>OY743225.1:59220982-59666819 GCA_963555765.1 Orthonevra nobilis | reverse complement strand
CTAACTAAGTACAAATTTGAAAATTTAGCTCTGAGAACCTTTTATTGACAAAAATATAGAGATATGAGATCCGAGGCTTTTTTGCAAAATTCTGCTGGACTATAGCCCATGATTTCAAAATGCACTTTTTTCCTGAAATCGAAAATTACGATTTCTGATGCGCTGATTACTAAGAGTATCTGTAACTGAGTACAAATTTGAAAAACTAACTCTGAGAACCTTTTATTGACAAAAATATAGAGATATGAGATCCGAGGCTTTTTTGCAAAATTCTGCTGGACTATAGCGCATGATTTCAAAATGCACTTTTTTCCTGAAATCGAAAATAACGATTTCTGATGCGCTGATAGTAAAGAGTATCTCTAACTAAGTACAAATTTGAAAATTTAGCTCTGAGAACCTTTTATTGACAAAAATATAGAGATATGAGATCCGAGGCGTTTTCGCAAAATTCTGCTGGACTATAGCCCATGATTTCAAAATGAACTTTTTTCCTGAAATCGAAAATAACGATTTCTGTTGCGCTGTCTATAAAAAATATCTCTAGTTAGTTACAAATTTGAAAATTTAGCTCTGAGAACCTTTTATTGACAAAAATATAGAGATATGAGATCCGAGGCTTTTTTGCAAAATTCTGCTGGACTATAGCCCATGATTTCAAAATGAACTTTTTTCCTGAAATCGAAAATAACGATTTCTGTTGCGCTGTCTATAAAAAATATCTCTAGTTAGTTACAAATTTGAAAATTTAGCTCTGAGAACCTTTTATTGACAAAAATATAGAGATATGAGATCCGAGGCTTTTTTGCAAAATTCTGCTGGACTATAGCCCACGATTTCAAAATGCACTTTTTTCCTGAAATCAAAAATTACAATTTCTGATATATTGATGATAAAGAGTATCTCTAACTAAGTACATATATGAAAATTTAGCTCTGAGAACCTTTTATTGACAAAAATATAGAGATATGAGATCCGAGGCTTTTTTGCAAAATTCTGCTGGACTATAGCCCATGATTTCAAAATGCACTTTTTTCCTGAAATCGAAAATAACGATTTCTGATGCGCTGATAGTAAAGAGTATCTCTAACTAAGTACAAATTTGAAAATTTAGCTCTGAGAACCTTTTATTGACAAAAATATAGAGATATGAGATCCGAGGCGTTTTCGCAAAATTCTGCTGGACTATAGCCCATGATTTCAAAATGAACTTTTTTCCTGAAATCGAAAATAACGATTTCTGTTGCGCTGTCTATAAAAAATATCTCTAGTTAGTTACAAATTTGAAAATTTAGCTCTGAGAACCTTTTATTGACAAAAATATAGAGATATGAGATCCGAGGCTTTTTTGCAAAATTCTGCTGGACTATAGCCCACGATTTCAAAATGCACTTTTTTCCTGAAATCAAAAATTACAATTTCTGATATATTGATGATAAAGAGTATCTCTAACTAAGTACATATATGAAAATTTAGCTCTGAGAACCTTTTATTGACAAAAATATAGAGATATGAGATCCGAGGCTTTTTTGCAAAATTCTGCTGGACTATAGCCCATGATTTCAAAATGCACTTTTTTCCTGAAATCAAAAATTACAATTTCTGATATATTGATGATAAAGAGTATCTCTAACTAAGTACATATATGAAAATTTAGCTCTGAGAACCTTTTATTGACAAAAATATAGAGATATGAGATGCGAGGCTTTTTTGCAAAATTATGCTGGACTATAGCCCATGATTTCAAAATGCACTTTTTTCCTGAAATCGAAAATTACGATTTCTATTGCGCTTATTATCAAGAGTATATCTAGTTAGTTACAAATTTGAAAATTTAGCTCTGAGAACCTTTTATTGACAAAAATATAGAGATATGAGATGCGAGGCTTTTTTGCAAAATTCTGCTGGACTATAGCCCATGATTTCAAAATGCACTTTTTTCCTGAAATCAAAAATTACAATTTCTGATATATTGATGATAAAGAGTATCTGTAACTGAGTACATATATGAAAATTTAGCTCTGAGAACCTTTTATTGACAAAAATATAGAGATATGAGATCCGAGGCTTTTTTGCAAAATTCTGCTGGACTATAGCGCATGATTTCAAAATGCACTTTTTTCCTGAAATCGAAAATTACGATTTCTGTTGCGCTGATTATAAAGAGTATCTCTAACTAAGTACAAATTTGAAAATTTAGCTCTGAGAACCTTTTATTGACAAAAATATAGAGATATGAGATCCGAGGCTTTTTTGCAAAATTCTGCTGGACTATAGCGCATGATTTCAAAATGCACTTTTTTCCTGAAATCGAAAATAACGATTTCTGATGCGCTGATAGTAAAGAGTATCTCTAACTAAGTACAAATTTGAAAATTTAGCTCTGAGAACCTTTTATTGACAAAAATATAGAGATATGAGATCCGAGGCTTTTTTGCAAAATTCTGCTGGACTATAGCCCATGATTTCAAAATGCACTTTTTTCCTGAAATCGAAAATTACGATTTCTGATGCGCTGATTACTAAGAGTATCTGTAACTGAGTACAAATTTGAAAAACTAACTCTGAGAACCTTTTATTGACAAAAATATAGAGATATGAGATCCGAGGCGTTTTCGCAAAATTCTGCTGGACTATAGCCCATGATTTCAAAATGAACTTTTTTCCTGAAATCGAAAATAACGATTTCTGTTGCGCTGTCTATAAAAAATATCTCTAGTTAGTTACAAATTTGAAAATTTAGCTCTGAGAACCTTTTATTGACAAAAATATAGAGATATGAGATCCGAGGCTTTTTTGCAAAATTCTGCTGGACTATAGCCCATGATTTCAAAATGAACTTTTTTCCTGAAATCGAAAATAACGATTTCTGTTGCGCTGTCTATAAAAAATATCTCTAGTTAGTTACAAATTTGAAAATTTAGCTCTGAGAAACTTTTATTGACAAAAATATAGAGATATGAGATCCGAGGCTTTTTTGCAAAATTCTGCTGGACTATAGCCCATGATTTCAAAATGCACTTTTTTCCTGAAATCGAAAATTACGATTTCTATTGCGCTGATAATAAAGAGTATCTGCAACTTAGTATAAATATGAAAATTTAGCTCTGAGAACCTTTTATTGACAAAAATATAGAGATATGAGATCCGAGGCTTTTTTGCAAAATTCTGCTGGACTATAGCCCATGATTTCAAAATGCACTTTTTTCCTGAAATCGAAAATTACGATTTCTATTGCGCTGATAATAAAGAGTATCTGCAACTTAGTATAAATATGAAAATTTAGCTCTGAGAACCTTTTATTGACAAAAATATAGAGATATGAGATCCGAGGCTTTTTTGCAAAATTCTGCTGGACTATAGCCCATGATTTCAAAATGCATTTTTTTCCTGAAATCGAAAATTACGATTTCTATTGCGCTGATAATAAAGAGTATCTGCAACTTAGTATAAATATGAAAATTTAGCTCTGAGAACCTTTTAATGACAAAAATATAGAGATATGAGATCCGAGGCTTTTTTGCAAAATTCTGCTGGACTATAGCCCATGATTTCAAAATGCACTTTTTTCCTGAAATCAAAAATTACAATTTCTGATATATTGATGATAAAGAGTATCTCTAACTAAGTACATATATGAAAATTTAGCTCTGAGAACCTTTTATTGACAAAAATATAGAGATATGAGATGCGAGGCTTTTTTGCAAAATTATGCTGGACTATAGCCCATGATTTCAAAATGCACTTTTTTCCTGAAATCGAAAATAACGATTTCTATTGCGCTTATTATCAAGAGTATATCTAGTTAGTTACAAATTTGAAAATTTAGCTCTGAGAACCTTTTATTGACAAAAATATAGAGATATGAGATGCGAGGCTTTTTTGCAAAATTCTGCTGGACTATAGCCCATGATTTCAAAATGCACTTTTTTCCTGAAATCAAAAATTACAATTTCTGATATATTGATGATAAAGAGTATCTGTAACTGAGTACATATATGAAAATTTAGCTCTGAGAACCTTTTATTGACAAAAATATAGAGATATGAGATCCGAGGCTTTTTTGCAAAATTCTGCTGGACTATAGCCCATGATTTCAAAATGCACTTTTTTCCTGAAATCAAAAATTACAATTTCTGATATATTGATGATAAAGAGTATCTCTAACTAAGTACATATATGAAAATTTAGCTCTGAGAACCTTTTATTGACAAAAATATAGAGATATGAGATGCGAGGCTTTTTTGCAAAATTATGCTGGACTATAGCCCATGATTTCAAAATGCACTTTTTTCCTGAAATCGAAAATAACGATTTCTATTGCGCTTATTATCAAGAGTATATCTAGTTAGTTACAAATTTGAAAATTTAGCTCTGAGAACCTTTTATTGACAAAAATATAGAGATATGAGATGCGAGGCTTTTTTGCAAAATTCTGCTGGACTATAGCCCATGATTTCAAAATGCACTTTTTTCCTGAAATCAAAAATTACAATTTCTGATATATTGATGATAAAGAGTATCTGTAACTGAGTACATATATGAAAATTTAGCTCTGAGAACCTTTTATTGACAAAAATATAGAGATATGAGATCCGAGGCTTTTTTGCAAAATTCTGCTGGACTATAGCGCATGATTTCAAAATGCACTTTTTTCCTGAAATCGAAAATTACGATTTCTGTTGCGCTGATTATAAAGAGTATCTCTAACTAAGTACAAATTTGAAAATTTAGCTCTGAGAACCTTTTATTGACAAAAATATAGAGATATGAGATCCGAGGCTTTTTTGCAAAATTCTGCTGGACTATAGCGCATGATTTCAAAATGCACTTTTTTCCTGAAATCGAAAATAACGATTTCTGATGCGCTGATAGTAAAGAGTATCTCTAACTAAGTACAAATTTGAAAATTTAGCTCTGAGAACCTTTTATTGACAAAAATATAGAGATATGAGATCCGAGGCTTTTTTGCAAAATTCTGCTGGACTATAGCGCATGATTTCAAAATGCACTTTTTTCCTGAAATCGAAAATTACGATTTCTGTTGCGCTGATTATAAAGAGTATCTCTAACTAAGTACAAATTTGAAAAACTAACTCTGAGAACCTTTTATTGACAAAAATATAGAGATATGAGATCCGAGGCGTTTTCGCAAAATTCTGCTGGACTATAGCCCATGATTTCAAAATGAACTTTTTTCCTGAAATCGAAAATAACGATTTCTGTTGCGCTGTCTATAAAAAATATCTCTAGTTAGTTACAAATTTGAAAATTTAGCTCTGAGAACCTTTTATTGACAAAAATATAGAGATATGAGATCCGAGGCTTTTTTGCAAAATTCTGCTGGACTATAGCATATGATTTCAAAATGCACTTTTTTCCTGAAATCGAAAATTACGATTTCTGATGCGCTGATTACTAAGAGTATCTGTAACTGAGTACAAATTTGAAAAACTAACTCTGAGAACCTTTTATTGACAAAAATATAGAGATATGAGATCCGAGGCTTTTTTGCAAAATTCTGCTGGACTATAGCCCATGATTTCAAAATGCACTTTTTTCCTGAAATCGAAAATAACGATTTCTATTGCGCTGATTACTAAGAGTATTTGTAACTGAGTACAAATTTGAAAATTTAGCTCTGAGAACCTTTTATTGACAAAAATATAGAGATATGAGATCCGAGGCTTTTTTGCAAAATTATGCTGGACTATAGCCCATGATTTCAAAATGCACTTTTTTCCTGAAATCGAAAATTACGATTTCTGATGCGCTGATTACTAAGAGTATCTGTAACTGAGTACAAATTTGAAAAACTAACTCTGAGAACCTTTTATTGACAAAAATATAGAGATATGAGATCCGAGGCGTTTTCGCAAAATTCTGCTGGACTATAGCCCATGATTTCAAAATGAACTTTTTTCCTGAAATCGAAAATAACGATTTCTGTTGCGCTGTCTATAAAAAATATCTCTAGTTAGTTACAAATTTGAAAATTTAGCTCTGAGAACCTTTTATTGACAAAAATATAGAGATATGAGATCCGAGGCTTTTTTTTGCAAAATTCTGCTGGACTATAGCATATGATTTCAAAATGCACTTTTTTCCTGAAATCGAAAATTACGATTTCTGATGCGCTGATTACTAAGAGTATCTGTAACTGAGTACAAATTTGAAAAACTAACTCTGAGAACCTTTTATTGACAAAAATATAGAGATATGAGATCCGAGGCTTTTTTGCAAAATTCTGCTGGACTATAGCCCATGATTTCAAAATGCACTTTTTTCCTGAAATCGAAAATAACGATTTCTATTGCGCTGATTACTAAGAGTATTTGTAACTGAGTACAAATTTGAAAATTTAGCTCTGAGAACCTTTTATTGACAAAAATATAGAGATATGAGATCCGAGGCTTTTTTGCAAAATTATGCTGGACTATAGCCCATGATTTCAAAATGCACTTTTTTCCTGAAATCGAAAATAACGATTTCTATTGCGCTGATTACTAAGAGTATTTGTAACTGAGTACAAATTTGAAAATTTAGCTCTGAGAACCTTTTATTGACAAAAATATAGAGATATGAGATCCGAGGCTTTTTTGCAAAATTCTGCTGGACTATAGCATATGATTTCAAAATGCACTTTTTTCCTAAAATCGAAAATAACGATTTCTGTTGCGCTGATTATAAAGAGTATCTCTAACTTAGTAGAAATTTGAAAATTTAGCTCTGAGAAACTTTTATTGACAAAAATATAGAGATATGAGATCCGAGGCTTTTTTGCAAAATTCTGCTGGACTATAGCCCATGATTTCAAAATGCACTTTTTTCCTGAAATCGAAAATAACGATTTCTATTGCGCTGATTACTAAGAGTATTTGTAACTGAGTACAAATTTGAAAATTTAGCTCTGAGAACCTTTTATTGACAAAAATATAGAGATATGAGATCCGAGGCTTTTTTGCAAAATTCTGCTGGACTATAGCCCATGATTTCAAAATGCACTTTTTTCCTAAAATCGAAAATAACGATTTCTGTTGCGCTGATTATAAAGAGTATCTCTAACTAAGTAGAAATTTGAAAATTTAGCTCTGAGAAACTTTTATTGACAAAAATATAGAGATATGAGATCCGAGGCTTTTTTGCAAAATTCTGCTGGACTATAGCCCATGATTTCAAAATGCACTTTTTTCCTGAAATCGAAAATAACGATTTCTATTGCGCTGATTACTAAGAGTATTTGTAACTGAGTACAAATTTGAAAATTTAGCTCTGAGAACCTTTTATTGACAAAAATATAGAGATATGAGATCCGAGGCTTTTTTGCAAAATTCTGCTGGACTATAGCCCATGATTTCAAAATGCACTTTTTTCCTAAAATCGAAAATAACGATTTCTGTTGCGCTGATTATAAAGAGTATCTCTAACTAAGTAGAAATTTGAAAATTTAGCTCTGAGAAACTTTTATTGACAAAAATATAGAGATATGAGATGCGAGGCTTTTTTGCAAAATTCTGCTGGACTATAGCCCATGATTTCAAAATGCACTTTTTTCCTGAAATCAAAAATTACAATTTCTGATATATTGATGATAAAGAGTATCTCTAACTAAGTACATATATGAAAATTTAGCTCTGAGAACCTTTTATTGACAAAAATATAGAGATATGAGATGCGAGGCTTTTTTGCAAAATTATGCTGGACTATAGCCCATGATTTCAAAATGCACTTTTTTCCTGAAATCGAAAATTACGATTTCTATTGCGCTTATTATCAAGAGTATATCTAGTTAGTTACAAATTTGAAAATTTAGCTCTGAGAACCTTTTATTGACAAAAATATAGAGATATGAGATGCGAGGCTTTTTTGCAAAATTCTGCTGGACTATAGCCCATGATTTCAAAATGCACTTTTTTCCTGAAATCAAAAATTACAATTTCTGATATATTGATGATAAAGAGTATCTGTAACTGAGTACATATATGAAAATTTAGCTCTGAGAACCTTTTATTGACAAAAATATAGAGATATGAGATCCGAGGCTTTTTTGCAAAATTCTGCTGGACTATAGCGCATGATTTCAAAATGCACTTTTTTCCTGAAATCGAAAATTACGATTTCTGTTGCGCTGATTATAAAGAGTATCTCTAACTAAGTACAAATTTGAAAATTTAGCTCTGAGAACCTTTTATTGACAAAAATATAGAGATATGAGATCCGAGGCTTTTTTGCAAAATTCTGCTGGACTATAGCGCATGATTTCAAAATGCACTTTTTTCCTGAAATCGAAAATAACGATTTCTGATGCGCTGATAGTAAAGAGTATCTCTAACTAAGTACAAATTTGAAAATTTAGCTCTGAGAACCTTTTATTGACAAAAATATAGAGATATGAGATCCGAGGCTTTTTGCAAAATTCTGCTGGACTATAGCCCATGATTTCAAAATGCACTTTTTTCCTGAAATCGAAAATTACGATTTCTGATGCGCTGATTACTAAGAGTATCTGTAACTGAGTACAAATTTGAAAAACTAACTCTGAGAACCTTTTATTGACAAAAATATAGAGATATGAGATCCGAGGCGTTTTCGCAAAATTCTGCTGGACTATAGCCCATGATTTCAAAATGAACTTTTTTCCTGAAATCGAAAATAACGATTTCTGTTGCGCTGTCTATAAAAAATATCTCTAGTTAGTTACAAATTTGAAAATTTAGCTCTGAGAACCTTTTATTGACAAAAATATAGAGATATGAGATCCGAGGCTTTTTTGCAAAATTCTGCTGGACTATAGCCCATGATTTCAAAATGCACTTTTTTCCTGAAATCGAAAATTACGATTTCTGATGCGCTGATTACTAAGAGTATCTGTAACTGAGTACAAATTTGAAAAACTAACTCTGAGAACCTTTTATTGACAAAAATATAGAGATATGAGATCCGAGGCGTTTTCGCAAAATTCTGCTGGACTATAGCCCATGATTTCAAAATGAACTTTTTTCCTGAAATCGAAAATAACGATTTCTGTTGCGCTGTCTATAAAAAATATCTCTAGTTAGTTACAAATTTGAAAATTTAGCTCTGAGAACCTTTTATTGACAAAAATATAGAGATATGAGATCCGAGGCTTTTTTGCAAAATTCTGCTGGACTATAGCCCATGATTTCAAAATGAACTTTTTTCCTGAAATCGAAAATAACGATTTCTGTTGCGCTGTCTATAAAAAATATCTCTAGTTAGTTACAAATTTGAAAATTTAGCTCTGAGAACCTTTTATTGACAAAAATATAGAGATATGAGATCCGAGGCTTTTTTGCAAAATTCTGCTGGACTATAGCCCATGATTTCAAAATGCATTTTTTTCCTGAAATCGAAAATAACGATTTCTGTTGCGCTGTCTATAAAAAATATCTCTAGTTAGTTACAAATTTGAAAAACTAACTCTGAGAACCTTTTATTGACAAAAATATAGAGATATGAGATCCGAGGCTTTTTTGCAAAATTCTGCTGGACTATAGCCCACGATTTCAAAATGCACTTCTTTCCTGAAATCGAAAATAACGATTTCTGTTGCGCTGATAATAAAGAGTATCTCTAGTTAGTTACAAATTTGAAAATTTAGCTCTGAGAACCTTTTATTGACAAAAATATAGAGATATGAGATCCGAGGCTTTTTCGCAAAATTCTGCTGGACTATAGGCCACGATTTCAAAATGCACTTCTTTCCTGAAATCGAAAATAACGATTTCTGTTGCGCTGTCTATAAAAAATATCTCTAGTTAGTTACAAATTTGAAAATTTAGCTCTGAGAACCTTTTATTGACAAAAATATAGAGGTATGAGATCCGAGGCTTTTTTGCAAAATTCTGCTGGACTATAGCCCACGATTTCAAAATGCACTTCTTTCCTGAAATCGAAAATAACGATTTCTGTTGCGCTGATAATAAAGAGTATCTCTAGTTAGTTACAAATTTGAAAATTTAGCTCTGAGAACCTTTTATTGACAAAAATATAGAGATATGAGATCCGAGGCTTTTTCGCAAAATTCTGCTGGACTATAGCCCACGATTTCAAAATGCACTTCTTTCCTGAAATCGAAAATAACGATTTCTGTTGCGCTGATAATAAAGAGTATCTCTAGTTAGTTACAAATTTGAAAATTTAGCTCTGAGAACCTTTTATTGACAAAAATATAGAGATATGAGATCCGAGGCTTTTTTGCAAAATTCTGCTGGACTATAGCCCACGATTTCAAAATGCACTTCTTTCCTGAAATCGAAAATAACGATTTCTGTTGCGCTGATAATAAAGAGTATCTCTAGTTAGTTACAAATTTGAAAATTTAGCTCTGAGAACCTTTTATTGACAAAAATATAGAGATATGAGATCCGAGGCTTTTTTGCAAAATTCTGCTGGACTATAGCCCACGATTTCAAAATGCACTTCTTTCCTGAAATCGAAAATAACGATTTCTGTTGCGCTGATAATAAAGAGTATCTCTAGTTAGTTACAAATTTGAAAATTTAGCTCTGAGAACCTTTTATTGACAAAAATATAGAGATATGAGATCCGAGGCTTTTTTGCAAAATTCTGCTGGACTATAGCCCACGATTTCAAAATGCACTTCTTTCCTGAAATCGAAAATAACGATTTCTGTTGCGCTGATAATAAAGAGTATCTCTAGTTAGTTACAAATTTGAAAATTTAGCTCTGAGAACCTTTTATTGACAAAAATATAGAGATATGAGATCCGAGGCTTTTTTGCAAAATTCTGCTGGACTATAGCCCACGATTTCAAAATGCACTTCTTTCCTGAAATCGAAAATAACGATTTCTGTTGCGCTGATAATAAAGAGTATCTCTAGTTAGTTACAAATTTGAAAATTTAGCTCTGAGAACCTTTTATTGACAAAAATATAGAGATATGAGATCCGAGGCTTTTTTGCAAAATTCTGCTGGACTATAGCCCACGATTTCAAAATGCACTTCTTTCCTGAAATCGAAAATAACGATTTCTGTTGCGCTGATAATAAAGAGTATCTCTAGTTAGTTACAAATTTGAAAATTTAGCTCTGAGAACCTTTTATTGACAAAAATATAGAGATATGAGATCCGAGGCTTTTTCGCAAAATTCTGCTGGACTATAGGCCACGATTTCAAAATGCACTTCTTTCCTGAAATCGAAAATAACGATTTCTGTTGCGCTGTCTATAAAAAATATCTCTTGTTAGTTACAAATTTGAAAATTTAGCTCTGAGAACCTTTTATTGACAAAAATATAGAGATATGAGATCCGAGGCTTTTTTGCAAAATTCTGCTGGACTATAGCCCACGATTTCAAAATGCACTTCTTTCCTGAAATCGAAAATAACGATTTCTGTTGCGCTGATAATAAAGAGTATCTCTAGTTAGTTACAAATTTGAAAATTTAGCTCTGAGAACCTTTTATTGACAAAAATATAGAGATATGAGATCCGAGGCGTTTTCGCAAAATTCTGCTGGACTATAGGCCACGATTTCAAAATGCACTTCTTTCCTGAAATCGAAAATTACGATTTCTGTTGCGCTGATTATAAAGAGTATCTGTTACTAAGTACAAATTAGAAAATTTAGCTCTGAGGCCCTTTTATTGACAAAAATATAGAGATATGAGATCCGAGGCTTTTTTGCAAAATTCTGCTGGACTATAGCCCATGATTTCAAAATGCACTTTTTTCCTGAAATCGAAAATTACGATTTCTGTTGCGCTGATTATAAAGAGTATCTCTAACTAAGTACAAATATGAAAATTTTGCTCTGAGGCCCTTTTATTGACAAAAATATAGAGATATGAGATCCGAGGCTTTTTTGCAAAATTCTGCTGGACTATAGCCCATAATTTCAAAATGCACTTTTTTCCTGAAATCGAAAATTACGATTTCTGTTGCGCTGATTATAAAGAGTATCTGTTACTAAGTACAAATTAGAAAATTTAGCTCTGAGAACCTTTTATTGACAAAAATATAGAGATATGAGATCCGAGGCTTTTTTGCAAAATTCTGCTGGACTATAGCCCATGATTTCAAAATGCACTTTTTTCCTGAAATCGAAAATTACGATTTCTGTTGCGCTGATTATAAAGAGTATCTCTAACTAAGTACAAATATGAAAATTTAGCTCTGAGGCCCTTTTATTGACAAAAATATAGAGATATGAGATCCGAGGCTTTTTTGCAAAATTCTGCTGGACTATAGCCCATGATTTCAAAATGCACTTTTTTCCTGAAATCGAAAATTACGATTTCTGTTGCGCTGATTATAAAGAGTATCTCTAACTAAGTACAAATATGAAAATTTAGCTCTGAGGCCCTTTTATTGACAAAAATATAGAGATATGAGATCCGAGGCTTTTTTGCAAAATTCTGCTGGACTATAGCCCATGATTTCAAAATGCACTTTTTTCCTGAAATCGAAAATTACGATTTCTGTTGCGCTGATTATAAAGAGTATCTCTAACTAAGTACAAATATGAAAATTTAGCTCTGAGGCCCTTTTATTGACAAAAATATAGAGATATGAGATCCGAGGCTTTTTTGCAAAATTCTGCTGGACTATAGCCCATGATTTCAAAATGCACTTTTTTCCTGAAATCGAAAATTACGATTTCTGTTGCGCTGATTATAAAGAGTATCTCTAACTAAGTACAAATATGAAAATTTAGCTCTGAGGCCCTTTTATTGACAAAAATATAGAGATATGAGATCCGAGGCTTTTTGCAAAATTCTGCTGGACTATAGCCCATGATTTCAAAATGCACTTTTTTCCTGAAATCGAAAATTACGATTTCTGTTGCGCTGATTATAAGGAGTATCTGTAACTGAGTACAAATTTGAAAATTTAGCTCTGCGAACCTTTTATTGACAAAAATATAGAGATATGAGATCCGAGGCTTTTTGCAAAATTCTGCTGGACTATAGCCCATGATTTCAAAATGCACTTTTTTCCTGAAATCGAAAATAACGATTTCTATTGCGCTGATTATAAAGAGTATCTTTAACTAAGTACAAATATGAAAATTTAGCTCTGAGAACCTTTTATTGACAAAAATATAGAGATATGAGATCCGAGGCGTTTTTGCGAAATTCTGCTGGACTATAGCCCATGATTTCAAAATGCACTTTTTTCCTGAAATCGAAAATTACGTTTTCTGATGCGCTGATTTCTAAGAGTGTCTGTTACTGAGTACAAATTTGAAAATTTACACAAAAGGTAAAAGTAAGAGTATCGCCTTTGTATAGCTACCCGCTTTCAATATTTTTATTTAAAAAATATCAGGTCTTTTAACAGCTCATCGGCATTTGCTTCGTTGGGTGCAAATATTTCGCCACCACCTGCACAGAAAAAATTATCATCGTACTGGACCTCTAGATCCGAATCTGGCAAACAAAGTTGTATATTTTCAATCCAATGAGTTTATATGTAAATAGTTGTAACGATCCTTTTCTGATGCGGGAATTAAGGCTTTTCATGTCAAAAAATTCTGATTAAAGACGCTAATGAAGATGCTTTCATTTTACAAAACGCTGATGGTGAACAATTAAAAATACTTCTTTCATCATGCAGATTTGATCCAACTGACTCAAGTCAGAGACAAACGGAAAAATAAATGTTTTTGGTTCAAAATAAGATCCAATGGTTAATCCACTAATTTCCCATATATGAAATAAAATTTGGGTTATTAATACTATTAATAAATAAAACAAGCACAATAGCTGGTATTTATTTACCAGGACCAGTAATTTGACATGGGCAACTCTACGTTGCAATGTCCCGAGTTCGTCGCATAAGCGACTTGACAATTTAAAATTTTACAGGGTCAACATCAAAGAAAATTGTCATGCGCTTAATAAATCTTATTTCAAAAAAGTATTAAAAAACAATGTAATAATAATTAGCAACACACGGAAGAGGGTGAACGTCCCTTTCTCTGGATTTATAACGTTACATCAGTTTTCATCGTTAAAAAAAAAGGAATTTAAATAATTTTTGCAATATTTAAAGGGTGATTTTTAAGCTATTATCTTTTTGGCAACACTGGTTTAAAGAACTTACGCACGTTTCGTGTTTTGTTTCACAGTCAAACATCTTCAGTTTGGTCTATAATTTAATCTTGAATCGTCGAACGACCCACCGCAACGTAAAATTTTTGGTGAATGGGCTCTTGGAAATTTGGCCGAAGATCCACTTTTTTACCGAAAAATTGTGTTCAGCGACGATGCTCATTTTTGGCTCAATGGGTACGTAAATAAGCAGAATTGTCGATTTTGGAGTGAATATCAGCCAGAAGCATTGCAAGAGCTACCAATGCATCCAGAAAAAGTCACAGTTTGGTGCGGTTTATGGGCTGGTGGCATCATTGGACCGTACTTCTTCAAAATGATGCGAATAGTAACGTAACTGTGAATGGTGAGCGCTACCGTGAGATGATATCCAACGTTTTTTTTGCCCAAAATGCAAGAGCTTGACGCTATCAGTACTGCTTGTAAAACAAGCATTGTAAGTGACAGTGTTACTCATAGAGTTATACCCATCTTGTCACAGTCATCATTTAGCGTGGTGTTAGTTGTTAGTAGACATAAACAAATAAAGCCTAACACCGTACACAAATACAAAGTTTAACAAATATTAAAAAAAGAATATATATTTTAATTACAAAAGTTAATTATAAAATAAATAAAAATAAAAACAAGAGTAGGTACTGAAAAAATACGTAGCATGCACATTAAGAATTGACACGTCCAAAAAGTTTTTGTTTGAGTGCATGTTTACTGGATACAAAATCGAAAAAATATGACAGTTTGCATTCGCTTCTATTGACATCCGAGTAAAGGTTCGTTGCATCCGTAATTCGTACGGTGGTATTTTATGTCAAAAATGTTTAAGTTTCTAAAATTGAAAGACTTTACACTAAAATTGACTTGGTTAAGAAGTGGTGGTGCGTCAATATTACCAGCTATAAGCTGATATAAAAACACAATATCACAGACTCACCGAAGTTTTTGTAATGAATCACGGCCGATAAGTAGAAGACGGTCCTTATAAGGTGGAAGACGCAGAGGATCAGTCCATGATAAATGCCGAAGTGCGAAACGAACAAATTTGCGTTGAACAGACTCGATACGGTCAATTTATGTTACGTAATACGGTGACCACACATTGGATGCATACTCAAGCTGTGGCCTTACAAATGTAGTGTACAGGGTACTCGTAATTAATGGACATGAAAATTCTTTACTCAACCGTTTGATGGAGCCGAGAAGGGTGTTGCTTTTGTTGACTATTTGCTAAATATGAATTGAGAAGTCAATATTTGGAGCGAATTGTACAACTAAGTCCTTTGTCAATTTTACTTTAGCCAGCGTAGAACTATTTATGGTGTACACAGAGGAGAGAGGATTAAGTCTTCTCGAAAAGAACATGCTAAAACATTTAGATATGTTTAATAATAAGCAATTATTGAAGCACCATTTTGCAAAAGAATTAAGGTCATCCTGTAAAGCGCTGCAGTCGGTTAGATTGTGGATACACTTAAATATTTTTATATCGTCGGCATAAATTAGAACATTTGAGTTCTTGAGCACACTAACAACATCGTTAATGGCTAGAATGAATAAAAGAGGACCAAGATGGCTACCTTGAGGCACACCTGAGGTAGCGTTTATTGTTTTAAAGGTCGATCCTCTAAACAAAACTTGATACGTTCTCCCGTCAAGATACGAGCATATCCACTCCACAAAAGATAAAGGGAAACCAAGGGATTTCATTTTAAAAGTAATTAGCTTATGGGAAAGCTTATCAAAGGCCTTACTGAAATCAGTGTACACGCAGTCGACTTTATTTCCTACTTCTAGGGTTTTATTTGTAAATGAAGTAAACTCTAACAAATTTGTTACTGTGGATTTATTTTTAACAAAGCCATGCTGTTTATCAGTTAGGAAAGGTTTACAACTAAAATAAACGCTGTCGAAAATGATAGCCTCAAAAAGTTTCGGCAAGCAAGATAGCTTAACTGTGGGCCTGTAATTAGTAACATCTCCCCGGAAGCCCTTTTTGTGCACCGGGATTATGAAATCATTTTTCCAAAATTTTGGAAAAACTTTTTGGTTAATAGAGGCTTGAAATAAAAAAGCCAAAGAAGCTGCAAGAGAGCTACAGCAAAACTTAAAGATTATTGGAGGTATCCCATCAGGTCCGCAGGTGGTGTCAGTTTCAGGGCGAGCAAGATGGTATTCCACGTCACTAGGAGTTATTGATAGTTGACCCATTGAACTAGGGCAAAAGGTCTCTAGGTGAGCGAATATCATCTGGTTTTTTACTTGAATTATTAAAGTATGAAAGAGTGGAAGGATAACCATCAGATTTGATAAATTTCCAAAACAATTTTGGGTTTGGAAGAGATAATCGCATTCTTTCAATATAGTTGTCATAAAGACGACTTGAAAGTGACTGAAATTCCTTATGAATGGAAAAGTAGCGATCAAGGTCTTTGGAATTATTTCTTGAAAGGTACTTTTTCCATGTCTTATTCGGCTTATTTCGTAGACTTCGTAATTCATGATTGTACCATGGGACAGTTACTACCGAGCCCATTCATGTTTGTTTAACAGGAACAGATGAAACGAAGCAGTCGAAAATGTTCACATAATATTTACCAATCATTTGGTCAATAGTTCCTTTAAAGATAATGTTAAATTTTATCTTAGAAACTAATTCGTTAAGAAGATTAAAATCAGTATTTTTAAAATCAAACTCTAGATCTTTGTATTCCACGTCATTCTCAAGTCCATTGTCAAAAGATAAAATGATTTGAAGAGGAAGATGATATGTATCAATTTTTGTCATAGGCAGGGTACTGCGTTCGACAATGCAGTTACTTGTATTACTGAAAAAGACAATTAAAAAAAAAAGAAAATTAAAAATACTTAATTAGTTCAATGCAGATTTGATCCAACTAACTCAAGTCAGAGACAAACGGAAAAATAAATGTTTTTGATTCAAATTTAGATCCAATGGTTAATCCACTAATCTCCCAGATATATAATCAAATTTGTGTTATTAATACTAGTAATAAATAAAACAAGCATTTGTTATAAAAATCAATATGTCACTAGGGCTGGTATTTATTTACCAGAACATCAATGAAAATTGTCCTGCGCTTAATAAATCTTATTTTAAAAAAGTATTAAAAAAAAACAATATAAAAATAATTAGCAACAAACGCAAGAGAGTGCACGTCCCTTTCTCTGAATTTATAGAATTTTACTTTTATTACGTTACATCAGTTTTCATCGTAATAAAAAAAAGATATAAGGAATTTCCATAATTTTTGCAATATATATTAAATAATATTCATTACAGAAATGTAAAATATCTTTTTTGTCGTACGACAGGCTTGTCTACTAGTATCTTTATAATTTGGAATTTTTATACAGATTGGCGTTTGATGTATACATGCTGACAAGAGCATTATAGGAATTATATGATTCCATCTGCGCACAGGGTGACTGAATCTCTAGCTATACTTACTTTTGAAACACAAACCTATGAGAAGAATGCCGTCATTTCCCATTTTGGCAACAATTTAAAAAACATTAATTATTTTGCACTAAAAAAATGGATAAAAACCAAAGAATTAATTGGACTTGTCTAAAAATAATTCAATGAGGATTTAAAGATGCATTGACTTGAAGATCATTTGTCATCAAATGAATTAGCACCCAAAGTGACTTAATTGACATTCGCAGTTGTGCAAACTGTGATATTTTTGTTTGGAAATATCAACAGTCACGTACGTGGCGTGAGAAGCATTCAATTCTCAAGTTTTAACTTAGCATATTGCAAAGGTCAGTTGTTGGCGAGTCGGCGACAAACACTTCTGTTCGACTACGGTAAGTATTTATCACATTGGAGCTTTGTCGAAAGTACATACGAGCTTGTTTTATTGGGGGTGTGTCAGTTGAATGACAAATTTGATTAGTTGTTCAAAGATTCCTTACTTCTTAGCTCTAAGTTACTAATATTGTTGAACAAAGTCTGTGAGCTTCAAATAAGGACCATCTCGATAACGATGCAGCAATCATGGAACCTTTTGCGGATAAGAATTAATAGAATTTGGGAAATTTTAAGTTCACTGTACCATAACTGGTATAAGAAATAGCTTTCTTTTTCTTAGAATATTTATTTATTTTTTTTTATTTCCAAATTATGTTTAATTCATTTGGCCTGTGATTGGTTCAATGCTGAGAAGAAGCGAAAGCTTCGAAACCTAACTTTTGGATGACATAATGTAAACGTTAAAGATTAACGTTTTTCTACCTACATCATCGAGTGCACAAGTTAACAAGTAAATTTCGAGCTCGATCAAAGGCTCGGTTGACAATGATAACTCGAACCGGATTGTTTTTGGGATTAAAATTTGTCCTATTTGGTTGCAGTGTGCAATTTCTTTGCAAACTTAAGCTTCCTCTGAAACATCACCAACAAATTATTATTATTATTAGTGCTATTCTAGTAAGAAAGTTTTGAAATGAGCCAAAGGGAAACTTGTGAACGGGCTTTGCTTTTTTTTTTTGCAGAATTTAAATAGTTTTTTCGAAATAAACATTGTGAAAGGCCGATTATGCCAAGCCAACTCCTTGTCGAATGTATTGTCGATATTATTCCCATAAAATTGTAAAATTTATTTTCTTTGAAAGATATTTACCATTGCTCGGATATACATAGTTTCAGTCGCGAGATTTTAACCACCTCTTTTTTCTGAACTGGAAACTGCTCAGCTAAGAATCTTTTTCTTTCTTTTCTATATGGCTTCAAGAGGATCACATTCAGTGCAGTTTTCTTTGGAGATTTTGAAAGATGTTTCCAAGCCGATTTCGAGAGATTGTTCATCTCTTTGCGATTTTATGGAAAGACCTTTAGATTTTGGTTCACGATAAGAAACCATTACAGTTACGCAATTTTATCCATGTATTTTAACTTTGAATCAATTGCCTCTTTTAAATTTTCTAAACACTTCCATGGGAACGTGGATCAGGAAATGGAGAAAGGGGGCATATCAAAATTTGAAATGGACTTAACTTAACACTGTTTAAGTCTTTTAGTTATTCTTTACAGTTCATAACTAACTAAAATTATTCAATTGGCTAATTGATGAAACTTTTGGATTTAAAAATGAAAAAAAAAAACTATATGATTTTGTCCGAAAACTTATGAGCGGCACTGTATATATTTATAAATTTTTTTTGATCTGATAAGGTAGTTGTAAACTGCAAGTTTAATTGATTTTGAACTGTTTTTATTGGAAAACTGTGATAAATGATTTTAATTAAAAAAGTGAAATTGTACCCTTTTAGACGGTCAAATTTAACCAAAAGCTTTTCAGGTGATCTTTATGCACGCACGCTTCGAATGAACCAATTTGTTAGGCTTGACGAAAAAATCCGCACAAGCATACGTACACACAAAGAGATATCTTTCTAAAAACAATGGAATCCGACTACTGGGACCTCGCAACGCGGAGATATGTAAAACATTTTAATTCCGAAATAAGAAACATTTATAACGGACATTTTGTACTAAAATCTAAAAATTCTCTTCCTAGCAAAAAGCCTGAACTTACATTCGTTAGCCAATGTTCTGCTCAACAACCTTCAGAATTTAATAGATGTCTTTATTTATCTGCAGAGACTGTGGAGAACGGGGTGGAAAGTATTCATTCGATTAAATCAAATGCCATTGGACCTGATGAGATGCACCCTTAGTTCTTTAAGTAAATCTTAAATACAATACTACGAGAGAGTACGAGAATGACTCAATTGAAATAAGCCAAAATTATTCATGTCCCGAAATCGTCAATCGGCGATGAGTTTAGTTTAAGTTTTTTTTTAATCTAAAGTCTCTGAAAGGATAACACAAAGACAAATTAACTCATTTGCCAACACGTACTGGTTTTGTGAACTTCGTGAATTTAATTCTACTTTTATATTTAAACATGTAACATGTAACATGTAAAAAAACGTTAAAAGTGTATTCAAAGGCATGAAAAACAAAACTGACTTTGATTTTATGTGTCCCAAAATATTTCTGGAAAACTTTGATTATGTTGGTTCTGCTTTGTTTAAAAAAATAAACAAGTCCTTTGAAACGGCCACATTTCCCAAAACATGGAAAGAAACTGTCATTACACCAACTGAAAAGGTACCAAATTGAAAAAAAATGTGAAGAGAATCGTCCTGTTAATTCGTTACCTATGTGTGAAAAAGTGTTGGAAAATATAGTTTTCAGTCAATTAAATGAATATTTTGAAAGTAAAAACTTATTAACACATTTTCAGTTGGGATTCAGGAAGAACTACTCATCTTAAAGCGCGATTAACTGAAAAACTGAAGCTAAAAAGAAACGTGTGTATTGTGTTTTTTATGACTTAAAACGAGCATTTGAGACAATAGACAGATCATTACTTAAAAAAAAAAAATTAGAAAAATATCGTGTGAAGGACACTGAATTGAGATGGTTTAGATCATATTTAGAAAAAAGATCGCAAACAGTCAAAGTGAACGGAATATTTTCTGAATCTAAGGAAGTTTCATTTGGCGTGCCGCAAGGTTCGGTTCTGGGAACGCTATTGTTCCTTATTTTCATAAACAATATGCACAATGTTTTAAACTATTGCCAACTTGCTGAGGAGAATATGAATGAATCTCACACCAAAATGCTAGAGGATTTGTTGTAAATTGGCTAAAACAAAATGTACTCAAATTAAATGTAACTAAAACCAAACGAATGATAATGAATGAAAGCGAGGAGACGATATAAGGCTGATGGTAAATGATGAAGCTGTAGAGAAAGTGGACGTAATGAAATACCTAGGAATTATTATTGACAACAATATTAATTTTGAAAAACATATTGACTAGATTTGTTAAAAGATAGCTAAGAATGTAGGATTTTTCAGAAGAATAAGAAAAGATGAGCAATAAATATTATAAGCCACATTTTGAATACTGTTCCACAATTCTGTTTCTATGTAGTGATAATATAATACAAAGACTTCAATTATTGCAAAATAAGGCTTTCAAATGGTTTTATTATTTTTCAAAGTATTCTCCAGCATGATTTATACACTTTTGCATGCGCTCAAACCAATTGTCGAAACAATTTTTTTACTCCGATTGAGACACCTCCAAAACATGGTTTTTGAACGCTTCAACAGCATGTTCTGGCGATGAAAATCGTTGACCACGCGTTTTTTTCTTGATGTGCGGGAGTAAAAAGATGTCATTGGGTGCCAAGTCAGGGCTGTACAGCAGATGACTCAGCAATTCGACGTTTTGGCTGGTTTGAGCCGATGTGTGAGAGCTCGCATTGTCATGGTGAACAATGATTCGTCTTCTCTTGTTCGTTTTTCGAATTTCTCCGAAGACTTCAGCCAAACAAATTGTGGTATACCACTCAGAATTGACCGTCCTATGTTGCTCAAGCGCAACAGTCGCCACTAGATCAGTTTTGCCGAAGAAACAGGCGACCATTTGCTTCGAAGTGCTTCTTCCGAGAATAACTTTTGTTGGATTTGGCTTGTCTTCGAAGACCCACACGGTCGAGTGTTGTTTTGTTTCGGGCTCTTTCGGGCTTTCTTAACATTTCTTTGCACCAATCGACACGACCCTTTTTTTGAGCGATTGTCAAATTGTGAGGGATCCAACGAGAACCAACCTTTTTTACGGCCAGGTATTCATGCAATATCAAATGTATGCTAGTGGGAGAAATGCCCAGAGATGCCTCTATCTAAGGGTATGTCACATGATGATCTTGCATTATCAGTTCACGCACAGCATCAATATTCTCTGGCACAACGGCCGGTTTTGGCCGACCTTCACGGAATTCGTCTTTGAGCGAGCGTCGGCCATGACTGAATTCATAAAACCAGTTTTTCACAGTGCTATAGGATGGTGCTTCATCGCCATACAAAGATTTAAGTTCATCAATGCACTCTTGTCGTGATAATCCACGTCGAAAGTTGTGAAAAATGATCGCACGAAAGTATTCACGAGTTAATTCCATTTTATTTCCCGAGATTTCAATTCTCTGTAAATAAAATAATTCACGATTAAATGACAACACGTTCTGAGTGATGTTATGCTAAAAAATGTCAAACTTTCCAATGGAAATGTCGGATTGCACCTGGCAACACTTAGTGCCTAGGCCAGAAATATATCTAGCAGCCTACGTAAGCTTCGATGAAGCTCTATATAATAAATCTAATCTATCTATCTTTGTCGGAAACAAAGCTATGTTACTGCCTTACTGGGTGTTTCTGCAGTCATAAGGAAGGTTCAAGACGAAAGAAAACTTACGTTCTCGATACTCCTTGATTTTTGAAGGCCTGGAATGTTAGCTGTTGAATTAAACAAAGTTTTGTCTGATTTCTAACCAATTGTAAGCGGAGTCCCTCAAGAATCGACACTTGAACCCTTAAAATGTTTGCTTTTTGTTAACGACTTCCCATCTATTGTACATCTCAGCGACATCCACATGTACTTTAGCTACCCTCTAGATCAGATCGAACTAGCTGCAAGTCGCTCATTCTACTGTGATCCAAATCGAATGGTCTTCAGCTTAGTCCATTAAAATCGCATCTCAAACTTTGAGCCATTTTCATTCAAAGAACTTTTTGAATATTCCTTGGAATCAGTGGAATTCATGTTCGAAATACGAGTATCTTTGAAAAACCACGCTCTTATAAATCGTTTTCATATGCTCGTATGTGGACATCTGTCATTTGACTAACTGTGGCCGAAAATCACTTCTAAGTTGTGGAAAAGAGTCCAGCATGTACTCGAACTCGTAAGCAAGTGATCAGTTCTTTTCACTTAATCTCATGGCCAACAATTTAAAAGCGCTTCTGCAAGTGCCATTACATTTACAAAGTATGCACAACGCTGCAAACACAAAACCGGCTACACTGTCACTTGAACCCCATTAAAAACTGTGATGTGCCAACATACTTTGAATTGATCCACAGCCGGTGCGGCGCGGTCCGCATCTAGCAGATAATTGTGCGCTGCTAAAGGTCTCGACGTCTCTCAAATGACACCGCACGCACGCACATCGGACAATGGCACCTTCAATCCGGAGGAAGTTCACGCCATTCGATGGTCGGCTTGATATGCCGCTGTTGCTACTAAAGTCATTAGTACGCTCTCATCGTGCCCAAGAGATACTCCACTTTGATTTAAGCTGTTTCACACAGTCAGCCAACTCTATTGGAAAAAAATTTAGACCGCATTTGCCAAGCACAACGCCAAGGCTGTTGCTTTGATGTGCGTTGACAATTCACGTCCAATCCGCGATATCTTTTTGAGGTCTTCACTTTCAGTGGAGTGTGTTGCCTACTGTGATTTCCTTTCGATTTGCAGGCCGATTGTTGTGTTCGTTTATGTTTTTGTTTTATGTTCATTATGTTGGTCGCGGTCTGACTCTCAGATCTGAATCATGATTTTGAAATGCTTTCATAATCGTGTGCAAATTTTAGTTTAAAAAAAAAAAAAAAAAACCAATGCGACGCGTCGTCGGTTGTTGTGGGGGATTTTACTTTTCTCCATTCAAGCATTTTTTTTTTATCTTGCAATTTATAATTACTTTCAGAGAAAAGCCCTTTTGTTAAATGAAAGTTAATGGAAATACTTAGGAAGTAAGACAGTCATAAAAAGAAAGCGTGTGCGACATTGGCAAGCAACTGAAGAGTTTTATTATCAAAGATTTTGCTTTGTGTTCAAAAATCAATTAGGACAAGAGTCTCAAAGTATCACGAGCGTATAACTGAATGTCAATCATAGTAATGGTAAAAACCAATAGGCATATTTTTAAACAAAAATGGCAGCACAGTTTGATTTCAGCATATATGACTTAAGAACTTAAAAAAAATGCAAACGAGAAGGTTCTCGGCCCTATCTACCTGGTTACAGCTCTTTTAGGAGGATCGTGTTTTCTGTTGATAATTGGTTCTCATGGGAACAGCGATTTTTGATCCAAGCAAAAACCAAAGAATAAAAGGGCTGTCCATGCTCGGGCGCCAGTTAAAATTGCGGTAAAACATAAGATATGGGAGGAACAGCTCTTACATTTGTTTTATAGACAAAGATTTACAATTCCAATTGCAGGAATATTTCCATTTAAGTTTTAGTTCAATTGTCGGTTAATGACGTTTGCAGTTTCTCCTGCATGGATTCAATCACGGACAGCAGCAATGTTTTCGGCAGATCTTGCGTTTCGTCGACGAATGTGTGTTAGTTGACCGTTTTCGCGCGGAATGTTGCTCGAACAAATTCATTTTGATAAAACAATTTTATTATATGGACAAGTTATTGAACGCTTTATCCATCCGTGATGATTTGGCTAAGCAAACTGAATAAAGGTCAGCAAATTTGACGGATGTAGCTTCAACATTATGGCTGCTATAAACTATCAAAGTTTGAAAGACCCAATTGGAAGATTTTTTAGAAACCAATGACTTTAATGTCACGGGATATGCCGATGATGATATAAGTACATGCGTGGCCAGAATACACGAACTCGACGTAAATTCGTCTTAAATTGAGGCAATGTTTTTCACTAGGAAAAGAATGATTCCAACGTTTGACTCCATAAGATGAACGGCACTGCGCTGACAGTAAAAAAGACAGCTTAATGGAAACACAACATCGAAAACTGCGTCAGAAAGTCATGCTTAGCTTTCTACGTGTGTAAAAAGATGTTCGGCAATAACTGGGGACTCAAACAGAAGGGGGCTCACTGGCTATACATCGTGATTGTGATGTCCATCCTCAGCTAGACGTGGTTGCTTAAGGGTGACCGGATCTTTGAGACCGACACCAATTGCATTCCTGGAGACAATGCTTAATCTGCTATCACTCGACCTTCAATGAAGTAATAGTGCGGCTCGCCCAGCGCTCAATTTAAGATTGTCTATGGATAGACAATGCCTTAGGGCATGCCACTATCCTATTGCAATGGGAAGCCTTAAAGAAAAACATTGAAACGGACTCTTTCATCCCCACAACAGACTCCAACAGAAAATTTTGTTTTAAAATTCCTGGTAGGGAGGAGTGGGAAAATTATGCTGTCTGTTCTGATGCTGAGCCAGCTTTCTATACTGCTGGGTCCAACACTGCTCTGCGCAAGGGAGGCGGTATATTCTGAAAAAAGCAGTTGCATTAGTGGCTTCTTCCGTAAGGGAAATAGTTGCAGCGTCGGGAAATAGTTTAGTCGGTGAAGTCATAACCATCTACGTAGACAGTCAGCCGACCATTAAGGTTCTGAACTTGACAATGATAAAATCCAAGCTTGTTCAGATGTGCAAACAAAAACTTAACATTATATCAGCTTCTGTTGGGTAGCAGGTCACCGGGAGATAATAGGGAACGAGAGGGCAGACGAACTCGCTTATGAGGGATCAGAATTAAAAACTAATCAAATTTCAATCTTATTCAGTAAGCCAATTGACGTTCTCCACAAAATTATTGACACGGAAACATTAGACAGGACTAAAAGACGCTGGAATCAAACAGAATCATGTACATTGGCTTGTGACCAGTTGTCGACGCTCATAGATCCAGAGATCTTGCTAACCTTGATTCAGGTTAGAACATCCGTCTCGCCTGAAGCATAATAATAGGCCATTGCACCATAGGAACTCCGCGACTCCGTATACCACACAACGACTTTTGCAGAAACTGCAGGGACGTCGAGAGAATAGGATCAGTACTCTTGTCAGTTACTTACTTAATGGGCTGGACGACCTGATTAATGCTGACCTCAGTCTCTTATATTTTGATCGTTCTAGGAGCATGCCATGGATTCGAAGTGACTATCTGTGATGCTTCAAAAAAAACAAAAAAAAATCCAATACAAAGGACCTAAAACATGGTCAAAGTTATGAAGACCGGTCCAATTCTTTGAAAGAAGGAAATGTTGATGTCTACAAGCCAAGAATCATAATCGACTTAACTTAAATTAACTTTTTAAATTATTCCACCACTTTTTTTTTGACCATCTTTAATGTGAATCTCATTTCTGTCAATGTGTGAAAAGAAATTGAGAAATAAATCAGATTTGAATTTCTATTTCACCTGAAGTATGATTACGTGTAACGAATCAGTGATTCAAACTTCATACTCTGTCGATGAGTGTGCATTTGATCGCGGGCGTACATTAGCATGAAATGTCAAAAGGAAACGTCAAAGTTAATTTAATGGCGATGTCTTTTGTCTTGTCATTCATTTCATACGCTTCAAGCTTAAACTTCACTTGCGATTGTATTTCCTTTGGCAGTCATTCAAAATGTCCATAAATGACCGTCCGAACAACTGGAACAACGAAATCAATAAATACTTTCCCTGGCCAAGAGCCCAGACAGAGATTGCCGCCGGCTTTAACGAGGGGGAACAATGCCCCTAAGGCAGGCATTACTCGCATGTTTCTTTCATTCAACTTCTTTTGGTGTTTGTCTGATCCGCTGTCAATTGCATAATTAAGCGAATTGAGAATCAAACGTCACTTCTGGCCGAGAAACCAACGGCTCTTTTGATATTTTTTGTTGACCGGATTTAATCAGAGATTTACATACATATGCTGAGGCTGACTTATTGATGGCTGAGAGAAAGAAAACCGAGATGTATAATGCGGTCGTAGATATTTATGTATCTTAGCCGATCTTTGATCATTTTCACTTTCACCCGATAGGAGCGCATTTGTTTGTATTTTTTTTTTGTGCTCGTATCTCCTTCCGTTGATACGCCTTTTCTTTTTATTTTTTTTTCAGTTGTGTTATAACATTCGTGATGGAAGTTGAGGCTTGTAGGAAGGTACATATACATGTCGGCATACTTTATGCTTAAATAGGTGGGATAGAAATTGCAACTTGCAAACGGTTGGCAATCAGCTGTTAGGCAAGCAAAATCAACATAAGGAAGTAAATTTCTTCGCGAAACTCAAAGAGTCGGCAGTACAAGGCTCGAGGGATGAAAGAAATTATATCAGTGGGATTTTAGGAACTCTACAAATTGTATGCCTTCGTTAGGGACAAAAAACCGGAACCTCAATAGTTTTGTTTTTATTCGATTCGCAATAAACACTGGCGCACTTGGTTACACGCCTACTCGTCAATTGACTCAGTCTATAGATCACATGTTCTAATCCGATAGTAATTCTTAAACGTTTGTCTAGCTTTTGACCCTGTCCCAGCCTGGTTAGTTATGACTGTACTTTTCAAAATTGTTTACTGGCTTGTAAAAATGGTGTCAGTATACCCAAACTATGAAAACATAACTGACAACAGAGACTGCTGACAAAAAAAATACTACGAATTGAGTGAATGCAAATAAGTCGATATTAAATCCCTTTTCGGACTACATCCATTCAAGTTTCAAGAGTTTCAAACCAATAAACAATTTTGGAACACTTCTCTTACCCGTCATGGAGAGTCATAATCCTATTATTAATTTTTTTAAATCAACAAAGTCCTCGGAAAACGTGATGCCCTTGAATTGTTGCTGAATAGGCCCATTTTATGATATTATTGTTAGTGTTCTTAAAAAAAACCCTTAAACATTTAACTTTTTCTCATCTTCTCATTTCTAAACTTTTTTTTACAAGAATAGTAATAATTTGTAAGTGACGTTTTCTTGTTAGCTCAGATCAATTTGAACTTACTTCTGGATGTCTGTTCCTAACAAGTTTAGACACTTATTTGGTGAAGTTGAAAAACAACTTCAATAACAAATTCAACTTTCAATGTAAAATTTGTCGTAATATAACTCAAAATTTGACAGATCTGAGCTTAACGTAGATTTCAATGTTTTTATAGCGATGCCCGTATACCACTGTGTGCCTACAGAAAACTTGCTAAGAATTTGTATCGTTGGTCCTATATTTTTTTTAACTTGATTCGTTATAAGTTGGTTATTTTGGTCACAGTCAAAACAATTTCAGTAACAATTTGATTGAACAATTTCCATTTTTTTGGCAAACAAAACTCCTACACAAAGTGGTCACTAAGAAAATAAGGATAAAATGAAATCCAGAAACTACCCTCTCTTGCTTTCTATTGACCAGAACAATAAATGCAATCGGCCGTAAGTTTGAACAAACGGATTGTAAAACAGCTAAATGCGAGAAATATGCTGTAATTCCATGCGTGACAAACTTTCAAGTGTTCTAATTGGCAGTTTTAATTTCGTGCAAAACATTCTCAAGCATGAGAAACGCGCGATCGACGATGTTGACATATAAAGAAACAGGAAAGAGGTTCGAAAAAACAATTATCTCAGGGTTACATACACCAAACCAAAGCCTGCAAAGTTCAAAGTGGAAAAATCATAGTCGAATTACAGTCAATGCTGAGGACTGTATTAGACGAAATAGATAGTAATAACATATAAGCTAAAATCTAATAAAGCAACTTTAGCTGTCGAACTTTTCAATGCGGCGGCGAAAACAATAAAGCATCAAAGATGAAAATCGAATCTCAGTATTGTTTATCCGCACTTAAAGAAAGGAGACCATCTTAACTGTGCCAATTGTAGAGTCCTAAATATAATATATCGGCAGATGGTTTCTGTTTCGTCCACAGAGACGATATGTTTGAAGCCATGTCTAGGTTTGGCATCCAATCAAACTCGTCTTTTTGTATAATAGGGCAAAAAGAAATATATGCTGTCATCAAGAAAGGACACCCAAATGCGACGTCTGGTTCAGAACGTTAACATAGACAGCTATAACTTTGTGGTAGTTAGGGACTTTGCTTAGGCTTCGCTGCAAACACAGATAATAACACCAGCGTTGTGGTCAATACGCGAACACCCGTGGCTAAGAAAGCATTTATGTAAAGCCTTTTCTCGAAGAACCTAAGTATCGGCCTACCATCCCCGTCCTACTATGATACATGATGCAGAAGCATGGAATTTTTCAAAAGCAGATGAAGGCGATTCATGTAGTTTCGAGAGAAAAGTGTGAAAAATGAATATTAAAATGTAAAATGTATGCATTTAATTTTTTCTATTGCGATGCATTTTTCTAGGAAATTAATGATGTTTTCATAACCCAAATGGAATTTGATGGTGGTGGCAAATAAAACAGCACCTACATTTTTTTTATCTGGAGATGGGAAGTTGATAGTATGGGCAGTCCTTCTACCACCCAAAACAATTTTTATCTTTTGTTTTTGCACAAAAGTATAATCTAGCTTTCGATTTTTTTTGGCCAGGTAATGTTTTTTTTTCCTGTCGTTCTACCAAAAAGTTGGTTTTTATTCAACCGTTCCCGTATGAAGCGTGCTGGAAGGGCATTCGGGTCGTCATCCGAAACTTCCTTTTGAGTTTGTTTTGCTTAGTTGGATATTTTTTGACAACTCGAACGATTCTTCTCTACTCAGTCGTATTTCCCTTACGCGGTCTTTTGCATCTTGAAACTCTAAATTATAGTTTTTTTTATTAAATTTTAAAATGTCTTGTCCATTTTCGTCGTTTAATCTTTCTTTATTTATAGTAGCAGTAAATATACAGTCTTATTTTATAAATTATTGCACATTGATTTGGTATAACGCTACCTTACAACTGGAAAAAGTTTATATTTTTAATAAGTTTATCACAGTTCAAGAATAGAGAATGGAAGGAAAAGCTACTAGCAAAAACCTTCATGAGTTGTACTTCTAGTGGTTTTGATTAGAGAGAAGAGGAGGTAGCAGTACTAATACAATCAGACCGACTTTACAAATGTAGACTAATAACATTTAAATATACCAAAAATTAAACACAATGTTAATTAATAAACATATAAATAAATACAAGTTGAATAAATAATCATATAAATAAATAAATAAATAACAAGAAAAAATAAATAATTAAATGGTTAAATAAATAAATAAATAAATAAATAAATAAATAAATAAATAAATAAATAAATAAATAAATAAATAAATAAATAAATATACAGATAAATAAATAAATAAGTAGATGTATAAATAAATAAATAAATAAATTAATAAGCAATAAAATAAATAAACTTATAAGTTAATAATAATGAAAATATTTCAAATAGCCAGATCAGATCTTGTCCTTTTTTTCATAAAATAACTACTCATTCTTGTGTCATTTTGAATAAGGTCACCAAATAAACTTATGACTTGAATAACTCATGTGCAAATATCTGCATCCTTTTAATAGGTTGCTATCTTCATTTTATTTTATTTGCGATTTTTTTTTTAATTTTTTTCAATTCAGGCAGCTGGGTGGCGAAGTTTGTAGAGCGCCTGCCTTTCAATTGATTTAATTGATAGGTCCCAGGTTCGATTCCTAGAGTAGTAGTCTAGTTTTTCGAATCTGGTCCAGTCACCATTTGCGATTGGGATCAAGTTAATGGCACTTTCACTGGGTTGGTCAACCAGTGATAGTAGTCCGACTAATGGTTGGCGTTGTTGTAGTGGTTGTTGTTTCGGCTTAGTTCTTCATTCGTGTTTTCAAAATCTCAGTTTGTGTAGATTGTGTGTAGATGGCTCTGCTATGAAAGCATCACACTGACAGCGGGTTGTTTAGCTAAATCTTCCAAACTTTCAAAATACATATATCAACATAATGTCGAATAAAATCCTGAAAATTAGGCGAAAACTAATAGGTCGATATCAAAATCCTCCATCCCGTTTCGGGCTCCACTCACGGAAGTGAGTTTAAGCCAAACACATCTGAGTTGGTCAAACCATTCTATAATCTTTCATTCTTCTCCTAATTCTTTCGGTCGCCTTGTGCTACACGCATTATAGGAGCATTCATTTCCTCTTGAAGAACGAGCCAATTATAAACAAATAAAGTTTTGTAAAACACAAATCAGTGATTGTGATTTCCGGTCCAACAAATAAAATAGACAAAAGACAAAATTTACAAACTGTGCAAAAAAAGAAAATGTCATGAATTGTAAGTAGATACTCACCAATACCATTTACTATGCAGTCGAATATGACAGAATTCTTCGCACTGAACTAAACGAAGCAATGGCCTAATATACAGTCGAGTGAATAATTTTTGATTCAAAGTTGAAAGATATTAAACCTTATTATATATTTTATAAATTTATCATAAAAATAATATCAGCAGGTAACAGCAAACAAAAATGAGTTATTCAAATGCAATTACATATTTCGAAATGGTTGGCGCCTTAATAAGGAACGTAATGTAAAGTATGTTTTCTTACGGGATTCGTATGTCCCAGCTTTTAACACATCTGGAGCATGGATGTAATAAGATCACGGCATTTTTTGGAAGGCATGGTGGCTCAAACTGTCCTTGCAATTTAAAATAGTTCATAATTCATGTGCTTGCCAATTTCGGTTTTATGTTCATACCATGGGCCTAAATCCGGAGCCTAAAAACCAAAAGAATTCTTTTTGTACCATTGTTTTGTTGACGTTGCCATGCGTTTTTTGGTGACTTTCTTGCATGAAACTCAATTGTATGACATTTTCTAATATTTGTTTGAAATGCTCCGAATTCATTATTTGTACATTCACTTCCGGTTCCGGGTCCTTTGAATGACATACAACTTCAAAGCATAACACTACATTCTCTGTTATTTAGAGCTACCGTCGTTTTTTTTTGTTGCATTCAAAAATCATCTAATCCTTATGTTTTTTCGTGAAACAAATTTTTCAAGATTTTTCCTGTCGCTCTTTCAAAAAGTTGGTTCTCATTCAACTGTTCCCGTATGAAGTGTGCTAAGAGGGCATTCGGATTTTCATCCAAAACTTCCTTTTGAGTTTGTTTCGACTTCATTTTTATATATTTTTTTGACAACTCGAACGATTGTTCGATACTGAGTCGTATTTTCATTACGCAGTCTTTTGCATCTTGATACCTTTTCCGTAGTTTGATGCTTCTAATTTCTTCTTCTTTGTACTCAGCTCAGATACTTCGAAAATCGATAACATTTTTGAAACTCATAAATTTTGATGTTAGATCAAGGAGTTTAAAATATCGATGAAAGCAAGATCTGATCTGAAAAATAAGATTTAAGTGGTTTTTATTCCTCCAAATGTAACAGTGATTGCTGATTCTGACTGAGTTGATTAATATGCGTTCAGCTTCGTTTATCGATGTTTTCAAGACTAAACTTCCAAGATCCAAGGTATTTAAACTTTACGAGGATGATTCGATGAGATCAGTTGTAGTTTTTCAAATGTGAATTCGAAAAGGTTTTTATTTGAAGATCTTCGTTTTATAAATCATTTATGCCTGTTGCTTTCGAAGAACTTAGGAATGGACGGCAGCTGTGCAAAGACACGAAAATGTGAGATGTCATCTGCAAATCAATTTTTGTAACTGGGTTTAAAATGTGTACTGCCATGCCTAATTGTAGTTTGCCATCTGTAGGTCCAGGAAAGAAATCGTACTTGCTTTACAGCAATGATAAGAAATATTCTCTAACCGACTTAACCGTCGATTGGACTGCAAGTTGGGTGCAACCTTTAAATTAAAATACATTGTCGATTCAAACTTACTTTTTTTGAATTCCATGTTCTTTCTTTCCACAGCAATAAAATTAAGTGTGCCAATATCTGAATGAAGTTTGACAACAATTGGGCCCTTCAATTGCTGTGTATATGCACAAACCCCAGTTAAAAGCGTTCTTTTTTTTTTTGTTTTTTATCTCTCGAACAAACGTCGATAGCGCACCTTATTTACCTTTGTGGCAAAAAAAAAACACACCTTAACTCTTGTTGTAAGAATGTGATCACCTCGCATGACGTTGACCTTGTTATGCACATGGAATGCTCCAACATTCAGTTACTTTTTTCAAATAAAACCAGACCAGGCGCAATCTAATTCTGCGATCAGCCCCCTCGTGTTCAGTTTGATAACATGGACATGACCTAGTTTAGCCCAGACGGGTATTTATCTAAGTCAGAAGAGTCAATGACTTACTCTTTTGTTTTTGTTCACTAAGTTTGCCAAAGCCTCAACAATCTAGCACTATGAACGTCCATTTTTACCTTCAAGGTGCCATGATAAAATACCAATACTCTCGATCGGAAATGCTAATGTTACGTTCAAGTCTACCTAAATAATAATAATGCCAATATCATGAGAACTCTCAAGATGAGGCTCCTGCCTCGTGTTCCCCCCTGCGCTGCGCCACATCAATCTTTGGTACGAAAAAAAGAAACAACGCCAACGATGAAGGAAAACAAATCAGAATGTTGTATCGCTAGATGTAACCATCTACAACACAACATCTCAACTATGTTACCACCTAGCTAATGTTTATCCAAAAGCAATTTATCTTCTTTCGGTTTAATGTTGTTGGTCTGGTCGGTCAGCCAGCTACTGAGAGCCACGCGCGGTGCAGCACCAGGTAGCATCCAACTTCTGCTTCTGTGGTTCTCCATTCAACGGTCTAAGTATTCCACTAGTACAACCGATTAACTCTTACAAGTTTTACTTGTCGTTGTCTTGGTCTTGGTCGTCGTCAGGTAACAGCATCACCATCAGCTCAAGCTCGTACTCCAACTCCAGCTCCAGCTTCAGCTCGTCATCGTTGTCGTTTGTCCGTGTCTTGAAAAAAAAACAACACCACATACCAGCAGCGCGACTTTAAAGTTATTTCTTCTTCGATGTAGTGTTTGGATCAACTCGGAGGTGAGGTACCTGTTGGAGTCATTAGATATTCAGTTCAGTGTGGTTTGGGTGTCAAAACTGTTTGGATCGGTCTTTCCTCTGCAAACTTAAGCTAATAAAAAACTGTGTTAACTGTGAATTCGGGTTTTAATATTTAAAAAAAAAATACATCTATTCATACATACAAACGGTTTTAAGTAGAAAAAAAAGAAAGAAATCAAGGATCTCGGTCATCCTAAAAGTGCGTGTTAAACACTTCAAACAACCGCTCTGGTAACTCTCTCCGAAAATGGCCAAGCTCAAGGAATTCCTCTGTCTACTAGTTGGACTTTTAAGTATAACATGTAAGTTTATCTAACGTCATTCAAAAAATCTAGTTGCGTTTGTTGGAAAAAACCAAACAAAGAGTATCTACGAACATACTCGTTATTTAACGGTCTACTTTGGAAATTTGTTTTTTTTTTTCAAATAAAATTCAAAGAAATAGTTTAACTAAAAATAAAATACAGCCGACAATAAAACAAAAACACAAAAAAAGGAACACAATTTAAACCCGCCAAACTGGTGGCTTATGCATTTAAGTTGGTCATTTGTTGCCACAGGCGAACATGTTATAAAACAATTCCAATTCGCGTTGACTTGAGTGTTTTTATTTTTATTTTTTTTATGTTTCTTTTTGGTATTTTGTTGCTATTTTTTTTTTGTTTTATTATTTCATTGACTTGCTTTTTTACAATTTAAATAATAAAATGAAAAAGAAATGAGATCTCGATCTCGGTGATGTGACTGTCGCGACGAGGGGATATTCGATATTTTTTTTTTATGGATTGGTGTCTCTAGAGTTTTTGATGCCACCACTTTGTGAAGATGGTGCAAGTAATTAAACGTGTTTCGTGCACAAACACACAGTTTTTTTTTTTTTTTTATTGAAATTTGCTTAATATTTAGTAGTATGTTAGTTATATGCTATTTTTATTTTCTGATGATTTATTTTCTGTCTTTTAACTTGAAACCCGGCTTTCCGAGTTAATTTTTAGAAATCAATGCAATTCTTAGACGAAGTTAAATATTTTTTTTTTGAGAAGAATCATAAAAATCGAGTTTTTTTCAAATACTGAGAGTGCATTTTTGTTGTTGTTGTTTCGAGATTAAAGTGGTCAAGGTTGATTAGGACTGTTGAGTGTATTGGAGATTAATTTGATAAATTATGTAATTAAATATGCTGAAAATAAAAAAAGAAAAAATAAACCAATTAAATGTGTATTTTGAAATTTAGAAGTAAAATAGTTTTATTCAAATTATAAGTAAAATAAAACCATTGTTGTTTTACACAAATATAAAGCTGCAGTTTCTTCTCGAAAAAGTTTCTTTGTTTTTGATTTCTCGAAATTTGTTTTTAAATTGATGGAGAATTTTTTTTTTCTTTATAAACATCACATCATTTGTGTCTTTTATTAACAAAATTGTTTTAAAATTGGTTGCACAATTCAGTTTTAATATATTATCTATCCAATAAAATAATTTCGTTATTTAAATAAAATAGAATTCCAAAATTCATAATAAAATCCATGAAAAAGAAAGTAGCAAAATAATTGTCACATTGAACTTTTGTTGAGACGTGGCTTAATTAAGACAATATCAACTTCTTACTGGCACTTTCTCCTTGGATTAGAATCTTTCAAATTTTCCATTTTGTTCTAATCCAGTAAAAGTCTTAGCGGTCATAATTGCCATCCCATTTCCTTTGCTGATCTTAACTTTCGTGAAATACCAGACTTTGTGAAGGCCAAGAAGTCTTTAAGAAATAGATTGCCCTCTTCTTTACATTCCTTTCATTTGAGTGCCTAGTGGGCTGTAAAAATTATTTTTTACATTTTTTTTTGTTCCGAATAACAAAAATTTTGCCAGTAGGTACCTAAGAAGGAGGAAGCTGCTTTAGTTGTCTTAAGAACACTTCACTTCTATCTTTTTTTGGAGCAAGTTTTAAACTTGCCTTTTAATATTTCTCTGTGATTTAAGATTCTTTTCAGACTTTAGGTTTTAGCTTTGTTTTATTTGAATTTTGGCTTTTTCACTATGCTTGTTTTCAAGATTCCAACACATTTTTGTTTATGATATAAGGGCGTCCTTATTATATGTTGTGATTCTGTTCCTGTCTCTCAAAATTCATTGTTTACGCTACTATATGTGATAATAAATTATTCTGGGATTGTTATGGTATTTAAAGAATAAAACTTTTTCAAACTAAGGAGTTTGAGCCCTTTTAAATAAAAAAATGTCTGATCGGACGATGACTTAAGATTAGATTATTTATCTGAATTTAAATTACTTAAAATTTTGATAACTAAAAAAGCAATTACAAAGTTTAACGTTGTAAATAGACAGCGGTTCAATATTAAATTAATGATTGACAGTTTAAAATTTTATTTTTAAATGATTTTTTCGTAAAAAAAAAACTGATTTGATTTTAATTTTAACTCTAGTTAGAATACTGAGGTCACAGTCTTATATGTCTCGGCAGTTGGTTAAATTTCTGGAAGCTTTTGTTCAGAATGCAATTTTGAGATGCCCCTCTAGTAACACAGTTGATTCTTATATCCTCCACGTTTCTTAAGTGATGTGGCTGACCGTCAGATACTGAACATATATTCCCAGATATAAACTCATAGATTAACCAGCACATACAACTTGGCTCTTTGTTTAATATTCATCCACCTTAAAATTTGAGGCATCGAAATAATCGATGTGAATCGACTTCATCTCAGGATGACACTCATAGCCTTATTCTGCAATTTTCGTAGTATAGTAAGTCTTGCGATATCCCCTCTCCACACAGGCATAGTATCGTAGCGCAGTATTCGAAGTGCAGTTTAACTTTAAAATTGTTTATATTTATTAAACACGCTGTTGACACTTTACTTCCTAATTTGCCTATTGGCAAAGAAGACACTAGCTACTTACTGTTCAAAAAAATAGGCACTTTCGACTTCAGGTGCTCGTCGTGGATTGCGTTGATTTTCAACGATCATACTTGGATTTCCTTGGCACAAAGAGACTTTGATGCTTTAAAAATTCATATGTAAAAAATGTTGGATCAATCTTCTGCCATCAATCAGAGTTCATAAGACCAACATGAAATTTAACTAATTTTCGAAGAAAGCATACAATATCCATAAGAATAATATATCGAAATTTTTTTAAAAAATGGAATGGCAGCTATTCATATAAATCCTAAAACTTGAAACCCCCGAAAAGTCTAATTGAAGCATATTGAGGACTTCAAATGGAGCGCAAGGTTAAAAATAATGAAATAAAAATTATAATAAAAATAATAATTTGTTTTTTGTTTTTGAACGTCGGCGTTATGACTTTTTTGATAATTTAATGGAAATAAATAACTCAGAGCTTTCGAGTCTTTAGAAACAAATGAATCAAAGCTTATTTTTAAGATAATCTAACACTGATTCGCCTAACTAAACTTGCGTAGTTTTTTTTTTATTTTTCAATGAGTAAGATATCGACTTGAAAATGTTTTCATAAAACCAGAGTTCTGATTTCCTTCTGATATACCCTGCAGAATGTCAAGTTGACAAGAGCAGACATTGGAAATGAACGAATAATATCGTACCTAATTTCCTGGATGAAATAAATTTTGTGTTAAGAATTATTACGACCATAAAGGGCGACGAGGAAAAAAAACACTGTAAAATAATCGGAGCTCAATAATTTAAGAAAAACTTTATTTTACAGAGAGCAATTTATTTAAGAACTGTATGCAACTACAAGTTGTTGAAGTTGTTCACTCACTGATTATATTCCACACTCATTCAGCCCACAATAAATGATGAATGCATTCAGCCTATAATAAAGGTTGAACATGCCTTCAGCCTACAATTAAGTTTGAACAAGAATGGTTTCTAACGAGGCTTTAAAAAAACCAAACAAAATAGTTAAGCAACCTCTCCAACTACAACGAGTGACAGTTGACAAGTACGATATGCTTTTTTGGCTGGCGATGTCAGGCAGCATAAATGATGAAAAATATTATCAAAAATTTACTGTTTGTGATCAAAGCCAATGCAGATATATATTTTTTTAGCTCAGAGTTTCTTCTTTTAACTTTAGTAATTGTGTTTCCATCCTTCGTAAAAATGTGACAAATTTTTGTTTTTATTAGTTTATTTACCAACACTTCATTATTTATTTACTTTGACAGCTCTCCTTCTTGCTATCCTTATGATTGTTGTACATTAATCAGTGAGGTCTCTGGTTAAACTCTGTGAAGGAACAGTTGACATTGTTCCACTGGTTATTAGTTTCGCAGTTATAGCATGAACAAAACAAAAGACATATCTTCACAAGGTTCCTTTATGTCAAATTTATTTACAGATACAGGAGAGGATCTGCTTGAAATTGCTTGGCCGTATTGGTTTTTGTTTTTTTAAATTAAGCTCCTATTGAGGAAAATATAATCTCAGAAACGCTTACAGTATTTTCAAAATTATGGTTGCAAGTATTTTCATATTGGATCCAGAACAGTGGGTCCAACAAATGACATTATTATAAACATTTTCACTTTACATGTTGAACTTTCTTAAAATTAAATCCTATATCCTTATAGAATGCATCTAATTCTCCATCAATGTCGCGTAGGAAAAGATCATTTCTGAGCAGTGCCATTGCGTTAATGTCACACTGTCCTGTATTGTTTTACTGACTTGCAATGCTGTTAACCATCAGGATGTTAAGTGACACTATCGTATATTTCCAACGTTATTCTTATCCCTCTGTTGAGTTCAGTTTGAGAAGACCTGCCTCACCCTTTCTAGTTTACTAAGGCATGTTGTTTGTATTTCGTATAAACCAACTTAAAGGCCTTCATAAGTATATCTTTGACGTATATTTCACTGAAGCAAATATCAAGGTATCTTTCTCATTTGGATGTTTGTAAAATAGTGCAGACTTGAAGTCCAATAGTCACGCGGAAGTTTGCAGCCGATCGGATATTCTTTTAATAGTGTAACATTTTTTCACATCTTTCTCCACATTCTATCTACGCTAAGTAAATATAACGCAAGTTACTGAATTGATTTTTTCACATAGAGCGATCTCAGCATTTCCATCCACGGCTTAAGTTATGTTTCAAACGACCGCATGACAGCCCGCCAAATTGTTTGAATCCTTGTTTTTAATTTCAAAAATCAAACACTTTGAGCATAGTTTTCATCGTAAATTTAATCTCGAAATGATTTCCCATTAAAAAGGATATATGCGTTTTTAATTGCAGTAGTTAAAAAATCATCTTTTTTTTTTTAATTAAAATCCAGCGAATTCCGGCTTGAGATAAATCACCAGTTTATTACCTTCACTGATATTGTTCATTTATTATCACCTTCAGGTACCATGGTACACGTCAAGCAAATAACAAATAAAACTAACAATTATACAAATGACTGTGAGTGCATTAAATATTCCGGTTTACGGAAGTAAAACAATTCAACAAGACTCTTAAGAGTACGGGTTGGGTAAATATCCCCCTTGGCATTCACACGGCAAAGTAATATGTAAATCAATGAAATGAAGTAGTAGCACCTTCTAAATATCCAGACGAAGGGTATCCCCTCTTCACATTGTAATAATTGTAATCTCAATGCAATCATCTAATCTGCTTGTTGAAACAAGTGACCCCAAGGCCATTCAACCACACAACCCACTCACTTAATTACACAAAAGCTAAAACGAAATCGAAAGCCACAAATCAAAATTTGTTCGAATGCAAGAAATCTTCACCGCCAAATTAATTTTAATTGTTAGCCTTAAATTAAAAAAAAATTATGCAATATAATTAAAACTCATTAGCAAACTTAAGAGTACACAATAAAAGTGATGAATTAGGAGGGAAAAGACAGACAAACGCCACCATCTGCAGATGAAAGATGCTTTGTGTATCTAAAACCTGATTGTTTTTTAAAGATACAAACAATAAGAAAGAAAAGAATATTTAAATAAAAATATTAAACGCGAATCTCACGACTTTTAGCATAAATTATGCACCAGTTCCACCGGCTGATTACACAACTCTTGAACTTCTCTCTTGGGTTTTTCTTGGGAGTGTGTGTATATCTTGTATCTTTCTGCTCCGCAGTTGCATGCACAAAATGACATTTAATTTGCGATTTCTTTTTTTTTCGCATAAAACCTCGAAATCATCATGTTGGTTGAGTATACGCCCCAGTGGCAATAAATTGGGGCGGAAAAATATCATCGGACGATATTCGTGCCTGGTCAGATTTCAGGTTCCCAAAGTAGGTGATGTTGTAGTGAAGCACATCACGATTTACCAGATACTAAGATGGATAGAGATACTCATAGACAAGTGAATTGAAAGAAATGCGCAACGGTTGGTTGTATCTGCAAATCTTAATCTGGTTTATCGTGATGCCTTAATGACCTGGCTATAAAATAAAACTCTTACAAGGTAAAGGTGATCGTTGATTTTGCTTGTTTTGTTTTTTTCTTTCTTTTGTTGTTGTTAAATTTATTGTTTTCTTTTTTAGCGGAGAGGTCTGCAAATTCAATCTTTTTCATTCAAAAACGAAATGTGTTATGTTGAGAAATTTTTGGTAACACAATTGCAACTAAAGAAGCGAAGAAACAATTTATCCATTTTTTTGTGGCTATAAAGAAGTAAACAAATAAACAACCAACCACACCGTTATGCAATACGATTATTTAATTTGAAGAAAAAAACATCCCAATCGCCTTTGTACACAATCGAAATTCGAAAAAGACTTTACGGATTTTACGAGCAAACCATTTGTTCGTTAAATCGGATCCGCATTAAAAATCGCTGCTCGATTTATTGGACTTGCATAAAGAGGTAAGCAGGCCAGTTGAAAAGCGTGAAATTTAAAAAGCATTCTTATTAGGTCATCGATTCTTGGAGGATCGGAGTCTGTTTGTTTTTCTGGGTGGTTAGACAAAGTCTGCTGGCTGCTGAGACTGGTCTTCTCTGATTTATGAGTCTTGTGGCTGAGATTTCAAGACTGGAGTTGTTCATGAGCTCGATATGGTGCAGTTTTTAAAGTCGAAGGACGTAAACCAGCCCGAAAAGTTTAGGTCCTCATCTAAAAGGTTTTTCAATGCGAGCGCTACAAACGTTTTTTTAAATAAAACAAAAACGGTTTGGATATCAATGAAATTCTTTATTCCTGTGAAAGAACGTTCGATGCCATTATGTATGGAACTCGATTTCTTTTGCATGGCCACCACGGGCACGCTTGCAGAAGTCCAGACGCTGAACTCAATTTTCGACGGTTTTCAAGCATAAATCGGCCGATACTGCAGCGATATTCGTACGTCGTTCATCAATCGTCGCTGCCTTGTTGCCATAGACCATATACTTGATGTAGCCTCACAGGAAATAGTCTAACGGCGTCAAATCGCACGACCGAGGCGGCCAAGCGACTGGACCATTTCGTGAGATAACACGTTCTCCAAACTTGGTTTCCAATAAATTGATTGTGACATGCGCTGTGTGGCTTGTGGCTTGTGGCGCGTCCTGTTGGAACCAAATGTCCTCCAAGTCCATATCATTCAATTGGGGCCAAAAATATTCGGTAATCATTGAACGGTAGCGATCCCCATTCACAGTAACGTGCTGGTCTTGATAATCACGGAAGAAGTACGGCCCAATGACGCTGCCGGCCCATAAACCACACCAAACCGTAATTTTTTCGGGATGCAATGATGACTCATGGAGTACGTGTGGATTGATGCCTGACCAATACAGCATATTTTGTTTATTGATGGAGCCATTCAGCCAGAAATGAGCCTCCTCGCTGAAGATGATTTTTCAATGAGAATCCGAATCATTTTCAAGTTGTTGCTCAGCTCAATTCACGAACATACGACGCTTCTGGTGGTCAAGCGGCTTCAGTTCTTGCGCCAATTTAATCTTGTTAGGATTTAGGCCAAGATTTTTTCGCAAAGTTCGCCGCAACGACCTCACAGAGATGGCCAACGCTTGAGAACGACGTATGAGAGAGACACAATTGGGCTTTCTGTAATTGAAGCCGCAATATTCTCGACACTACGGGCACTTCTTTGTCTCAATGGCACGGGAACATTTTGTACTGTACCTGTGGATTCAAATTTTTCCACTAGACGCTCAATTGTACATCATGAAATGGCAAACCTTACTGAAGAGAAATGTCAGCAAGAAATATGGCGTCGTTTGCTGTCCCTGTCGCTCTACTTTTGTAGCGTCCCTGTTGAAAAACCCTTTATATATATTTCAAGAGATTTATCTTTCTCCTGCAATCACCCTCCTCGAAGACAGGAGGATCTGTTCTGCTTTCTTGCTTGCAGGCTACTATTCGGCTCCATATTATTACCATATTATTAATTACCAAGTTGAATATTTTATTGAACATAAAATTGGTGCTTTGAAATAGGAATCTCGATCCTCGATGTTTGGAGAAACTTACTTAAATTGCCTGGAATGAGTCTTCTTTGGACCTTCACCAAGAAGTTGTTTGTGGGGAAGATATCTGTCCTAAGAAAGGTTAACTCTTACCCTTAATGTAATATCTGTTGATTGTAATAATTTTGTCCGATGGATCGCGTTTGTTATTCGTTAATCTTTTGTCCAACCATTCTGAACTCTTTTTCCATTAGCTGGATAGACTCAAAATAGATATTGCCTTCCAAGTTTACATCTGCTTTTAGCAATATCGGCTGAACAATTGGGTTGAAGAAATCAAATGACATGGCACGGTTTGGATTAACCCGCAGTTTCTTGCTTCAAACTGCAAGGTACAGCATGAGTTTACGATTTTGCTGCGATATTACTGGTTGATTCATTGGCGAAGTGATTAGAAAAGTTTCCATCCTTCTTTTTGTTGACCCAGAGGAAACTGCTCTCTCTTCTGCTTCCTTTTTCATAATAGACGATAACCAATGGGTTTTGTTGGATTCCATCGGTTTGATTAGATTTTCGGCGAGAACTTTGAGTCGAGTAGGTTTTTTTACTTAGGTTTTTTTTTAGTATTTTGTCTGATGTCACCCCACACCATTGAAATTTCCTTCAGCTTTTTCTGATACTTCTGTTCATTTTTTTTTTAAATATTTTCATATTTTGTTAAATTGTGAAGTTGGAAAATATTATCTAAAAAAAGAGCAAATCTGCTCGCAACATTGCCAGATGTCCTTGTGTCCTCCTCGACATTCACAAGTGGGTTGGTCTTAATGTTATTCCTCTATTGTTTTGAACAGTATTGATCATTGCGAAGGTATGTGTCCCATGTGTCTATTAAAAAGACGAATTTTCCTTTTCTTCTAACGTTTCTACTGTTAAAAGAACGAAAGTATGGTTTTTACAGGAAATGATCAACTGATAATCAAATATGAAAACCTATCTCATCGGTGCCTAAGTTAGATTTTTTTATTTGATATTTCAAACAGTGTTTGGTACTCTAATCGGAAATGTTTGCACTGGGAGGGGAAGAATCTTTACTACGATCTTTGTACAAGTGACATTACCCAGGAAGCTTACAGTTACATTTGGTGAGAAATTGTGCTGCCAATTGACCACCTACGTCATCTTAGTTTGTATGGGTATGTTAAGTCACTCATGCATGCTGATCAGACAGCTTCCATTGTCGACTAAGACAACATCATGTGACGGTATTCCAAATACAATCCGGCTATTCTGGACAAAGGATATCAAAACCATATCTAGGGCTTTCATTGGACGCAACCACCATAGATATATGCCTGAAATTGTAAAAACTTATTTTTTCTTGATGACTTTAAGCTGCAGCCCAGTGCAATATTTCTTGGCTCCAAATTTGACTAAAAAAATATGATTTGGATTCCTTGAGGATTTCCACATGTTTCGTAATAGAGAAGGCCAGTCTTAGTGTAATCATGCATTCAAGTATATCAAGTCTCAAAGCAAGCAATCGTAATGGCCGTCTAGTCTTTAAACGGTTTCAATTTTTAAGAGACAAAATGCCATGCTCAAACACCTGAGTTGAATGAATACCAGGACATGAGGTATTTTAAGGAAAGCGCCCGGTGCCCATTCATCGGCCAGAGTAAACTACATTGAGAACATCACGGTCTTGTAAACTTCTGAACTAATTCGAAAAAATAGAGACAAGTTCAATATTTCCTTAGACCAGATCGGGTAAAAGCATAAAAGTTATTGTATAAGAAGGACCAATAGATATCGCCGAAAATATGTTAACTAACTATGAGTGACAAATGTGACTTTAAATTAGACCTTAATCATCGAGATTTTGCTCTATAGTGCCTCAGTATGGCCCTATTCTAGAGGTCTTTGAAAGATATTTTGTCCCATTAGACGCTTTAACCATGAATTTTGCAAGCTGATACTGACCTAGTCAAAGAGCTTAACATTGAACGTCCAAAATGGTTAGGGCACATGCACAGAGCAACTGGACACAATTGATACAACTCGCAGGGCTCTCTTTCATATGGACTGCGCAGCAAGTGTCGCATGGAATAAAACTTCAATCTTCTGGGTGTGCGCAACGATTAGCTATAGAACAATAGATACATGTAAGTTGAGGTCCAGATTCACATTGAATTGAAGAGCCACACAAAGGAGTAGAACCCAAGGCATTTGATTGAATATATGAATGAACGAATCGAATGGATGAATGAATGAATAAATCGAAGGGATGAATGAATGAATAAATTGAATGGATGAATGAATGATTGAATTGAATGAATGAATGAATTGATTGAATCAATTAATGAATAAAAGAATCAATGACTGAGTGAATGAATGATTGATTGATTTTAATGAATAGAATGGATGAATGAATGAATAAATGAAAAATTGATTTCAATGAATGAATTAGATAAATGGATGAATGATATGTATAATTTTACATTGCAAGCCTTGCATCTTAATTTGTTCTTATTGATGAAGCCAACAAGTTTTTTTCATTTCTCAATAAGATAAAATCACTCTAGTATAATAAATTTATTTTTTATTTCCCAAAACTTGTCATCAAATAAGATTAAACTATTTTGGATTCAATTTTTTTCCAATTTTATTGCTAGGTTCTCGTCTCTTTTGTGTTATGTTATTTGAAATTAATTTATTTGAAATTAATTTTGTTTTGTTTTTCCATTGCGTATTTGCATATCAATCTGTCATGCCAATTGTCATCTTTGTCAGAACAAACTGTTTGCCATGTATTTCCGTAAAATAAATTATTCTTATTACTTTTACCTTCATGCTGATCAATTTATTGGGTATGACCCTTGAAAAGATCTAATTTATGAGCACCACTTTTCATCATAATGGAAAGTCAGAAACATAACTAGATTTTCAAGTGCTTGTGTCTGTGAATGTACGTACGTATCTGACGCATGACCAAGTCAAGTTGATGTGATGACATTGACCATGTCCAATTCTGATTTTATTAGCTAAACAAAAAAAAAAAAATCGACAAACAAGCAAAATGGAAATAAATAAAAAATAAAAAAACAAAAACATTTTGGTTTTGAGTGTCGTTCTAGTAAACAAGCTAACGATTCTTAAAGCTAATAAAGCGCAATTTTATCCTATTAAACCGGTCTCGAGTGTTGATCTGCGCTATTCAAAGTCGAGTCAAAAAAGATACACTCATCCGAGTAGATGTAAATGCGACATAGATACTCGTACAATGTCATGGTTACATTTGCAGTGTCTGATTCATTTTTTTTTTACAGATGAGTGCTATTGAAGGTGACATTGGAGTCCTAGTCTAAACTTACAAGTTAGAAAGTTAAGAACAGGTCCGGGATAGATAAAAGTTGGTTTTAAGTGGGTTTTTTGAATTGATATAAGGAGACTCTTTATTGACGTACGCCCGAATAGAGTCCCTTTCGACAATATCAATGGTCCAGCAATGGCCATCGGAGGATCGAGTTTAATTTGATGATTATTTGGCAAATAATTCCATTGTTGAAGAGAGAGGGCTTATTTCATTGACTCCAAGGCTAACCATCAGGCGATCTTCGTATTACTAAGGAAAATCAACCATATTGCTTCGAAGAAGCTTAAGACGACCCAAATATCTAGCACACTTGAAAATAACAAAAGTATAGCCCATCTCGAAAAAGGGGCAAGCAAAGCTTGATTTCCGAGAAATATTTAAAAAAAAATCGTTAATTAAGCTCTGATAAAGGAGGTAGTGGACAAAAACATAATTCCAGATAATAAAATCGGTTTTAGAGCAGTTTTGGAAAAGGTCTAGAAATCGTTTGGTTTGAAACGATATTTTTCAACTTAGAAAGGCATTTTCAACTTAGAATAAGCATTCCACGGAAGATGGCAATGTTAGTTCTGTTGGCGTGTTCGTGTTGCAAAGAAGCCAACATCGAAAAGAGATCAAATACTCTTATCATTTTCACGATCGATTTTAAAGGTTGTCTCTAGTATGGCACAGACGACGACGCAAACGACTTGATTGCAAACCGATCGGGACCAAAGATCGAAGTCAGTCGATTGCTCTTGCAGTGTGATTTTAATACGATTAAGCATTGTTGTGGTGATTGGAAAATGAAGATCAAATACCAGAAATGAAGAACAACCATGCTTTTGGGATATCACAAAGAAGTGGCCACGGGTAATGTTGATTCTATAAACTTGATCAAGAGTAGATAGGAGCTGCTTACCTTCCGCATTGCCCTGTCAAGTACAGACAGGCTACTAACCTACAATCGAGACATTATGCGTAGTTCCAAGGATTGTCAATATTGCAGCAAACTGTTATCAATCCCTGATAAGGAAGACGTGTAATAACACTTGCAAGAAAATGTTTGAAGAACTCTCTCGTCGATTTCCTTCAAGGCTAGGATTACAAACAAAGTTGGTGTCGCTTTTTTGTTTTTCTAAGAGTCTTGGCCGACCTACAATGCAACTCCAGATAATACAAATAGCTACTTCCTCGGCAGCAAAGGTGGACCGTCAAATAATCCCCTAATGCACTAATCCACTTTAACTAGCTAAGATGAAGTATTTACTCCAACGAGGAATTTTATGGCAGCTATGCAGGCAGGTGGCTGAAATGCTATCACCCAGAAGCCAATTGCGGCCTGGTAAATGGCATTGATTTCAGCTTGAAATATACTGCATTTATCTGGTATGCGGAAGAAGAGTTCCTGATTTAGAGGACTCGAGCAAATAGCACTCAAAACTTTTTGATCCAGTTTTCACTCATTAGTATACATATAGTCTTGGCAAATGTATAAAATGCCGTTTTGCCTGAGCATTTGGTCTTCAATCGGCCTTAACCACTGCAATAACCCTACAAGGCATGCTAGCAACTAAATAAAAACATTCTTCCGAGCTAATTTTTGCCCATTCTCGTCGTCAGGCCTTCTTAGAAGTATTGTTCCTTATCCTCTTTTTTAGAAGTGCCCACAGGTGTTCAATCGCGTTCAATTGCCAAGTCTGTGGCCTCACTCCTACTGGGGACTGGCACTCCAAAACCTGAATATTTTGATTTGAACACCATTCCATTGTTTATCGGGATTTACGGCGTTAAGCATTATCTTGCTGAAAAATTATCCTTCTGTGTGACGTGCTGTCAAATATTTTTCGATAGGATACCTTTAAGAAGGTCCCTAAAACATCAATATAGCTGTCGCTATTCATTCTTAAATCTCTTATGCCTCCTGTGCCATGCAGCCCCACACCACACTACTACACAATCGAAATGGTACTCTTCTTTTCTCGTCCTAGACTGTGCCAGGAGTCCCAAAAATCTGTAAAGACACATTCTTTTTTACTTCAGATCCATTGCATTAAAAAAGGAACATGCAATGTTTTCGAAAGTTCGGTTTTCTTTTAGTTTTAAAAGTATGCAGTTTGCTTACCTCAAAGTTTGCCTCGTTTGACCACACGACATTGTTCCAATCCACATAGTTCCAATCCTTGCGTAATTTTGTCCACTCAAGACTTAATTGTTAGTTCTCCTCAGAAAGCCAGGGTTTCTCTCTTCAGCCAGCTTTTGTTTGTTAGAAGAGGCCTTTCGACGATTTTTTTAAGATTCCCTTGTAAGAACCCGATCTCCACGAGTCCAAGACTTAATTTTATTGCCTGTACTCTCAAGTCATCCTAGAATGCCTAAAGACATATTGAATGACTAAACGTAAATGCTTTAAAGCCATTGAAATTCATTGCTGTGACGTCTTGAGAGGCCAAAAGTCCTATTAAGGCCTTTTGAGCTTCACTTAATTCGTGTTTGCGGTAAGCCATCTTACCAAATTTTACTGCACCAATTTTACTGCACCAATTTTACTGCACCAATTTTACTGCACACAAAAAATCCAGAGTTGAAAATCGCAGGAATTCCCTCAAATTAAGTCATTAATGGGTTACGGATTCTGGGAAGTCAAAAATATTCATTAACCTGCATTTAATGAAAAGTCCACTCAAAATATTTAAAAGTAAATGCATCTTCGATAATCAGTCGACAGTATAACTCACCTGATGAAAAATAGCTCCACATCGCTACGGTGAAGAGTTAATCTTGAACGTCGTGATATATTTCTATTTGTTGTTAAAGATCTTCCATTTGTTTGTTTTTCTATTGCAACTTAATTTTTTAAAAACACTCTTTCTTTGCCTGAATTTGGCACACAAAAAAACAACAACAAACTAAAACTGCGCAGACATCGCATTTGATTAATAATAATCAACAAACAATGATGAATGCTGAGAGGCTTGACTTCACATCTATCATAGACCATTGACGAAGTTTCGCATGCCAATGAAGTTGTTAATTACGCTTAAACAACGTCGAGATAGAATTGATTTGTCAAACACTTATTTAGCGGCAATAAGCTTTGCCAGTTATGCTGTTAATTTAAAGTTTAAATTAAAAAAGATAATTTGCATAAAGTATTTAGTTAAACGATGCTTTTGATTGTCTTTGTATTTTTGGGGCCACAAATGTTGACTCAACATCTTTTTGCGGGAATAATTATGGACCACTCGCTGTGCAGATGATAAAAAATGCAAGATGTCAAGGCGGGTGTCTTGTAATCAATAATGGAGCTTAGCGTGTGCGTTTCGTCATTCATTTTAGTTTGTTTTGCGTTCACGGGTAATTGACGAAGAATAAATGTATTCGAATTTCTGATCAAACGAATACGGTGGGTTTTCTGTGTTGAATTTTTTAGGACAACGTTTTTGACCTGAACTGTATAGATTTTAAAAGTGTGGTTCTGTTGCAGACTTAAGGTGCTGTATATGTAATAAAAAAAGCGGGGTAGTGCAGTTCTGATATGCAAAAGTAGGGTTCCGTACCACTTTACAAAATACATCGTTTTTGTAACGTTTAATTTTTCATTTCCGGCTTCAACTAAAAGTAAATAAAAAAAATTAATTGGTGGCACAACAGCTCCCATGAGGTCCATGACCTAGCTTCGGCATTTGTGGGTGCGTCTTGCATTTTTCGCAAATGACGGAGGTTCCTACAGTTTATTGCCGACTCCGAATGGCTCCCGAAACTTTTCTTAACAGTTTGTACACATCGGAGTGATCGTCAGTCACTCGCGAGAGGTGGAGTCGTGATAAAATGCCAGATGTATGCCTGATGTTCTTTCCCGGATTTGTACACGGGTCTTCATGCTCACTTACCACTGAGCCGCGGCACCCTAAAATGACTTGCCGACAAATTGCGTTGCGTTTTTGAAAAAAGTTTTTTTTTCTTCGGGAACCCACTCTTAGTTTTAATAGCATACTGTTTTTAAAATTTTTTAATAAGCCAGCCAGGGTTGTCGTATTTAGTAATTCACAATATATTCGATTTATAATGTTGAAAAAAAATACAGAAGCATTTAGAATCAGCAATGACTTGGAAAAAGGTAATACAATAATTAATTCTTCATTTTCTTCTAAATCTGAATTTTTCTGAGGGCACAGCATTTCAATAAGTTCTGAAAAAAACTATTCAGATATTTTTAAGAAACCCTCTCATACTTGTGATTTAAGGGTCTGATGTAAGTAGGAATTTTTTGAAAATATATTTCACTGTTTTTGAGCCTTTTTAAGTATTGAAAATAAAAATCTCAAATATTCATAATCAGTTCAAAATGAAATAAATAAGTTAAATTTAAATAATTTTGTTAAAATCGAACATGCAAATTTTATAAAAACAATTTATGTTTACTGCATATTTTCCAGATCTTATTAATTTGAATAATAAAAGTAGTTAGTGACGTTGTTTATTTTCGAGACTGGTTCTGTTGTTCAGTCTAAAAATATTCGAAGGGAGTGAATTTCATAGCGAAACAGAGTAAACAAAAATTGTTTTTGAGTGACAAATTATTTAAGCCTCGGTAAAATAAAAGCATTGGTGCGGGCAAAGTTCACTTTTACGGGTCTGCGGAAAAGGTATTGAGATTTTTCACTAGACTAGTGATCGAACAAGATATTTTTTAAATGATATTTTAAAAACGCTATTTGTGTACTCAGAGACACGGTCGAACATTTGTAAATTCTCTACAAATTTCACGGCGTTTTTTCACGCTATTTCAATTTTACGTTTACATGAGCTATTAAAAAATAGCGATTTGATTAACATCTTTTTAATTTTCACTGGAGGGCGCAGTCCTTCATACATTTTTCCAACTGTATATGTCACATGGTGAGTCCAAGTTAAGTTTTGGTATACCATCAGATAGGTAGAAAATTTGTAATATACAGCTGCGATGTTTGGCACTGATAAAGGAACCGAGGAAGATCTTTACTGAACGTGGTAAAAAGCTTAGGCCCAAGAATAGTTTCTTGAGGGACACCTGCATTTTGTTGTTAGAAAACCTAACCAGCCCCCGCACAAACAGCAGATTTCTATTGTTCAAATAACAATATGCTAATGCGCTGTTAGATCAATTTTGAGAAATTTTGGATCCATTTCATCGATTCTAATAGCATCGGATTTTGTTGCAAAAATGGACCTTATGATTTCCATTACTTCAAGCCTGTGGCACAAAAAAGGATGCTAAGCTTCGCAAAAATTTCGTCCATGCACTTTGAGTCGAAGACAAGGCAGCGGCAAAAGCTTTGTTTAAGCCATTTGAATCAGCTCATTTGATAAATTCATTTTCTCATACCTATTTCCTCAATCTTACGTCATTTAAAAGGAGAGGTTTAGTTTAAATTTTCCTGAAAAGAAAATGGTTTAAGACCTTCTAACTTCTGCGTTGAACGAAATTCGTCGAGGTCGTAGGAAACCAACTCAATTACGAACCGGGTCTTTGCTTTCACATAACCTTTAGGCTTAGTCCTAACACGACTCTCGAGACCCCTCGAAAAAGTCACATTTGCATGCAAAAGGCCTATTTTCTTTGTTCTACAATTCTGAAGATAAAGCCAAGCAATAACAAGTGGTTTGGGGTTTTTGAATGATCAGCCGTCCTGCGCAAATGAAACTCTTCTTAGGGACGAATTGTGTCAGCAGGATAGCGCAAAACGCCATATAGTGTCGTGAACCATGGAGGAGATGGTTCTGACAACATCTGCACAGCTGTAGAAATCAGGACAGCAATATAATCCAATTTGAGGAGTCGTTGATTCTGTGCAAGACGCATACAAATAAATAGAGACCTAAACCAAAATAGTCCAAGCAGTTGAAGGCAGCTAGCTAAGGATAGTGTTGGCGGCCAGAAAGATTACTTGGTGCTAACCTAGGTCAACTGGTGTGGAAAGCATGAGATCTTGGGTTATCTGGCTCACGTAATTGGAACAAACATTTCACGCCTTGGTCCTATATTTTCAAAGACCCTGACTGAAGAGTGACCATCAGAACTTTAGTTTATCGTAATGGTTCAGATGAGGTGATTATTCTTAAGCAAAGAGAATTACCAAGTTGACGCCGATAAATACTTAAATCCGAAGAAATTCAAAGTTGAAAAATCGTCGCAAAAGGTTATGGCGATGTGTGGGTTTCGAATCCCCCGAACTAAGCTATAAGGGGTAAAAAATTGAAGCTAATAGATAAGTGATGGCCGCCTTAGAAGCATTTAGGAGAGTCGAGATAAATATAATACTTCCAATACGAAATCGAGTGTACCATAGAAATTCTATGATTGTATTTTTACGACACCTGCAATCTCCCAAAGAGATTCCTCGTGTCGCAAAGCTCACCAGGATGTTAAAATTGAAGTGCATTAAGCTTTTTAAAATGCAAAAAAAAAACACTTATCTGTGATTAAACTCCTTTCACCCTCAACTGTGATGATGCAAAACCATTTCACTGACATGAAATCATCGGGTTCCGTTTTAAGACCGTTTTACGTTCGATTAATTCCAATCGCCACAAAAATTAAGTACACTCCAAACGGCTTCCCAAAAGTCGTTTAGCATTTTTTGTTTATTTTTTTTTAAATTCAAATTAAATCAGATTTCGCGAAATAGATTCTGATGGTTGGTCATCGAGTTTCAAGAAGAGAACTCTTAGTCATCTATTTATGCAAAAGTGTGACCGGCCCTCATTTTAAAGCGGTCTTAAAATGTTTGTTTATTAGAAAAGGAAATTGGAAGACTTTTAATGAAATTCACTTAATGCGACTTGGGGCTATGTTGATGACATAATACGAGTAGATCGTTTATCTGACCATGGCGCACTATTCTAGAAGATTAGGTTATGAGGCTTGAGACTGTCAATCTGGTTGACGGCTTGTTTTGAAGTTTAAATTAAGCGTGGGCCGTGTGACAGAATTCACATGAATTGGCCGCTAAAGTGTTATTGGTTTGACGTTGGCGTTTTTATTGATTTTGGTTTAATTTTATGCTGATCGAGTTGTGTGCAATCTGTAAGCTGGGTTAATTGGAGTGAAAGTTTATAATCCATTTTGAGAGAAAGCATTAAGGTACAGTTTTGAATAAATTAACGTTTTTGAACGTTTTGTTTAAGTCTTTGTTTCTTTTAAAATGATTAATTTGTTCTTGCGGTAAATCATTCCACAGAGAATAATGAAGTAGAACTTTCGATCAGGAGAATTTGAATATTTAAGTTCATTTAGTTTTTAAGTTTTTAGTTAAATTTGTTTATTGTGAAATTCAGTTAACTTAAAATGCTTTAACACAATAAAAGTTTGTAGTGCTCAATTTCCTTGCAGACACTGTGTGGCCACTCTGAGACGAATTTCTGTCACGATTTTTATTCTTAAAACTGTCAACTATTAAATCATTATGAAAAATGTCAAAGACCAGCACTATGTTTGTTTAAATATAACAAGAATATTGTATTTATTAATAAACTATTAACGAATGCATGGCGCGTGGCACTTGTTTCAATTGATAGGTCCTAAGTTCGATTCCTAGTACAGTCACCACTTGCCATTGGAATAAAATTAATCGCGCTGTCACTCGATTGCTGTTACAGCGATTTTAGTCTGATTGATGAGTGGTATTGTTGTAGTGGTTGTTGTATCGGCTAGAATGCTTAGTTCGTGTTGTCAAAAAAAAAATAAATAGTGCTGTATGTAGACGCCTCTGCTGTGAAGGCATAACACTGACAGCAGGGTGTTGAGCTTAATCATCTATACTTACAAAGTATATGAAACTAATGTCGAATAAAATCCTGCAAATTGAGCGGCTAATAAGTCTTTATCAAATTCCCTGTCCTTTTTACGAATCCACCCATGGAATTTAATTGAAATCAAATAAATCGGAGTTTCACAAACCACCACATAAAATCTTGCATGATTCTCCTTGTTCTTTTCCCCGCTCTATATAAGAGCCTTCATACCCTCTTGAGAGCGATCAAGTTGAAAAAACAACAACAAAAAAATATATTACTAATAAACAATAAACATTTGTGTCACTTAAATAATACTCAGCATTTAGTTCAAAATAAAGTTATTATTCGCTAGTTTTAAAGATCTTATTTAAAAAGAAAAAACATTAAAAATAAAAAAATCATCAGCTCATTTTGTTAACGAAATAAGGAGTGGAACAAGAAAGAAGAAAAAATGTAAGACCATTCTGGAACAAAGTCAAAATCGTAATAAATAAAAATAGACGCATTTATTTCTCACTGACACTGAAAGGACTCGTATACTTTCAAAAACTTATTCGAATAATTATTGTGTTCCAACTGGTTTAGGTGACACCCATACTGACACTCTAGTGAGCAACACTCTTACAGAGTTAAATATATTCACCACTGAGACTCCAAACAGTGCACTTATTACAGAGGCAGATATTCAGTTTCATGTTAATAAGAGTGCAGGATTTGATGGCATCAAAAAAATTTACCTCGAGCAATGATTCTCCTTGACAATGAAAAGGCATTTGATTCTGGCCCAATGGTGTTTTGTTTAAAGTGATAAGTTTTTATTTTCCTCTGTATTTATGTAAAATTGTTCATTTTTTTTTTGTCTGGTCGTTGTCCTTGTCAGTAGTGCGTTATCTTAACTGATTTATTTCAAACTGGGAGTTCCACAAGGCTCCGTCTTAGGACTTTCTTTATACAATTTATTCTCATCTGACTTTCCGAGTCTGAGTGAGTGTGAAGGGGCTATTTTTTCAGTTGGTATGGTATCTTATAAGTTTCCTCTAAACGTTGAGACAAACTTAAAGGATGCGATGAGAATTTTTGAAAGATACTAAAATAAATGGAAAATTAAGTTGAACGATACTAAAACGCTAGCCATCTTTTTTAACCAGAAAAAGAAGTCCTTGCCTCCTCCCGAACAGCAGTTACTGTTCAAAGTGTTTAGGAATAAATCTTGACACAAAACTTACCTTTAGTGATCATGTCTCTAAAACTCTTCGTAAAGTAAGATTAGCAACAAAAATTTTATACACATTTGTTCACAGGGAATCTGCGCTAACAATTGACAACAAAAAGTTGTAACGATATTTCTTTACGGTTGCCAAGAAAGGGGTAGTTGTGCACAGTGTTTTTCCGTTGATAGTTTCCCGCAATATTTTGATTTAGTCTGCGTAGTTAGAATGGCACTTCGGTATCGGCGAAAATGGTCTTTTCCAGTTCACAGATTACTTTTTGAATAAACATGATGGATCCAGGTTTCGTTTATGGTGTAAATCGCTTCGAAATTTTGTCCGCTGAGATGGATCTTTTGTTCGTCGATATTTACTCAGCGTATCCAACGCGTTGACAACTTATTCATGTGAAGTTATTTATCAAGGACCCTCTGAAAGTTTCCATCTGAGCTCGCCGTGACTTCATCTTTATATCTGATGGGTAGCTTACACAACTGTGCAACTAAAGAACATTGAACAAAAGAGTCTGTCCACATATTTAAGGCGCAGATAACTTGATAACTCTTGTATTTATCTGAAGATTTTTAAGCCGCTAAAAGTGAGGGTTTAAAAAAGCTGTCACAAATTTTCAAATATTTTTTAACCACAAGAAATATCCGATATGGAAGTCGTGATAACCTGGTGATTTACATCAGGGATTCAGACATATGAGGGATTTAAATTCTGGTGCTCAAAGAAGTTTTGTTTTTTTTTGGTAAGAAATCCTCTGAGGAAGTTCTTCTTCTGTGCTTTTGTGCTCTCCAACGAAGGACTTTTATTCTCTACCAAGTGTTTTAGTATCGGGGTTACTTCAATGATCACTGGTCTGTCGGTTCTTTCAGCATCCCCAGTCTTCCGAATCCGTGATACCTTCGAATCCAGTTGAGCATCATCAACAGTCAAGTTCAATTGAAATCGTATTCCAAAATCATTATCGTATGATAATGTCAGCGGTGAGGATCCAAGCCATGAGTTTCCAACGGGAAAGCCGTTCACTTACACAGCCGGAATCAAGGACCAATGTGCAATGCATGCGATACTCTATGAGTTTCTTTTGGACAAAATCTCAAAAAGACTGCATCTCTCCAAATTTAAATTGTCACACTTCAATGAGTCTGGACAGCTTGTAGTGTTCTACATTCTCTCATTCTTATGCGGTGCCGATGTGATCCTCCGCGAGGGTTACTTTAGCAAATTCTCTTTGCTGTGGGAGGACTTCCCCAACCACCCGATGATCTTCCTCCACAAATTCTTCTTCATGGTTCAGATGGCATACTACCTACACATACTGCCAGAGCTTTACTTCCAAAAAGTCAAGAAGGAGGATCAACAGCCGAAGATCATACACGCCATAACTGGATTCTCCATCATCTGCCTGGCTTCCACATTTGCAAAGAATCGCCTTTGACCTGCTGACCTGCTTAGGGAGATTGTGGCTCACATCTTTCAACTGATCGGTGTTTTTGATCCTGACGAGAAATTCATCAGCATTCGTATCGTAAATAGTGTCTTCTTTGTCTTTATTCCAGTCAACTTGTGAATTTAGCATATACCTGATCTTCTCCTTCAACACCGAACAACTGCGACCGAAGCGTGAACGCCAGCGTGAGCTCAAGCAACAGTCGCAAGCTGGGTTGGTCGACCACAGCACTAGTCGAACCGTTCCCTCCTTAAAAGTAAAAAGTGCGATTTAAAGTCATTTTTTTTTAAGTGTTGTTGTGCAACAAACAAAAAAACAATGCAAACCAACGCTGGTATTATTGTCCATTATATGGATTCAGTTCTATTGTCTTCTCACGAAGGGAATCCGCCTGTGCCTGCTTGTAGTTGAACTTCCGAATAAATATTCCTTTTTTTATTTTATTTTGTGTGAATTTAAGCAACTAACTTCGTCCTTACTCCGGTTTTTTTCTACATTTCTTTTTATACGATATAAACCATGAATTGTAAACGTTTTGCGAATGCTTGTGAATGGACTTAGACAATGATGAAGTATCTGTTTTCTCAGTCTCAGTATGATGCAATAAAATAAGAAAAGTGAGAGTAGGTACCAGTTTTCTGTGATGCCTGACTAGGCATATTTAGGAACAGCTCCTAATTGAAGATGATGCATGAATAAACGAGTCTTCAAAATACATAAATACAAATACTGATTTCAATCCTTTTACAAGGTTCCAACTCGTCCAGCTCTTCAAAGCAATCAAGCTTCTTCCACTTAAAAATCAATCCAATTGCATAGAGTTACGAGTACATACTAAATACAAAGTCTTATGATCTACCGAAGCACTTTACAAAACAAACAATAATTACTCGTCCAAAATTGGAAACTTTTGTGTTTATCGCTTTGATCGTTCCCTAACCTCTTCAGGTCGAGCAATGAAATCCTTGAGAATAATCAAAACCCTCCAACGACCACTTACGAGCGCAATTAAATTCACAAATTAGCACGAAGCGTAAACAACCAACGAAAGTGAATCTCATTAAGAAAATAACACGACAGAAAAAAAAAAACGAAGTAAATAAATAAACAAATAAAGAATACACCGTGAATGAGTGTCATTCTCACATCTCACCTTCCATCCATCTACTCGTAACTAAGCTTCATAAATCTACTCCAACCAATTCCCATCTCTTACAGCAAATCCATCTATCTATGTAAATGTGAGTTCTTGTATCTTTTGCACCTCTGCTCGTTCATCATCGTGCCCGACAGTCGACAGAGAAAACCGTCAGTCTTTGTCAATTTCAAATCGCAAAAAAACCAAAAACAACTCAAGCCTCAAAAGCTCTTTAAGTAGCACTAAAAATGTGTTAAAGCCATATTTTTTTTTTGATTAATTGGCATGACATACAAATCTACTCATACACGTTTGAATGGTGCACACGCTTATGGTAATTAATCCGCAAGAGAAAATGGGAAAATGGGATTGAGTTAACTGGTACATGGAAATGGGCATTATGGGCGAATGGACGGGCGAACGTTCACTTAATTAAAAACGAATTAAATCTGAAATGTAAATTGAGTAATAAAAATGAGAAGGTTGCAACAGGTTTGTAAGTTGAAAGTCGCCTAGCGGCCGCTACTAGCAGGCAGATCACACCGAACTGCCAGAGAAGAAGGCCAGAAAGGCGGCTTAATTTGGCGGCTTAGCAGCGAATTACAAATCGCTGTAATCGGTCATGGGAACTCAGTCGGCTTGAAATTGTTACGTTTAAAGTACAAGAACACTGTAGAATCATTTAAGTCTTTACCTAATACAGATCGTTTGCACATCGCCTGTCTTTTAATTGGATCTTTTGATAGGTCTGAGGTATGAATCCTAATGTCTTATTTCGGAATGAGAAAAAGACTCCGTTTTTTTTTGCATTATGACAACTTCCTGGCGGACTGATACAGCCCCTTCTGAATCGGAGATTCCCCAATGAACTGCCTACGAAGCCTCCGTTGCAAATGAGTAGCCCGTGTACACTCTTCTTGCTTTAGGATCTCAATTTTTAATTTAAGCCAATTCTCTAAAGTAATAAAGTCGTAAATGCATACTCTCTTGTGACACATATAAGAAGTAGACGAAGCCCCAAAGATCTAGTCATTGCTCTTGCAATGTGCCTTCGAAAAGACGTTACCAGGAAAATAGCCGTTCCAATAAGGTTGATTGTACAGAACTTTTGAGTTATATAAATGAAGACAAGCCAAAAAACATTCTCTCGAAATGCTGAATCCAAACCGGATAGTTATAGGCAGGGACTAAATTGTTCGGAGCTTGGAGGTATAAGCTCTCGACTTTAGGTATCCAAATAAAAATATTTATACTTTGTAAGGTGTGGTTTACTAGCTCATTTCTTTCTTGGGAAAAATTATCCTCCGGTTTTGCATTCAAACTCTAGCTGTGTGATCATGCACTAGCTTTCGTCTAGGTCCTTCCAGCATCATTTTCGAAAAGCATTGTAAAGAGTTGCAATTTTCGTCGAGAAACTCTTTGACTTGCATTTTGCTGGATAAAATGTTCCTTTTTTTTTTAGGGTTCCGTACCTTGAAAGGAAAAACGGAAGTCTTATAGGATCATTTTGTTGTATGTCCGTCTGTCTGCCAAGACCCTTTTGAATGGTATGGAGTTGGAATTTAAATCAAATACTTAAGTCAACCGTCCCTTAGAGCTGTGAAAAAACCAAACTTCTAAGCCAAAGCGCAATCAAAAGAAACAGCCGTTTAGCCCGCAAATTTCCGCAGATTTTTGAGACTCGCAAGGGAATCAAAACCTTAAGGATACTTCTCGTAAACTCAGAACCTTTAAATTTTGCAATAAAGATACCATAACTATAACTCGATTGTCGTGATGGGTGAACTTTTACTGATATACCTAAAGGATTGTACGGAACCCTCGGTGCGTGAGTCCGACTCGCGCTTGGCTTGTTTTTTTTTGAAATGCTGATTTTCGTCTTGCATTAATGGCAATTATATTTCATTTCGATTTGCTCAGACTGCGCATCATTTCGCGTCGAGCTTATGCACTATGCTCTGTTATCACGTTGATGATTCCGGATGATCCGCTGACCAGTTTCTTGTTGAATATTGAATTGGTGCCTCTCGACCAGTGACTCTTTGCGGCAGGCGAATTCGTAAAAAAATATCGTCATTTATTTACAATTGAAAACTTACCATACAACATTACATAGGATTGCATCTTAAGCCCAATCTTTGTCGCCTATTAATTTATAATATCTGTGATCAATGGCGTAGCTGAGTTGTTGCAGAAGAAAATCAATATGCAACAAAACCATCCCAAATTTAAGCGCTTGAAATGAAGGTTATGAATATTGTAAAAAAAAAAGCTGAGGCGAGGAATCCATCTTATTAAAAGGGACGTTTGATCATAACAAAAGAAAAGCTGATGCTCTTTGAAATTATCACTTCTTCAGCATAGTTGGAAGATGTCCTCCTCCTACTGTTGCTACCTATAGATCTTATCAAACAATCAAGTATTTTCCAACCAGGAAAAGTTCTTCTCTTGTGACATCTTGAATATGTTGCAAAATCCTAGCCAGAAGTCATCATCAAATTATTGCAAAAGCTGCAGCATCCGTATCATTGCCAGCGGTTCACCGATCTGAATGCAAACGCTGACGGAGATAGCCTGTGAGACCTTGTCCTATAAACACTTGCAGAGTAACGAGTTTATAGCTTGTGGATGTTCTGTAGCGGCAAAAGTGCCAACGTTAATGGACCACACTATCCAATAGACGAGGTCGACCAATCCTTCACTTATTTCAGGTGGTCATCTATCTAAAGTCAATTTTCTCAGTCGTGTGACAGTTTCGCATATCTTCAATGTTCAATGCCCTTAGGATAAACCAATTCCAAATTAAGCGTGTGCTTTTTGAATTTATGGATCAGGTTGGCTTTCATCGCTTGCTGAGAAAAACTTCCGATTTTAAGGCCTTGCTACTTAATTTTTTAAGGATACTCGCATTCAAAATATCATTTCTTCCAAATCGTAGCCACGAACAAAACACGACCCTTAAACCTAGTCCGTTTATATATTTCTATCACCGAAAAGCTCAAGAAATCCTCGACGTTTCCAATCGTGCTAGAAAAATAGCCAAGTGCATCCATAGTAGTGCAAAAAAGATTGGTCCCTTTTTAGAAATCTTCTGCTTGCCATGAATTAGGGCTTGATTCTTTTGAAAAAAGAATAGGTGAAAGACTCATATATCAACCGAATTCATATATAGGACGCTAGTCCAATTCCAGGTGTACCCTATTTCTTTTTCCAACCATCTTTCTGTGACAAAAAGGTTTCATTTGTGCTTTTCTCCAGCACTTTTCTTAAAAGAGAATCAGGCTGTCCCTCTCTCATGTCGACTTTTCGTTTCACAATGACTTATTGTCTCCGATCGAGCTTAGTTACTCGCATTTTCCACGTCAGCGTTGTTTTATTGTTTCGTCTAGCTACTTAACCACCAAAAGATCTAAACAACTTATCTTCATTTTCGTTACAGATATTCCAGAATCACAAGCATCGTTCCCATATTTTGGTACAAAAATCGGTGCTCTGAAGCGCCTCCATCATGGAGTAGCTGGTGATGTCTATGCCGTGGATTCGCGTACAATTTTTGTGAAAAACTTCAATTACGATGGTGAAGCTCCAGGTACGAATGTCTGAAGAGAAATTCAAGCCGCTCTCGATGCTTATGTAATCTTTTTTTCTTTTTTCATAACAGCTGCTTACTTCTACGTTGGCAATACAAAGAAGCCCAGCAATGAAGGTGCCAGCCGGTTGAGGGACGAACGTGGTGGAAACTCAGCCCTAACTCGCCGGTATCGAAACAAGGACATCACATTGTCCCTTCCGGAGGGTAAAACACTGCGTGACGTCAAATGGTTCTCGGTGTGGTGCGATGAATTCGCTGTTAACTTTGGTGACGTTTCCATTCCACCGAACCTAGACTTCCCTCGGCCACAAAAGATTGCAGCTCTCCAAGGTGTACATGGTGTACGATCGGACAATATCGTTATAGTCGATGCACAGACTCTTCTAATACCAAACTTTAGCTACGATGGTGAAGCTCCAGGTTGGTCTCAAAACACATTTTCCCTTTTCGCATATCATAAACTCTCTTTTGATTGCAGATGCGAAATTCTGGGTTGGACGTGGATCAAAGCCATCGCCACAAGGCTTGCGTATTCCCGATGAAAATGGCAAAGAAATAGCACTTCGTCGCTACGATCGAAAGACCATTGTTCTCACCCTACCCGGTGATCTAACCATATTCGATGTTGGTCACTTCGGAGTCTGGTGTGAGGCATTTACAGTTGATTTTGGGCATGTGAGGATCCCAGATGGTCTCAATGTCCCGCCATCACTAAAAATGCTCGGTATTAGTCCTCAGGTAAAGAAGCCATCAGCTTCGGAAATCAATTCAATAATCAATAACTCGTAGAGTAGTCTGCACCTAACAGTTCTTCAAAATAATACTTACACACATATATATTTTTATTTCTCTTAAATATTTATTTATGTCAGAATTTACATATATAAACATATCTATATATATATATATATATATTAACTTAAAAGTCTAGTGTTTAAGGATTTATTAAATCAATTTCTTGCAAAAAGCCGAAAGATGGTGCTAAATTTTATAAATTTTTTTTTTAAAAATTCATTTTCACAAAAAATTTCACTCTTTGAGACTTTAAAAGTTTTGGTTGTGTAAATTTGAACTCAAAATTACAAAAAAAAAAAAACAAAAAACCATTCGAAAACACAACAATCTACCAGCAAATGTGATTAAATTTTAAATTAAATAAAAAAAAAAACGAAATAAAATCATTCATTTATAATTATTTATATCAAAGAAAAAACAAAGTAAATGTTAAAAAAAAAAAAAAAACTAATTTGTAATTCGGTATATAAAATGCAGTTTCAATTAACGGAAATAAATTATTTATATTTAATAATACAAAATGAAAAATTGTTTTAATTCGATGCACAACAACAGTGACAGCTGCTGGCCTTTAGTTTTTTGATTTCTCAGTTTTAACAAATGATTTCTTACTTTTCTTTTTGTTTAATCTTTCTTTTGCTACTAACCTTTCTTAAAAAAACAAAACAATCTTGTTTCTGTCTTTTTTTTTCTTGTTAACAGCACTTTCTTTTTTTTTTGGAAAATATTTATGCTCTTTTTTTAAATCTTTTGAAATTAAAAAAAAAAACAAAACAAAACTACAACAATTGCTTATCAATTTTTCATTTTGTATTACTCTATTAAATATTTTATTTCTCTTATAAACTCTTTGGCCTGCAATAATATTTATTTAAAAATAAAAAATAATAATAAATTAATCACACTTTGTCAAAGCTTTAGGTAGCAAAAAAAAACAAAAAAAAAAAAAACTCATTCATTCTGCTTTTTATACAAATCTTTGTATGGTTGAGGTGCGAAATCTAATCAATGTGCTAAGGTGTTCATTTTGGTCAGCCTAACGAGCCTGCGTTTTTTGCATTTGAAAGCAGCATCGATCTTGTTAACCAGTTGGGCTATTCATGGTAAGCTATTTGGTTTGCAAGGAAGATGTCATTAGGTAAGTGGATTACATTGCATGGCGTCTCGAAAATGTCATCATTTTAAAGTGGAGCAACATTTGGTTTGAGGAAATTCAGTCGGTATTCAGGATCATTTGAAATCATTGGACAGACGGTAGTAAAGTTCTTGAGTCTGAATATAGGGAATCATATTTAGTTATGCTAAGACTACCGGATCGGCAGTTTTGGATATTGGATAACTTCTTTTTTCATTTCGGTAATTTTTTAAAATATTTCAAGGAGTAAAGAATAACCCTCAAAATCAGAATAATCAGTTGGCGAATGAAAAGAAAGGATAACGTTTAAGTTCTTTCATCTTGACTGGCGCCCGAATAAGGACTGAAACTTCGTCACGAACCCATTTTTGATTCGCCTCGAAATCCAAAGTATTTTAATTGCCTTAAGCCAAGAAGATAGTGCCTCCTTTGCCTCTGTAGCGGAATGATTGCATAATCAAGCCTTAATATTTTGAATCCGTTTGCGACACACAGGCGTTCAAGGGCAAAGAAGATAAAACGGCATTTCGCTTAGGAATACCCAGCCCTCATCTTTATTATAATGGCTTCCTGAGGAGGACAGGAAGAAACGATCCGAGAGAATCAGCAGATCGAATACGAACTCTCTAGTTAAGTTTTTTGTGCCAGGACCTCTTAAGAGAATTCACCTGCTAACAATATCTATACTTCTCCTGAGGTTGAGCCTCGTTCGCATTGTGTAGTTCACTGACATGGCAGTTTCAGTTTGGATGGTAATGCCGAGGTGCAATGTATGAGTGTTTATCGTCCTAGGATAAATAAAAAAAAAAACTAATAACAGAAGCAGCTTGCTGGATTTTAAAAGGATTGCTCATCAAGTGATGGCGTCTGAAAAATGAATGACATTGCTTCTTTCGCCTTTTCAGCTTCCTTGACAATTCAAGTCAAGTCTGAGACTATTCGGCCATTGACGAAGTTACAAATATTCTGAATTGTCATTCTGTTCAGATTTTCAGAAATGTCCAAACTAAGTATGGCACAGATTTATATCTACATACTGATCGTCATGGAAATGAGTTTCAACGACATTGAATTGTGGTCCTTCCGATAACTGGAAAACTTCAAATCATTGAACTGTTGAATGTAGAGTACACTTGGATTTATCAGCTTTGTAACGTGAGTTATCCCAACCTTATTCCTCTTGGTTAATCGTCAAAATATGCTCATAAAAAAGTGCTCGTGGATAAATTTTGGAAAACAGATAAACTAAATACAATACATTTTACACCAGCGCAGCCAAGCACAATAGTTTTATCTTCAAATGTAAATGCTTGCCTCGTAACAAATAAATAAATTGATGGCGCGACAGCTGTTTTAAGTATCAGGGCCAATCATTACCATTAGTGTATGCGTCTTCTATTTTTTTTCAGATGGATTGAAAATACCAGATGGCCTTATCTGGATTTGAACCCAAATCCTTACGATTAGCAGCAGTCTTGTAGCTTTAACTAACAAACAAACCAATAAACCAATTCAGAGCTGACTTTCTACACTGACGGATCGACGACCATCGCCGAAAGAGGAGCTGGTTTCTTCTGCGAAGAAAGACTGGTCAGGGTTTCCTTTTAGATCAGCAAAGATATCCTGTAAGATTTGTCACTGCTTGGTGAAATATATGTTTCATAAGAATAAATTGTATATCTGAAAATAAGAATGCTGACAAATCAGAGAAGCGGGGATCGGAGCGAGCTCAGATATATCCATGCTTCCCTTTATTATATTCCGAAATCTTTCAGTAGAAAAGATCCCATTCGCTTGTTATGAGCTTAGCAGCAGAGGTATCCTAGCCGCAGACGATATTCGAAAAGGAACTGAAGTCGAATCTTTGATAACTTCCAGATTACTGGTTGAGCCATGACAGCCAAGAGCTCCCTTTTTTTACAAATGAAGGCACATTGAACGCGAAGAGTAGTTCCGGTCATAGGGCATCCATATCAAACATTTTAGCATGGTGCAAAATCTTCTGCTCGAATTCTGGTCAAATAGCAAACACAGTCAGTTGTTTTTGAACCAATCAGTTAACCAAATAGTCTTGCGTCAAAATGTTATTTATTGTGTGCTACTGCTACGCTTTTGTGTACAATTTTTTAGAGCGTAAAAATATCGCTTCGAAATTTCATACATTATACAATTTTTTAGAATCAAACTATTTATTTTTTCAGTCGAAATACTTAACTTTTGCTTTGACCATAGTCTTGGATTCGGTTCAAGAAAAATTTTCATCGCGAAGATTTCACAACTTTGAAGATAGAACACAATTTTTACGGGCTTATCTCTCGCAAGTCAGGGGCAATCCTCGGAGAGAATAGAAGATGAATTGTATTTAAGACCACACGCAAAAAGTTATACTCAGCCATGGCTAAGTGCAATCCTGGTTTGAAAAATGATGGTGTTAACCATTATGTTGGCTGGAACGATCAAGGCAAAACTTTTCTAGTATCCCGAATCGATCACACTTGTTGGGATTTCATACATCTTTATTTTAAGAGCTGCGTTTGGGGACGTGACCATTTTCCATTAACTTTATTCTGATTTCGAGAGAAGCGTCTCCTTGACTATATTACACCAACCATTTCTTGGTGTACAACCTTTTTTAAGTTCATCCAGTGGAAAAAATCCAAAGGGTGATCCAGGGTGATACCTCTCAAATTTTGCAAAGAATAAAGAGCTCAGCAGAATATTGAACCTTCTTGTTGAAACCATATCAAACTCTCCCGAGAGCCGTCGATAGTAACAGCACTGTCTCTTAAATGGCTGTCACCGAAATCGAATTGTACTTTGTCGCTCATCCGAAAAATTTGTCATAAATGGTGGTGGTCTTTCCTGAGCTTAATCTGACTCCTAGTTGGCTTCCATTCAGGGTAGTTTTTCGGCAGCTCCTGTGGAAACTGAATTTCAAGCCGATCAATGAAAATATTCTTGGAGATGTTTCAAGAAAAATTTTGTGAAAATTCCCAATTCGCGTGTACGACGTGATTATGAGGAACCAGAACTTTGTCTCACTGCATCAGTCCAGTTTTTGTAGATTTTTTTAAATTATTCAATATTTGTTTTGCTCAACACTTGATTTACACAAAACAGTGACGTAATTTTCGCCGCGTATTCACAATTGATTAAATGATTTGAATACATTTCTGTGGCGTTATCTGCTCAATAGTAAATTGTCAAATCGACCACTCTCTACGACTCTCAAATGCCAACTGACACTTGTCACCCAAACCAAAAGCCGACACAGCTCCAAAGATAATGCAGAGGTTATACATTTAAAGAAAGACCGCATTTAATCCATGCATTATCAGTACCGTCCGGATACTTATGGATGGCAGAGTATGCGTTTGATATTGTTCAAAGTTATTGTATAATATTTTAGCAGATTAGTCTGACATGAAAATGACGAAAAAATGGGCAAAAAAAAAGTTCATTGATCGAAATCAAAAGGCTACTTTATAAAAGCTTACAACTTCACTCCAAAGTATACTATCCTATAAGCTTCGATTGTGTATCACTCTCGAGAATTGATCGGACCAGATCATGTTGATTTGCTAATAGGTTTTTAAGGCATTAAAAGTACCAACTTCGCTGTTTATTGGTGACAGTCAATTGTGTCACATTTGCAATATTTCACTTTTAGCTGGTGACAGTTGAAGACGTCGAGATCCCATTACAGATTTTCAACTTGTGATTGAATTAAGTCTTCAATAATTGTACATTATTGTTAGTATCAGTCCGTAAATTGGGTCATATGCAATATCCAAATAGTCGGCAAATTCCGTAATGAAACTCATAAACTGTAAGAGAGAAATAGTACCGTGCCAAAAACAGACTCTTGTGGTACTCCCAGCTTCTCAGACGAAAGTCTCCTTATTGAACTCTCTATTTTTTTATTTAAGAGCTATGATTTGAAACGTTCGATTTAGTTTGAAGGAAAAATATGGAAGAAAATATCCAAATCTTTATGGTTAAGAGCCCTAGACTGAAGAAGAGTATCGTCAGGGGAAAGCCCTCTCAAAACCAAAGCTGCTTACGACTCAAAAGCTTTATCTGCACGGGTTAAACCAGTATTTTTGGTTTCAAAGCCTTCTTCAAAACCCTATAGATTGAACATAAAAGGAAAATTGACATGTACTTGTACTAAAATTTCTCACAGGGTGACCCAAAAACACCCGACCTTATTTTTCATTATTTTTTTTAATAAACCGACAAAATTTCCTTAACTTTTTTTTTTAGATGTTTACCTTAATCCAAGAGTCCCTTACTTCAGCCAAGGGGATGATGCCAATGTTGATGACAATTTTGGTTCTTTTTCTGCATTGTCAATTAATTCGGCGTTAGTTTGTCGCACTTAAGTGGGATAGGGTTATGACTTGTTCTCATTGATTTCATGATCAAATCGGGTGACCATACAAAACAGTGCAGACAGGCAGTGTCCACGTGACACAGGCGGTGTATTGTTTCTACTACATGTCCTCCAGACCCAGTTCATCCATATGATGCAGTAAAAACTCGCTCATCATGGTTCTTAGCAGCTCAGGTTACAGTGAGCGTGTTAGCCATGGTGTGTTCGCAAAAATTAAGCTTAATGACCCCCTTTTTTTGAGATACTGCTGCAAATTCACGTTCGATATTCACACGAAGTTCATCAATCGTCGCTGGCTTCTTGGCATAGACCATAGACTTGACGTATCGCACGACCGAGGCGGCCAAGCGACTGGACCATTTCGGGAGATAACACGTTCTCCAAACTTGGTTTCCAATAAATTGATTGTGACATTCGGTGTGTGGCTTGTGGCGCAGTCCTGTTGGAACCACATGTACTCCAAGTCCATATCATCCAATTGGGGCGAAAAATATTCGGTTATCATTGAACGGTAGGGATCCCCATTCACAGTAACGTGCTGGTCTTGATCATCACGGAAGAAGTACGGACCAATGACGCCGCCGGCCCATAAGCCACACCAAACCGTAATTTCTTCGGGATGCAATGATGACTCATAGAGTACGTGTGGATTGCTGCCTGACCAGTACCGCATATTTTGTTTATTGACGGAGCCATTCAGCCAGAAATGAGCCTCGCTGTAGATGATTTTCGATTGACGTTGAGGCCACTGACTCCGAATTTCGGTAGTAAATTTTAATAATTTCAACTCATTGTTGGCTCGTATATCTTTCCATCATAAAATGGCAAACCTTACTGAAGAGAAATGTCAAAAGAGCGGCAAGAAATATGGCAAGAAATATGGCGTCGTTTGCTGTCCCTGTCGCTCTACTTTTGTAACGTCCCGGTTGAAAACCCCTTTACATCCCAATTGTGGAGGAAAGAGTTTCAAATTTTGTTCTTTTTATGTCCTTACTGGAAACTAAACACATATATTGATCACTCTAAGAAATACACATCCTTTAACCCTTCACACCCTCACTATTAGCACACATAAAAAACACACACACACATACATACTCGACACAAAAAGAGGTCCTCATCAGCTTTTACTTGCAATTGACATCCCAGCTACTTACTCATGACTGACTCATTTGTCTCGTGATCATGATAGTCCAATTTTAATCAACCAGGATTTTTAAAAATGCAAAAATACGAAGAAAAAAAAGATCTATTGTAACAGAGGGCGCTGCAACTTCTACGATTATTGATTTCCAAATGGCTGACCGAATTCGCAACATTTTTAGCAAATTGGTTTGATTTTTCTATATTGTCTTCTTTCTTTTTTGTGTTTCGTCTCGTTTTCTCCCTCTTGCATCTCAATAGCGTTCCGATTTACTTTTACAGTCGAAATTAAATTGTGAGGTACTTTACGATGACTTGGCATTCGAGGTGCGTTGGGCGGTCGCCGGAGAAAGTATCGTCGTGCAGCTGGTCGCAAAATTAGGTAAGTTTTTGTTTTGTTCAATTTATTATTCCTTTTTTTTTGTGTGGTACTCAGAGATGAAGAGAAATTTGCACACGTCAAGTACCTACAATGAGCCGGATTAAGATTACGCAATCTGTCAAGTGGTTGTAAAGAAATTCGCTAGTGTTACCGCATGGATTGAAAGGTTATTGTGCTGCTGCCGCCACGACCGCAGCACTGCAGACTAACATGTGCTTGCGTAAAGCCACATAAAAGTGAAATGCTGGCCAGAGGAAGAGAAGACCAAATGGAAAGAAACATAATGTCATGAATGATATAACAGGTCACATGGCACAAATCACCTCTCATGTGACTGGGCATTCCTGAGGAGCGTAGATACACAAGATCGAGTGTAGATACAAACGTATCCGCGGTGTGGTTGGACAACTTTCGCATGACCAGTGGCAGCTCCTCAGGAGTCTGTTTATGCTGCCGTAATAATAGTGGCCCGCAAAGGGGGAACTCTTTATTGCGGCTTGGTGCATAACTGTGCGGATGAGCGGTGAGTCGTCAATTGGGTGGACTGGACCGGGATTCACTGTAATTATTTTTATTGCATAATTGTGCGTGCAGGTATGCGTGTGCCAGTTATCTGCAAGAAATATTTCCTCGGCCTGTACCGCAATAATCACGGTTTATTGCAAGATTGTTGCTGTCCATCATTAGGTAGATTGTACGGGAAGAAGAGTGCGTCTCGTGACTATTAATTTTTATTTCACTATATTGTTTGGATCTTTATTTATTTAGAATGCTAAATATCTGGCGTTTACAATTAGGGTTACAATCGTCTTGCCATCCCAGTCCCCTCAAGGCAAATCTCAAAAATCTCTTTTGAACTTTCTCAATCCTGTCGATATGACATTTCTAGTGAGGAGACCACACTCGACAAGCGTATTCAAGGATCGGACAGACGAAAGTCATGAACAACTCTTTAACAAAATAAGGATCATTAAATTGCTTAGATTCTCTTTTAAACCAACCAAGCATTGAGTTCGCTTTATTGGAAATTATGTTGATATGTTGCTTAAGCTCGAGTTTTTGATCCAACACAACCCCTAAGACAGAAATACTATCAACATTGCACATTGTCGAGCCATTTAAATTGTATGCGAAAGAAACCGGCGAGCCTTTTCGTATAAAATTAATGACATTACACTTCTTGACATTTAAAAATAAACAATAAATGGAACAACACACCCTGCAGATCATGACAGTCTCCAATGTTATGTATCTTCTTAAAGATAGTAACATCATCAGCATAAATAATACATTGTGAACTCTTTAAAAACAAAACAAACAACAACGGACCTAAGTGGCTGCCTTGTGGTACCCCAGAGTTGACAGTGAAATAGCTCGAGGAACAACTTGATAAATACGATTCAAGCCAAATTAAGAACTTTGTGCTGAAGCCAATTTTGTTGAACTTTAAAAGTAAGATGCGGTTGGAAAGCTTATCAAAAGCTTTACTTAAATCAGTGAGTACACAATCTGTTTGATTTTTAAACTTATATGAGTCGACGCAGGATTGTATGAGTTCAAGTAAAAGAGCGGCCTTTAGAAAACCCATGTTGATTTGGGACAATTATTGATTTAACATAAAAATACAATGATTCACAGATAAGAGATTCAAACAATTTAGGTATTACCGACAACCTCGCGATCGGACGACTATTTTGGATGTCATCTTTTCGACCCTTCTTAAATAGAGGAATTATGAACGACTTCTTCCACGCAACAGGAAATATACCATCAGACTTAGAGTGATTGAAGAAAAAAGGGAGAAGAAAGTTGACAGATAATCAGCACATTTTTTTAAAAAATAGATGGAACGCCATCTGGACCTGATGCTATGTTGTCATCAAGGTTGGATAAAGATGTCGTAATGGTGTCAGTATTTATATTAAAATAAATGTTGGTCAAGTGGTTGAAAGATTTCAAGTGACCAAGTAGTTGGTCATTTTGGTCATTTCGAATTGCCATTGAAAATGGAATAATCATTCGAATGTTGCCGTAAAATATGACTTTCGTTAACTTTCGACTTGAAGAGTCCTGAAAAAGGTTGATGTTCGAAAGGAATTTGTTAAATAAATTAGCAACTTCTAAAGGGTGAAAACAGTTGAGTTATTATTATTTATAATAATATTGGATTTTGTATTATGTCGTTAACAACCCTCCCCATTTCTTTTTGCATTACAAATATTCTCAGCCAATATTTTGCTGAAATAAGTATCTCTACAAAGTGGTATTTCAGTTTTAAGATTTAAACACAAATTATGGTAATATTTTTTTAAGTCTGACAATGTTAGGACGTTTTATTACCCAGAGAATATATTTGTTTCTTATTTTTTATTTTTCTTAATAATGGAACAGTCAAAAAATCTTAAAGGCGCTTTAATTTATTATCTTTAGAACATAAAATCTGACTACAACTGTAAATATGAATATGAAACTTTTTATGAAATAAACCAAAAGCGATAGATACATTCTCTGTATTGTGTGCATCACCCCAATGCTCAAAATGCAGATGTGATTTGAGAGCGCCAAAATTTATTTAATTAAAACTCTTTCTCTCAGTCTTATTCATTTTTGAAACACTATCATTCGAAACAATTGGTCTATTTTTTTTCAAATCATGAGCTACTGTTTTATAACCGACAGAATTGTTTCTGTTGATTCAACAAAGAATCAAAACCATACGAAAATAATTTCGATAAAAATGTTTCAACATTGACAAAATCTAGCATGATATTAAAATTCAAATCACCAATCAGAATTGCATTCTTATGAGTTTGAAGGTCCAAAAATCCATGAAATTCATCCAAGAAAGACTTTACTGTACATTTGTTCAGCCCATAAACACAAACAAAACTGAAATGAACACCTCAGATTTCCCAAGATACATTTATAATATAATATCAGCACTTTCCATTTTACAATTTCACAACTTTAAATGTAAATCATTTTTGTAGAATTCTGCAACACCCCAAGCCGATTACGATTGAGATTTGTTTTTTTTTTTTTAATCAGAAATCTCTTTTTTAAACATCCAAATTTCAGAATTTCAGGTAAATGGTCCAAAGATGAAAGTTGAGTGAGAAAAGTATCAACATTTTTTTCTTCAACTGCGAATATTCTGATGAATGATAGAAAAATACAACAAGGGAATTTGAGATAAGTAGAAATTAGATTAGGGGAAAAACTTTCACGCTTCTTGAATTATCATGAGGATCTATAAAAGAACTTTGATTTACGTTTATAGTAGCCATAATTTAACAACTGAATAACTATTTTTCCAGTTTCAAAAATCCTCAAAGGTATCAAATTTAATCAATTTGTCGCCTTCCTTTTTCCGGATGAGTACGGACCAATTTCTTACCGAAACAATTTTGCTTTTGTTATTATGTTTTAATTCATTTGCCATTTTGCAGTTCTTACTTCTGGAAAAATCTGTTGGGAAAATATGAAAAACAGTATAGGAACTACAAATTCTTGGCACTCCTCTGCGGAAGGGCCTGTCTTTCTCCAGAACTTTACTGCTAAGTCTTAGGGTTCGTATTTTAAACCATTTGTTTTGCGTGCTCGAACACCGGCCGCGAAAAATTTTCTTTCAAGCTTTTGAAAAGGTAACCCTAAATATGTTTATCGTCCGAAAGGTGCAACACCTTTTATAAAAGGCGGCAACTATCAGTTTGGTTTTGAAAATTGCGAACTAAACAGGTGTCGAATACACGTCGAAGAGCCGTGAAACTCTTGAACCCTCAAGATCGCGGAATACTCGTGAACATCTTGTAAATGGAATTCGTCAGTGATTAAGGCGCAACGATAATTTCGGTGCAGGTTTCGTTCCCTTCAAGACACTTAAGCCTTGTCTCAAAGTAACTGAAACAGCTTGTGGGAAAGAACTGCAGGAAAGCATCTTATTGCTCATTCCGATGTGGCTGTGGCTGAGGCTGATCCGGATAAGTCATAAATGTCATCCGACGAAGCACTCAATTGTGTTCATCTTTGCTGCGCATTTAAGTGAAAAATTTTAAGATGTTCTCTTAAAAAGTGTCAGCTTCTGGCTGCAGATCTTTCATCCCGTCTAAAGTATGCTCACCTTGTCTTGAACCAAAAAGATGCAGTGGGTGATTTTGATCAAAATTCTTCATAAGCATCGAGGCCCATTTCCATTTTTACGGATACGTGACTCATTATTTTCGAGAACATCGTGGTTAAAAAGATCACTGTAACTGGTGAGCTGCATGATCAACGAGTTTTTACTGCCTCAAATTGATGAATGAAGACGGGTGGGCGTTTAAAGCGTACACAGCTCGTTAATTTGGACACTTTAAGGGAAGGCGTTTCAGGGTCGCCTAAAGTCTCACTTTGCCTATTTGCTTTGTCCGGTAAACTCACCCGATTTGATCTTGAAATCTATCAAGGCTAACAAACTCTCACTTGACCACGATAATCATCAAGAAGCGATGAAAAAAAAAAATATCGTGCTTGAAATGGATTGCAAAAGTATTGCTTGATGGTTCTTCGTGTTATTGAACCTAAAAGCTTACGCAAAAACGACATATTCTAAAGGCTCAATTCAACTTTTTTTAAGGATTAGACCATCAAAAAAGTGAATCCTTAAACCGGGTTCGAAATTTACTTTAAGGGTGTCTAATAGTTTTCGTTTTCTGTTCTTAATTTTTAAAGCCGATGGTGAATACATGTCGTTTGGAATTTCCCCCAAGAAGGACGAGCCGGTTATGATTGGAGCTGATGTTGTTGTGGCTTGGGTTGACAAGGAAACCGGCAAGGGCTACGCCCAGGACTATTTCCTGGATGATAAATCGCAGTGCTCTGGCAAACGTGGTAGCTGTCCAGATGTCAACATCGAGGTAGCCTCTAAATATGAGTCCAATATTTTCCCTTTGTTAACCATCGATTCTTTTTCAGGACGACACAAATTCCATTCGACTATTGAATGCCGCCATGGTTAATGGTTATTCCATTGTCACATATCAACGTTCTCTTGGTGCTGCCGATAGTTATGATCTGCCCATACTCATGAACACATCTCAGGCTATTGTTTGGGCCATTGGACCACTGAATCAGCGCAACGAAGTATCCTTCCATACGCAATACACGAAAAGTGTTCACCAGGTGAATTTCAGCCGCCAGCCAACATGGAATTGTCCAATGCCAGAAGGTGATAAGCCAGAACCTGATGATGAGGACGAACCCGAGGAGGAAGCGGAAGAGTTCTATGATAATCGCACTCAAAAGCCAACACCACAGGCGCTGCAGAGACCAACGAAAAGGCAAGAGGTTGTCTCATCTCCACAACGAAAACCAGTGCCAACACCAATGCCGGCGAATACTAAGGGAGCATGGGACATCCCAGCTATACAGTGCTATGAACCAGAGGATGGGGTGTTCTATGCACAGATGGGTCCAACTGGAGGGAAACATGGATATCCGGCAATAACCGGTTGGTTGAGGTTTCAATTGCCATAAAACTCTTTAGTTTATTGTGTTGCTTGTGTGCGTGTTTTTTCTTTTGCGTGTGTGCAATATTCTTTCAGGACATGTTGGATGGGGTATTTCGTGGTATATAAATGGACTGCTCATACCAGAAATCCATTTGGTTCGAGGCAAGACGTACACTTTTGTCGTTGAAGGCGGTCACAATCCAGATATTCCGGCCAAGTATCATCCATTCTATATTACTGATGATCCTGTTGGTGGTTATGAGTACAAGACGGACGAGGAGAAGGCTGTAAGTAGTGTGAAATATTTGCAGGTATTGTAATGTACTATAACCAGCAGGGCTATTTTCGATAACTTCTTGTTATACTTAATTGTTTCGAAACAAATAGTGCTCTGAATAGGAAACCTTGAGGTACCCCATTTCCATACTGCAAAAGCTGTTAATTGGGAACATTTGCCTCAGTTCTTGCAGCAACATTAGTACCTTACAATGCCTGCCGTTTCGTTTGTTCAGTTTAACTAGTTTATTCTTTGCAGGGTGTTCGAATTTTCGCTGGCGTCCACAGATCACGTTCCGGTAAGGTGACACCAACAGGTGTTGGCCGACTATGTAATTGGACGCCCGATATCGATGGTCCACCAGCAGATGATTTCCAATCGTTTGGTGCGTACCAGCGTACACTTACCCTGGAGTGTGATGAAGGCGAGCCGGGTGTGATCACATGGACGCCAGACCGCAATACACCAGACACCGTCTATTACCACTGTTTTACGCATCGTCATCTCGGCTGGAAGATACACGTGCACGATAGATGTGACGAGGGTGCAGCTGCATCCGAAATCGATGAGGTTATTGCCCAACCGGAGGAGGACTACGCCGCCGAATCATCAATTCGACACGAAACCAAGGTCAGCCCCAACGATAATTTTTTATTGAAGCATCAAACTGATTTGATTAAGAATCACAATATGAATGGAACACCGCCAAAATTGAGTTTTGAAATTACGAAGTCATCGGAAATAACTAAACTGATTTCAGATGGGATCCGCGCTGCTGAGGCTCCCGAGGAGAGCTTAAAGAACCGAAGGGTGCCACTGCCGTCGTCACCATCAATGGCTTCGTCGTCATCGTCATCGTCATCGTCATCATCACCATCATTGTCATCGTCGTCGTTGAAGCTATTACCGCCCAGATTTCCGCAGCTATCGACCTCAGCCCCGGAAATCTTAAGTGGAGAAACCGTAAGAAACCTCAGCATAACAACAAGTTTACAAGCACAACAAGTACCGCAGGACACACAGCTGCCGCAGAACTCAGGCCCGCCAACGTATTTAAGACCGCCGCAGACAAGTATGCCATATCGACCGATTAAACGTCGCCCATATCATCCGATGAAAAAGGACCGTTTGCCGAACAAGCGACCATATCCCCCATCACTGTTGGCGTCTATGATGCCAGGACCAAGGCCCGTTGCTATTCCACAGCCATCGGTAATCATTAATCACTATCGCAAGCCAGTTTCGGCACATATTAAGCCGTACCACAAAGACAAACCCTACCCAATGAAGCCGATTGCTTCAGTTTTGCTGCTGGGCCAGCCCACAGAATTGGACTATATGCGACAAACAGAGCCGGTACTAAAGGGAACCAAGCCAAAGTTAAGCGGTGTCATTCCGGTGCCTTACGCTGATGTTGCTCCACAAGAAACTGTTCAGAACTTGGTGTTCGCCTTCAATGGGTTACCGCCGAAGAACGAAAAGGACTCTCTTCTACCCGGGAAAGTGAGTAATGTCCCGACAATGACATACAAAGTTCCGTATGACATGAAAGCGGCTAATGATGAGGTTGACATTGCATCTATGAAGCCAGCCGTAAATCAAGGCTTCAAACCCGACACAGTCGTGGTGGAAAGTGGATTTAAGCCGATCTTACGTAGAAAAACTGAGGAAGCAACTGACGGTGAGAACGAAGAAAAAATTTCCAGACGAAGAGATGATCCTGGCTCCGAGATCGACGAGGTCATGGAAACAGATACGTTGTTCCTTAGCCAAGATACATCGCACAATCAAAATTTTGAGCCCATGTTCATACCCTCACCGCCAGATAGCACAAATGACAGTCTCATCTATAAGCTCGGCACAGCTGCGAAATTGACAGCTGAACCAAACGATATGGAAGTTGAGGATGGCGACGACAAAATCGCTCTTGCAGCTGAACGTGTTGACACGTACTACCTTCCGCCTGACAACAAACCAACAACCAGCCAACGACCACTTCCAACTGGCGCCGTCGTAACCTATGACGGCAAAGCTGTCTTGGACACATCTCTGGTGAGTCCACCGAAACTCGAGGTTCGCGACAATCTGCGAAGCAAACATGGTCTGTCCAATACTGAAGCCTTGATACGAAACACTCCACAGTTTGGACCGTTCCGGGGTGAGATGCCGCCATCCATTCCGGACTTTCTATCAGCTGAAAAGGGTAACTCGTTCTCTAAGCCAATCACTGAATACTCGAACCCGCTTACTTTGGCCGGAAGCACAACTCCAAGGGCGTCGTCCTCGTCTCCTGCTATCTCGACGAAACTAAGTCTGGTAAAGTCGTCTGTTGCGTGATATGTGTAAGACTCTTTCTCAAAATGAATTTATTTAGCTAAATTAAAAAAAAAAAACACTATATTAATTTTTTACTTAAAGCAATACATTTTTTTTTAATTTTATTTTTAAATTTTAATTTCATCTCAAAACTCATTAAGAAATTTTATTGAAATTTTATATTGTCTGCGTGCGCCGGAGAATGTCACCTGAGGTACTTTTTTTTGTTGTTTTTTTATTTTTGTTTACTTTCATTCATTTACATTTAAAAAAAAAATTTAAAAATCATGTTTTTTTATTAGACGTGTATTTTATTTTTAATGACTTTTTTTTTTTAAATATATAAATGAACTCTGTGTATTCGGGTCAAGAGATTATAAACAATTAAAATAGAAATTTACTTATTTGGTAAACTTAAGTCGTTAATTTGTTCGATAATAAAATATACATATTTGAGTACTCCATGAATGTACTCATATTTTATAAATAAATAAAAATTTCGTTTTAATTTTAAACAAATAAATAAAAGAAAGAAAAATAAACCGCAGATTTGCCAGGGCCTATCTGCCATTATAATTTTTTTAATGCTTTAAGAGAGTAAAAAATGGGAACGAATGCAAAGTATACTATTGAAAAGCGGCCAAGATCGGGTTAAACTCGCAAGCGAAGGGTCCTGAACCACTATATAATATGCAACACTACGTATTTTGTTTTAGTTAAATTTTTCATAACCCATTTCTTGGCGTAAAGTTGAGTTTTGATTTTAAAAACATGGTTATCATATGGGGATCCGATTTACTATTAATATTGTATTTTGTGCTGCTTAGCGGCCATAGTAGAATATATTCTGTGAATCTACTACAGTTCCAGAAATTCAGCCCTGTGACGGATGACAGAAGGACGGACTAACGAACGGATGGCGAAGCCTTAGTAAAAGCGTTCCGTTGGCACCCTTCAGGTATGGAACTGTAAAAATGCATTTCCAATCGAGAGTAAAATGTCTGAGAGTAGCTCTAAGGCTACTTTCGAGCGGACACAGTGTTGAGAGCAGCCACCAGAGTTGCCACATAAATTGTGAACAAATGTAGTACCAAGACCAAAAAAATGTAGTATTTATAGAAAAAATTCAGCATAATAAGTTTTTTTTTATTGAATCTTATTTAAAAAAAAAATAGCATAATGAAAATTCACAAATTCACAAGAACAAAAACTACAATCAGGAATTAGTAAAATCGAATCAGTTTTTCCAAAGCTAGCGTAATTCAAAAGATAAATCTAAAATTCATATAAAATTTCTGCAAATCTTCTGAAGCTTTGCATCTTGTGTCATCCTTAAAGAGCCGCAAAAAAAAAATCAAGTCTTTCTGAGCTAAACATATTTTCAGTTAATTTTTTATAATATTTAATTGAGAGAACTTGCGCTCAGCAGAAGCAATGCTAAGTGTAAGACAACATATGTACATCTAACATGTAGGGTGGTAGCTCTCGAAATTGCCTGAAGCTATTTTCCGAGGATCTAAGGACTTGAGCATTTTTGATTTAATGTAATTCAATACCTGAATCTCTGTTTAATTTGTTTACAAAGCTCTTCATATAGGTTTCGAACGTTAATTTTTTTATTATGTTTATATCAAAATCTTAAATATGCAGTCCAAATTGTTATCCAAACCATAAGTAAATGGTATTCATTCATTTCATTTGCTGAAAGAGGTGCACAATCAGCTTAAATAAAGTTTTTTTGTAAATATCTTTTAATGAGTAACTTAATAAATGTTGATATTAGAAATTTTTTTATTAACAGCATTTATTTTCTTCAAAGAACCCTAGGGTGAGATATTGATGCAATGGACTCCATTGTTCTAAAAGTTTGTTGACTACAGCTTCTTTTGAGTTTGGGCATATCTTAAATTTTTTTTCGGGCTTACATTCCATTGATTCTCCCGAAACATTTTGTATTTCTTCTTATTTGTTGAAATATTTTGTTAATCAAATAATAATCTTATTTCTAACAGCAAGAATACTTGAAGATACGGATACTTCTCAGTATCCGAAACGTATCGCAAATCAACTTAAGAAAAAAAGAACAATCAACAAAAGTTGAATATACGGTCAGCTGTCACAGATATTCTTGTTAGTTAAAAAGATTTCTCAGATGAAAGAATCCAAGCCACAACTTTAATTTTCTTATAAGGTCTTGAAATTGAAAGTGGACTAAGAGTTTAGAATAGAATAAAAAAACAAAACTAAAGTAACAAAAAATGTTAATTTTCAAAATGTAAGATTTTATTGTAAGGATGTAGTATGTAGTACGAAACGTAAAAAATCTTGCTATTATGTAGTAAAGTACTACATACGTAGTACAAGTGGCAACATTGATGGCCACATGTGTGAACCACTCTCGGACAGTTGCTCTCACAATACCAGCTTTGTTCGTATTTTGAGAATAGCTCTCGGCGAGGAACGTGTATGATTGCGAAAATTTGGACATGTGACTAGACCAAGAAATTAATTGATTACATGTTTTGTTTAAAGAATTCGCAGATGAATTTTCATACACTGAAAATTAAATTAAAAGAAAGATTAATAATTTGAGAAACCAGTGATAATTTTATTAACGATGATGGTTTCGGAGGCATTGTGGTAGTGCATTTTTCCAGCCTCAATGCAAAGATTCGAATTTTCCAAATTGTTCTTCATACTCCTTGTACTATTCTTAGTGCTCTGCTAAAATACAGTTTGGTGCTAGTTGATAACGAAACGGATAAGGCTTCAAGAAAAAAATAGTCATAACAAAAGCACCATCAGCTACAAAACAGTACGGGACTGGCATGTTTTTACCAGGAAGTGGTTCCGGATCGAAGAAATGAATTGTGTTTTGTATGAGTCCTTGCCTTCCACTATTATTTGAAGTTTGCCTATCAATGTGCAATGAAGGAGATTCCAATGTCTTTGATATTCTTCGACAATCCTTAACCAAGAAACGGAAATATTAAATTAATGAGGAGAAATTCCCCAAAATTTCTATACCCATATAAGCCAAAGAACCGGATGAGCATAAACAATTTTGAGAGTTTGTTGCCCAGGAACTACGGGGCTGAAACATGAGATTCAAAAAGATATTTTCCGTATTGTAGACGAAGATACAATCAATGCCTGAACATCATCATCTTCAGAGCAGTTTTAATTTCTGGAGATCAATGTTGGCACAAACGGCTTTAGTTATGTATATACTCTGCCTCACTACTTTTCAGCCGGCAAAACTTCGTGATTTGCTGAGGTTTCGTCTTTCTTGAATAATACTTACCACAAAAGCGTGCTGAAACTTTTTGCTTGTAAGATGTCATAATGTCACTCTTAAAACTGCCTACGTATCAATATCACAAAAAAAAAAACTAAGTGAACACGGGTCTGAGAGCTTTCACCGAGAGTTTGCTCACAAAATGTTGGCATAAGACACCCGAGAGTAAAATCGCACACAATTTTCTCGCAAATGGACAGCCTTCTGAGAGCTGCTCTCGAGAGTAAACTAGCGATATTGCTCTCAAATGGACATGCAACTTAAAAACAGTAGCAAAGTGAGAGTTGACTTTTACATAAAGGGTTCCGCGCCTCCTAAAAATATCGAATATTTTGTTGTTTATTTTTAGATTTCTCATAGCATAGCCCACAAATATGCAAGATTAAGCCATACAAAGTAAAAGCTCGATATTGGCTTACTTGTAATTCCAATAAGAAGAAGAACATCGAGATGAGAAATTAAATGAAATGAATATCAAAATGTAGTGGCGAGCTCTACTTACACATTTTACATCCGTGTACGTGTTTTGCTATTGTATTTTCTTTAAAATAAATTTAAAGACGAGTCTTTCATGTGATTCTGAATGTTGTTTAAGTTATTGTTTTATTATGGAATCAATAAATTGCTCTTAAGTTTGAAAAATATTGAAAAATAAGAAAAAAAGTATCTTAATTCTTTTGTTCAATGTTTACATTTTTCCTCATCTTGCAACCCTCTGTTTTAAGGGAATTTTTTTAAACGCTGGGTTTTTATTGCTCTTCACATTGATTTCTGGTCATTAGACTGGTAATTTTTTTCATGATTGTTACCTTCCTATTCACCGCTTCTCTCAATTTGTGACCGAAAACATTAGCTAAATCAAGGATGTCATTATCATAAAAAATGTTTGTTATTCCACTATACACTAGCTCAAGACAAAACAGTTCTTCCCGGATTGTTGTCATTTGTAATTGGTTTATTTTAATGTCTATTACTCTTGATTCATGATCGCTTATTTTGTACGCACCTCAATTTTGAGTCGATTTAAAGAGCTGAATCTTAATCGACCTCAATTCAAACTCATTTTGTTCATCTGGATATGACTAACATTCTTACTAAAGTATCAATAAAAATCCATTGGTACAGAAATCTAAAATTTACAAAACAAAAAAATGAGTGATCTGTGCTAAGAAAATGAACACTGTCATTGGAGGACTCACAAGGTGACAAGATTACGTCAAGTTACTCTTCAGGAAGTTTGTACTCCACATCATTCTAGTGTCTTGCATTATATCAGAAGTACTCATAGTACAATGTCTACAATAATATACCAATATCACAAAAATTAGGCAATCACATAATTCCACTTACCTGCATTCGTATCACAAAAAAATACTCCAATCATTCGGATTATCAGAGATTGTTTGATTAAAAATAAAAACAAACTTAGGATCATGCGGGTGCCTAGTCAGGGGGAATGAAGACTTAATAACTTTAAGTCTTAAAAACTCAATGTAAATCCCTGCAGTTCAGAATGTTAAAAAATAATCTTGATATAATAATAATTAAACATTTTAAACATTTTTAGCAGGGACATCCAGATAGAATTTGGCATGAAAAAATGTAAAATAATCTTACTTGTAAGAGGAAACATGCTGAGGAAGAAGGGTGCCAAATAGACTATAACCAGGTGATCGAAGAAATGGAGCATGGAGAGTCATATAAATACCTAGGTTTCCTTCAACTCAAAGGAATTAACCATGTGTGTATAAGAAAGAGTCTTACCCTTCAATTCAAAATTTATTCTAAAATCTCACATCAGTGGGGGGCAATAAACGCAAAGCCATCAACACCTGGGCTATACCCCTATTAACCTATTCCTGCGGAGTTATTAAATGGTCGAACACTGATATCGGTAACCCTGACATGCTGATTCGTACATCGCTGACTAGGCTCAAAAGCCAACATTCACGCAGTGCAATAGAAAGAACAACATTGCCTTGAAAGCGGGTGGCAAGGGTATCCTTAGTATTCGCCAACTGCATCAGCAGCAGAATATTAATCTTCGTCAGTACTTCTAAGACAGCCTGTCACCACTATTAAAGACGACGGCATAAGTTGATGACGGCTATACCCCCCTGCATTTAAATTCGGTAATACTTCCTTCTCCTGTAAATGTCAATGAACTGGTCGAAACCTTTATACGGAGGACAACCACATGATCTTGATATGGAACACACATACAGGAAAGCTATTCTCCGAGACCGAAGGATTTATAATGGCCATTCAAGAGAAAGTCATTGTCACCAAAAATCTCCGTAAATTCATCTTAAAGCAACCAGTAGAAGACCGATGCCGGCTGTACGTTTAGGCACAACAACGTCGCAAAAGAAATTGTAGGAATGTATCGAGCGACGAGATTGGTACCGAAACACCTTGCCGTCAATCTCAAGGAACATAATTTGGAAAAACTGTTGGCTCAAATTCAAAAGGAGGTACTGCTGGACAGATGTAATACCGTTCCTGCAACTAAAGCAATTTCAATAGACTCGCAAGGGCGTAGAATTTGAACTACGCCCCATAAGAGCATAGTCCTTTTGATATAAGAAACCCGGAATATGTTATCTTCAGCACATGCGCCGATAATAATAATAATAATAATAATAATAATAATAATAATAATAATAATAATAATAATAATAATAATAATAATAATAATAATAATAATAATAATAATAATAATAATAATAATAATAATAATAATAATAATAATAATAATAATCATAAAAATAATAATAATAATAATAATAATAATAATAATAATAATAATAATAATAATAATAATAATAATTATAATAATAATAATTATAATAATAATAATAATAATAATTATAATAATAATAATAATAATAATAATAATAATAATAATAATAATAATAATCATAAAAATAATAATAATAATAATAATAATAATAATAATAATAATAATAATAATAATAATAATAATAATAATAATAATAATAATTATAATAATAATAATTATAATAATAATAATAATAATAATTATAATAATAATAATAATAATAATAATAATAATAATAATAATAATAATAATCATAAAAATAATAATAATAATAATAATAATAATAATAATAATAATAATAATAATAATAATAATAATAATAATCATAAAAATAATAATAATAATAATAATAATAATAATAATAATAATAATAATAATAATAATAATAATAATAATAATAATAATTATAATAATAATAATAATTATAATTATAATAATTATAATATATCACACACAATGTAATTGAAAAGTTTGTGCAAAAAAGTTTGTGGTCATTTGAACTGTGGTTATTTTGTTATGTACTCGAATTTGAAACATTGTTACATATTTACTTAGAACTTTATAACATAAGCGTTTGATCAGACTTTCTACAGAGCGGTCACTGCGTTATTATTTAATTTAATTCTATGTTTTTTTGGTAGCCATTGAAACGTAGAACATTATCAGCCCAATCATGAATAAAAATTCCTCCAAAATTTTTTCACTTTTCTTTACTCTCCTATTCTGAATGATATGACAGCGGGAAATTTTTCCTTTTTCACTTTCCTCCTATCCTAAACGAACTTCGAAAAAGGGAAAAGTAGGTATCACAAACGGCAAAATAATAGCGGAATGTGATCGCATTTCTCAAAAGTTTTTCTTCAACAATTCAAGCGAGAAATTTGATGAAATGTGGATTTTATATTTGTTATTTGAACATTTGAGCTGTAAAAACATAATTAATTTAAATTGTTAAGGTCGAAAACTGTCAACAAAGAGCAAGGAAGAATTTTCATAAATCTATTGGAGGCACATCGTGACATTGCGTGCAGTTTTCATACGGGAAACAAGGAAGAAGTGGTACGATTTTGGAAGAGCGCAGAGGCAGAACTCACCTCAGCAGGGCCGCCTTTGAAATCTATTTGCGAGTCGAAAAAGATATGGACCGATTAAAAAAAGTATTAACGTCAAAAAGCAGCAGTGAATAAGAAAAATAAAACCGACACCGGCTGTGGGCCAAATACTGACTACAATTTTTCCACTCTGGAACGTGCTGTTTTCGATTTGGTCGGCATGAAACAGTCTGTAGAAGGCGTTTCCGCTCAATCGTTTGAATTAAAAAAAAAAAAAATTATGAAATGAAAGAACTGCATGCCAAACAATTAGAAGTCCAACAACAAAACAACAATCAGAAATTACTTGAATTATATTTATTAGTTAACTTATGAAAACAATTTATTTTTCATTCTTTCGAGTGAATTCACAAAATGACACTTAATTCTCTTAAACACCTGATTTCGAAACTTCATAAATCCCTCCTCCCGGATTCGAAGTAAATATTTTTCACACTTGAATCAGAATAAAAGGATTTAATTCTCGAGAAAAATAAAATTTTCGAGGAAAAATTCCCCGGGTATATTCATGATTGGGCTGTATAACTCAGTTCACAGCCAGCGAAATGTCATTTGGGTTTTCTACAGTATTTTGAAATTTTATACCATTTACTGAAAGTTTACCGCCCTAAAAGCTTTAGATACCATTCATCCATTTTGGTTTTGATATTGACTACAATAATCTTGAAGGGTGTAAGTCTTTGATATAATATGCAGAGTTTCCCAGTAAGAGGCTTCAGAATGATTGTCACTTCGAATTATGTGTTTTAATCATTCATTCAGCATTAATGAAAGTCTAAGAATGGTGCAAGTGTGAAGGACTCTCCGTGAATCCTAGCACAACCGTTCTGGTCCCCTTCACAATGAGGAGACAAACGACTCTATCTTCATTTGTAATTGAAGGAACCTCGCTCGAGTACTCCGGTGAAGTCAAGTATCACGGTATTATTTTGTATAAGAAATTGAACTGGACTTCACATATCAAGTTCGCCAACAAGCGGTTCTACGGTAGAACTAGGGGGCTCGAACGTAGACCTTCCATAACCTACGCAGCCATAATTTGGTGGCCCAAAACTTTAGAAGTAACAACTGCTAAAAAGCTGGAAAAAGTCAAACGTATAGCTTGTTTGGACATCACTTGTGCTATCAGCACCTGCTCTACTTCAGCGCGGGAAGCTGTTATTGGGCTGTCCCCTCTCGACATTTTCAATGAACAACAACAGCTCACAATGAAGTACAAACCAGGTGACCAAACGGGACACTTGAGAATGATCAATTCCATCACGGATAAAGACATTTTCTGCTCGATCACAGATAGTATGAGGCAACATGCTGTTTTCAGCGTTTCTTTGAGGTAGAGAAGCCTTACCGTGATCGATGATCGAGCAACACACCTGCACAAGACCCCAGAAATAAAATCTTGTACACTGATGGCTCTTCCTGCGCTATAGAAAACCTTGCAAAAAGCCATTAAGCAGCGCTCAAGGCACTCTCATCCAATCTAATGTAATGAAGATAGGTTAGGATGGGTTCCACGTCATCATGGAATCGAAGGTAATGAAATTGCGGACAAACTTGCCAGGGCTGGTTCAAAAACCTCGTTCACTGGTCCGGAACCTTTCTGTGGCGTAAGCTGGACTACAGTCTGACCAATAAGTAGGAAAGCAAATTACACAGTGCCCACTGGAGAAACCTTACCGGGACTCAGACACTCTAAATTACTCATCAAGCCCTTCTCTTACAGAGAAATCCTTAAGCTCAACAAGGAGAACATTAGAAAGCTTGAGAGCTTCCCTTCAGACAATTGCTGCTTGAGATCACATATAACAAAACTAGGGCTCAGTACAACCACCGAATGCCGACTCCATTTGGACGACGACTGTGAATGTCCAGCTCTGATTTGGTTAAGAAGGCGTATTTTCCTCAATAAGATATGCTCCCCATGCGAAATTAGAAAATTCAATGCTAAAAACATTCTGACCTTCATCGGAAGGATGGAATGTCTGTTAGCCTAAACTAACTCCCCAAGATACAACAGGGTGTATTCCTTCAGACCGCAATGTCCGCCACTTGGGCAGGGGTTTGGCTTTAAAAAAAAATGCAAGCACGAGGTGGAGCTACATACAGTGGAAAATACTTAAACTTATCATGTTTTAATTCTATAACAGAAGCCACACTTTACTCGAGCAGTATCAGTCCCATCTTCTAAAAATTTTCGGCTTCTTATCTAACGAACCAAAACAAAACTTCAATAGGTCCCCCAGAAATATTTTGTTTGATTCCATTTTCTTATTTATTTTGAGATCTTCGTCAAGAGTGAATCTTGTTTACCCATTTTTTCCGTTCACCAGACAACGCCTTGACCTATCTTATCGCTTCGGTATAACGTTTAATTGGAAATTAAATATAATCGAAAAGGTAACCAACAAACTCTTATCACTTGGCGTCCATTACCGCAGCGACCGCGAAGCGATAATTGCATCTCCGTATGTGACGAGATGACAAACCCTCATCCAAGTCGAGATTAGGAAATGCAATTTGTTTTTGCGCTCGCAGATAGGAAGAAGATTGATTCCATTTCTGTTCCTATAAAAAGAAAGCCCTATTGGCTAACCTTGCAGTCCTCTTTTGGAATTCCTCGAATTCACTTGGAAAACTCGTCTCAGGCACTTTCTTTGCAATGAAAATCGCTCTACTTCAATTGCTTGTCGGCACTGATACCACCGCCAATGTAAACCAGGCTGTGGAAGCTGTTAAGCAGGTGAAGACGAAGAACCCCGACTTGAGAGTGGCCATCCTTCCCGAGTGCTTCAATGGTCCTTATGGAACGGAATTCTTTTCGCAATATGCTGAAAAGGTACCTCAAGGTCCAACCAGTCAAGTTCTGGCCAAGTTGAGTAAGAATCTTGGGATCTACGTTATCGCAGGAAGCCTTATCGAGCGTGGTGATGGAGACGCGTTGTACAACACTTGCACGATTTGGTCTCCCGATGGTGAATTAATTGGACGACACAGAAAGGTGAGGAAGTTTCTAGAAATTCATTGTAGCAAAAATTCAAAAGTCCTTTATTGCAATCCTCAGGTGCATCTATTTGATATCAGTCTGGACTCCAAAGTGGGTGGCATTATGCGTTTCAGGGAATCATCGGTCCTAAGTCCGGGCAACGATTTCACTGTGGTCGAGATTGACAAGCGAAAATTTGGAATCGGGATCTGTCACGATATGCGGTTCGATGAACTCGCGCGAATCTATCGCAAACAAGGTGTTGTCGAACTGTTGTCGGATTAGTCCTGGAGCATCGTGTATGCAATCTGTTAATTTTCTATTTCAGGATGCGACATAATTGTTTATCCGTCGTCGTTTTGTGTGGCTCAGGGACCAATGCATTGGGAGTTACTTCAAAGGTCCCGCGCTAATGACAACCAGCTGTTTGTGGTTACGGTGTCCTCGGCCAGGGATACTAGCGCTGATTATGTCTCATATGGACATTCAATGGTAGTTGACCCTTGGGGAAGGGTAATGCATGAGGCCCGCGAGAATCAGGAGATTATCGTAGCTCATATTGGTTAGTTGTTCAGTGAATTTGATTGGAATGTGTTCGTGTTCATTTGAATTTTGTAGATTTTTCAATGGTGGATGATGTTAGAAAGCAGATCCCAATTTTTGGACAGAGACGTACTGATTTGTATGATACCATCACGAAGCCGAAATAGATTGAGAGACCGAGAGTGAAAAGTGAACCAAATAATTACTTGGATTAAACAAAATGAATAAAATTATAACTGTGGACTCTAAAAAGGTTTAGAAGGGTTTTAATGAACTTATATTTATTACATTTCATTGGCTTCTCATCTGAATCCAAATGGTATTCTGAAGTGGTGATTTTTGACGCATTGCCTTTTCTTTTTCGTCGATTCTTTTTTCTTGACTCTTCTCTTGCAGATCGAAAAAGGATCCAAGCAATTCCTTAAAGCGGAGAATCTTAGATCTTTTAGATTAAGATGTTTTTATTTATCGTCCTTAAAATTAGACTTATAACTAAGGTAAGGTTTTGTCGGCTCAACACTAAGGGCCCGACTTATTTTTTTTGGTAACTATACAACATATTTGTTTTGAAAATAAGTTTGAAGAATTTTTTTGAAGAAGTTAAAATTTTAAAACTTAAACTGTAATACCGGCTGTCTGCTTTTTCGAAGAACGAAGTGTCGTAGCAATTTACGGTGTCTTCAAATCTCGCGTCGATGATAGCTCGTGGGCTGAGGTACCGCAGCGATGTTCTTGATCTCTCGATTTGGATGGTCCTTTAATTTGTTGAGTATCCTCCCAGAAAGCTTTAGCATGAACAAATCGATTGGCGTCATTCAAGCATCTTCATACAGCTTCATCCCGTACAAGACCGAAGTATCCGTCTTTCCATGAGGCCGATTTTCTTCATGGTTGATGATGACACAGTGGACCATATTGGGCAGCCATAAGTTATCATGAGCTGCTTGTAGATCAGTACGTAGGCTGATAGAAATATTTCTGGCGAACATGCGAATATTTATCATCAAAAGTGGTTTTATTATTTTCAATGTATTCTCCAGCATGATTTATACACTTTTGCATGCGCTCAAACCAATTGTCGAAACACTTTTTCCACTCCGATTGAGACACCTCCAAAACATGGTTTTTGAACGCTTCAACAGCATGTTCTGGCGACGAAAATCGTTGACCACGCAATTTTTTCTTGACGTGCGGGAATAAAAAGAAGTCATTGGGTGACAAGTCAGGGCTGTACAGCGGATGACTCATGCATTCGACGTTTTGGCCGGTCAAAAAGGCGCTGGTTTGAGCCGATGTGTGAGAGCTCGCATTGTCATGGTGAACAATGATTCGTCTTCTCTTATTCGTTTTTCGAATTTCTCCGAAGACTTGAGGCAAACAAATTATGGTGTACCACTCAGAATTGACCGTCCTATGTTGCTCAGGCAGAACAGTCGCCACATGATCAGTTTTGCCGAAGAAACAGGCGACCATTTGCTTCGAAGTGCTTCTTCCACGAACAACCTTTGTTGGATTTGGCTCGTCTTCGAAGACCCACACCGTCGATTGTTGTTTTGTTTCGGGCTCATACGCATAGATCCATGATTCATCACCTGTGAAAATCTTATAAACGTCTTTTGAAGCACCGCGATCGTATTTTTTTAACATTTCTTTGCACCAATCGACACGAGCCCTTTTTTGAGCGATTGTCAAATTGTAAGGGATCCAACGAGAACAAACCTTTTCTACGGCCAGGTGTTCATGCAATATCAAATGTATGCTGGTGGGAGAAATGCCAAGGGATGCCTCTATCTCACGGTATGTCGCATGACGATCTTGCATTATCAGTTCACGCACGGCATCAATGTTCTCTGGCACAACCGCCGATTTGGACGACCTTCACGGAATTCGTCTTTGAGCGAGGGGGGCCAACCTAATCCGAATGGATAACTTTCTTATTGAACTCATTCGGAGACACGTTGCAAGAGAAATAACATAATCTCAGGGGCTTACTACCCTAACTTCATGTACCACGACGCAGTGCGGCTAAACGGCTTTACTCCATCAGAGGCTTTCATCTATTTTGACCAAATTCAGGATAGAAATGTGGTTCCATTAATCTTCTATGTTGCCCGAAAGAGTGTGGACAGGCAACTTGCCAACAATGGAGATCAACAGCTCTGAGGAGAATTTCCGGTTCAGGAGGGCGGTATCAGTCTATGACAAGGATGACGTTAATCGACAGCACCAACAATTTTGGCGGGTAAAGGAGGAAGGGATGGCTAGTTTAAGCATTTTTTGATCTAGCCTGTAAGTCAGTATGAATTTGAATATAAACAAAAAATTGTATTAACAAAAAAACAAAAAAAAAAAAAACAGGACTTGGAATCATCGTGTACTTCCACCTGGCTTACCAATGTTGCAGCAAGCTGAGCCCAATCGACGGCCGATTCGTACTTGGACTATTGTTGATCTTATTTGGTTTTAAAGTGCATCTTTTCCTATTGTACACGAATTTAATGTCCTTACAAACCCATAGCTTGATAGCATGTTCCTTCAGTCTCCCTTTAAATTGAAAGAACTAAAGAAAGACCACTTGAATATGTAGAGGACTTGCTTTTATTGTATTGAATGTGGTTTTCTTTTCTTTGAAAAAAAAATTAGGGTCAATAAAAAAAAGTTCAGCCACAATTCGCAGAACGAACGCTTCTATTGACTCCTCGATGACTTATTCGATGTGTGTACGTTCATTCTGAAATTAAGATGTGCTCATCAATATTTCTGTCCCGTGGCGCGTCAGCTAAGTCGTGACACAATTTTCCAAAAACCTCAATGCCTCTTCATAGCGAAACAAACGTGCCAACTCCACACAATTAATTCCATTCAAGTCCACAGCTCTTAGATTTGACCCCTGCTGTTGCAGCAACTTGACAATGGACAGTTCTGAATGCATCGCAACTACAAAAAGCAAAATTAACATACTCGCTCTCTACGACAACAGTATGGATGAAAATCAATTCCACAATGCCCTCCTCCCCTCGAAGGACGTACATACCGGCTCTCAATAGCAGAGTCCATCCTGACAAATCCACCGCTTCCATATCAGCTTCATTGTCAAGTGCGAATTTCAACATGTCATATTGGTTAGCATCTACAGCACAATGGCAAGGTGTCATGCCATTGTTATCCTTGACATTTATATCGGCCTTCTTGTTAAGCAGCATTCGTGCCACTGGCAGGTGTCCATAAAAGAATGCCAACTGGGTTAACAGAAAAAAACGAAAATAAACAAACAAAAACGAATTGGTTCACCTCTTAAGGACTCATAAGGCTATCTTCAAAATGCACACACACTGCAACTCAACTCACATGCAAAGGTGTGCGACCGTTTAAAGGATTTCCCACGTGTACACTGGCCCCAGCACTCAGGATTATATCAATGATACATATCTCACCCATAGTGATGGCATTGGCCAAAGGTAGGTAGCCATTCTGAGCGGGATAATCAATCAAGCTGGGACGACGTCGCAGGATCCTCTTGATCAAAAACTGTTGACCCTTCTTGATGGCACGTTGCAGGCACATGGTGGATGGTGGCGCCGACAGTGTTACTCCCTAGACATACACACGTATGGGTTTTGCGAATATCCCCGGCATAAATATTCAAAAATGAAATTAAATTCCTTGACCCACAGGCAAATGGGTTGGCGGTTGCTCGTAAAACAAGAATTCCCAATCACGTACTCACCACAATTTCCTCGGACTCACCAACAGCTATAAACTCTCCCGGCAGGACCTCACCGTCAGTGGTTTCGTCGTCTCCGTCGTTAGCTTCATCATTGTCTCCATTTTGGTGGGAAAGTTTTAGGGCTTTTATGCGAAATCGATATGCAAAATTATCATCCAGCTGTTCGATTGTGGTCCTGCACGCACTCGTCCTCCAAAGGACAATCAGTAACAAAGTAAAAAAACAAGGATAATCATCGTTTTTCTTTTTTTTTACGACTTGTTTTCGAAAATATTTGGAAAGAAAAAATTCACAGAATACGAACCAGGCAACTCGCTGCCAGCCGAACTTTTTATTATACTTTTCAATTTCGTAGACATCTGCAGTTGGGACAGTATCCCAGAGGATTGCGACTGTCGATACGGATTGTCCGACAACTTGTGCGTTAAAAATTTGCACATTTTGCAAGTTCTCGGTATTTTCTGCAGCGTCCTGCATGATTGAAAGGAAACAAACTGCAGTGGCGAAAACAAAACAACTCGGATAAACTCGTCGTCCGAAGGACTCTGCTTATTCGGTTCCATGTTTTATCGATTACAGGACAACCATGGATAAATGTCCCTCATGGCAACGGATTCGATTGTTTGTAATTGTGAAATGAAGTTTTCTTTGAGTCCACAAGTGTGGAAAAAGGTCCCTTAGACAGAAAGATCACATTTAAGGATGTATTTCTTAGGGAAGGACATAACAATGTGTTGTCCTTTTTATCGACCGGATTCAAAAGAAAAATACAAAATTTTGTGAAAAACGATATTCACATCAAGAAGATTTGCGAAAGAAGTTTGCATTGCTTCTTACAAATACGAAAAAGCATTGTAGTGACATTTTTTCTAAATTTTTTTAGCTAAATATTTGCACGCAACGACAACAGATTAAATGAGCCTTCAGGCAGCAATAGTAAGAGGAGATACTAGTACATTATGTGTATACATGTCTTAAATCGGAAACGCCTTCAGTCTAAGTCTCAGTGCGGTAGTTCTGAGAGTATTGCAATAATTTTCCCACGATTCAGTTAAATGCAGTCAATTGAATGTAAAAATATTTGAATTCTTTTCCATTCCTTTGAATTCAATCAAATTTAAGGGGGTTCTCTAGTCTAGAAATTTAAAAATATCGATTTTTTTTATATTTTCAAAGTTTAACTATTCAAGAATACATCTATAAGAGGTTTTTTCAAAATTCAAATTGTTTTCGGAGATATCAGTATTTTGCTGACCCGGCATCAAAACTGGTTCGGCCGGAACTAATCGAACAAAAGACATTAGGGCTTCTCCGTCTACCTGAATCCATATTTCTCAGTAAAACCTTTTGTCCTTTGTTTATATTGTAATACAAGAACCCAAGGTGAGTTGTATCTTTTAAATTTATTATTCACTTACGTCCAGCTGCTTACAGATGAATTCTAACCTTCAAACTTCGTGGACGTACTGTGAAATGGATAAAAAATCCTCAGCGCAAAGGATTACGCGTCCAGATAGACAAACATAAAGGCGATTTCTCGGCAATAGATTCACGGCACAGGAAGAAACCGGTTTCACGAGTGCATTGCTGTGAAACGAGACAACGCCCGGATTGATCGCTCCGAGATACGAGCATCCAACGCATCAAAGGAGGCCAGAACTGCGCGATATGAAGAGAGAAACGCGGATAATAGTTTTTTCGAAGTCGAGGAAGTTCAGATGAATGAAGCAGGAATGACAGATTGAATAAATGTAAATCTACTTAGACTGCGAAAAACTTCACGCGAAACTTTAAACGCGTTTTTCTCGAAACTGTCCTTTTCAGAACAATACCCACGATTCCTCAGATTCTACTTGGCCGATTTACCTGAAATTTTTAGAGAGTCTTCTTTATAGACTTGTCTATGTCTGGAACTATCCGCATCCCCAAATTTCTATTACTTTTTTTTTTAAATTCGAAACAGTCAAAAAAGTGGTACGAAACTTGTTTTTTTTTCAGGCAGTCACCATTTTGTGAAAAAAATCTTTCCAGGCTTTCCTTAGTTCCAGACATTGCGACATTATTCAAGATTAATAATCTTTTTTTTTTTGTTTTGGTTTCAGATTGCAAGGAGGGCTGAAATCGTGGGTATGGTTACGCGCAAATTTTTTGGGACCCCCACTTCATCAACTGCTAATTTTTGAAATGTTCAACTTTTTTTTTTATTTTTTTTTAAATTCTTTAAATGGATGGTAAAAGTATAAATTGTTTTTTTTTATGACACTTCAAAAATTACATGAAATTCATGCCTCTAGACTAGAACACCCCTATAATTGAAACAAAAAGAAGACTTGAACAGTTCGAATGGTTTCGTATTGTTAAACCAAATTCCAGCTTAAATCTTTTTTCACCAGGGAAAATCTCCCAGGTCCATATTAATTAACGATTGAGAAATAAAAAATGGTTTTTCGGTCAAACGTTTTAATCCTTAATTCGATTTTCGAAAGAGGAAAAAATTCGAATGTACTGAAATTTCGTAATTGTACAGCAACAGCTTGATTGGTTTGAATTGATTTTCAAATATTAATATTATTATCAAAAATCATTTTTGTGATAAAATTTTGAGAATAATAACTAATTGGTTATCATGATTGAAAAAAACCCAATTGAAGCTTCAGTAATTTCATGAAAAGATTGTGTTCAGCATCCTTGGTTAAACCGATCAAACCTCTTTCGTTGACGTTGCTATAGCTTGGGATTATTTACATAACTGTTCCAAATTAAGGCCGATTGCATTTATTGTTCCGGTCAATAGAAAACAAGAGAGAATAGTTTCTGAAGAGATGACCATTCCACTAAATGCTAGTTTTTCATAGTGACCACAGAGCTTTAATCATTGTGTGGGAGTTTTTTTAGCCAAAAGGATGGAAATAGCGCAATCAGATTCTTACTGAAATTGTTTTGTCTGTGACCAAAATTTTCAACTTGTTACCAATCGAGATAGAAAAAATAAAGGACCAGCGACACAAAAGTCTTCTATTGGCACACAGGCATCGATCTAACAGCATAGAACTCTACTTAAAGATAAGATGTACCAAATTTGGAGGTATATTACGAAAACTTTTACATTGAAAGTTGAATTTGTTGTCTAAGCTGTTTTTTAACTTCACCAATAAAGTGTTTAAACTTGTTAGGGACAGACAGCCAGGAGTCAGTTAACATTCTGCTGAGCTAACACTGAAACGTCACTCTAGTAAAAAACGTTTAGAAAGCTGCTTTGAAATGAGAAAAAGTTAAATTTGTGACCAGAGTTTGGCTCTTTATTGCAGATTTTATATCGTGGTTTCGATATAAATATTGTGAAAGACCGCGTATGTCAACTCCTTGTCCGATTTATTTTCGAAATTATTTCTACGACCTTGTACAATGCATTTGTTGTGCTTTCTTGCAACCATTTTTAGTATACGAGCAATGCAATCTATGTATTTTAACTTTGTTATTAAGATTCCTTTGATGTTTTTTCAACGAAATTAATTACCTCGTGTTGCCCCATGAGTCTTTTTTAACTGATAAAGTTTAATGATAACACAGCGTCAATCTACAGAAGAGCAGGTTTTGAAATACTGGTGGCTTCATAATTTTCTTAAGATATTTTCATGTGTCAGAGTTATAGACATCATTCCGAATAATGAAAAATGGGAATGACTTACAGGATTGACATTTGTAAAACAATTTTCCAAGCACAACCGTCGAAATGTCGATCAAGAGATGGAGGAAAGGCCCCTAAAAATATGAGATAGCCTAAACTTAATACTGTTTCAGTCTTTAGTTATTAACAAACTTATTTTAGTAAATTGACTAACTGAACATAATATTGATGAAATTTTTGGAATTAAAATTGAACAAAAAAAAAATTTAATGAATTTGTCCGGAAACTTATGAACGGCAGTGTACATATTTATACATATTATATTATCTGATAAGGAAGTTGAAAACTATAGATTTTATTTTTTTTTTCAAACTTGTTTATTTCCAGCATAATTTTAACAACTTTCTTAACGAGAAACAAGATAAACGCTTAATCAATAAATTTACATTTAAGGTTAAGGAGGAGGTTAAAAAATTCCTCATTATAATATATCTCTTGAATGTGCAGGCACAAGGAGGATTCGTTTATCTGTTGTTCTTCTGGCAGCATGATATATGAAATGGACATAACTAGAGTCTGAAAGATAGCCATATGCATCCAGATAAAGAAATGCTTCAGGTGGTATATGTCCACTTATCAATGAATTTCTAAAATACCCAGGGTTAGAAAAAATAAACCCGATGTGAATTCATTCGCAATAAAATTATTTGACCCCTCAAAATGATTCCTCGCAAGGTCTAGAATGACATTGTCAATTCTAGACACGCCAGAAGCATCCAATAGTCTTTTGTTGGAGACGTAATGCCGATAGTCGGAATTAGCGCTTCTGTACATTCTCATTCATTCATTCCCTCTAAAAAATTCTATATTTCTCCATATAAGATGGGTTTATGTTTCACCACACTAGACTCGCATAAGTCAAAATTGGACGCACAAAAGCTTGGTAGCAAATGACCTTCACATCTGATCTCAAATAGTTGGAATAAAAACGTTTTTCCCTTGCTTTTTTAATTGGATATTTACATGATCATTATAATACAGGAACTTATCTAAGTAAGCTCCTTTAGATAAGTTTTTGATTCGATTCGAAGGCCATTTGGAGATGTTATAACTAAGTTTCTCCAATTTAGTCGCAAGTCTGAATTGCCCTGCCCTACTGGTGTGCGGAACACTATGGTTTCGCATTTGGAATTGTTTATTTTTAGTTTCCAATCCGCACAGAATTTTTCGAGGGTATCAAACATCATTTGGAGTTCATTTTTAGTTTAGCTTAACGTCGTAAATATTAAAGAATATTGGTGCCGATACTGTTCCTTGTAGCATACCATTAATGGCATCAAAATTTTTTTCAGTCTTGTACTTCTTATCTGTATGAACGAATTTCTTCTCGCGTATCATAGATACGATTATCACTGTATAATGATGGGGAAACTCATATCTGATTAGTTTGTAAATAAGCCCGTCAATCTAAACCGTGTCAAAGGCTTTCTCGATATCCACTAGACAGTGGACTGTACTTTTTTTTCCATAAAGGTTCCAGTTTATTTCAGATACTAGTTTTGTAACAGTGTGCACTGCCGAGTGATTTCTTTTAAATCCAAATTGACTTCGCGGTATAATCTCCTTTGTTTCGCACGCGAACAAGATTGATTTGGGAACAACTATCTCAAAAACCTTCCCAATAATAGGCAGGAGACTAATTGGCCTATAGTTCGAAAGATCTGATGGATCTTCCTGAATATTTCAGTCAATTCATCGAGTGTTGTGTAGTAGTTGTTTGTCTGTTCCGTCGTTAGTTCGTCTGCTTTCATATCTTCAGAAAATCGGAGAAGAGGGTCAGGTTGTAAGTTAAACCTTGTTAATTCCTCTGCTACTTCGACAGATTTTCGACTAGGGTGTTCTGTGGCGAGGATCGACTCAAAATGGGAACCAATAAGATTGAGTTTAGACATTCCACCATCGATCTCGTATCCGGAACCTGTTGACGAATCCGATTTATCTGAGTTCAAAGAAAGCTTTTGTGTGTCTGTCAATTCTATACTTTGTCAATGTCTCACCATTCAAAAACCGCACCTTAAATCTTATGTTCTTCAAGTAGTTCATGAACTAGCTGCAAAAGTGAGCCGTTTCATGTGTTGAAGAGATTTTGAATACACACGAAAATCATGGTTTGCATGGCGTATCCCTTATCGGCACATCGAATTTAGTCCCACTCATAAGTTCAAAGCCAAACGCTTCCGCAATGTCACATAAATTTGCCATCGAATTTTCACCAAAAACTTTCCAACACAAATTGCCTAATTTAAGCTCACTCCAGTGGGCAATGAGTTCATTTGACAGGAAAATTCGTTCGACACTGTCATATTTCTCCGCTTATCTTACAAACACAGTCAAGAGAACGCCCAAATAAAAAACTTGGAAACTTCAAACAAATACTCAACTAATTCAACCGATGTCATTTGCATTATCCTGTCTGTTGTTAGTTTTCTCATCAAATTTATTCTCTCATTCTTCCCCTCGAAGGACTCAATAAAATATTTGTAAAAATTGATCCCAGAGTGAGTTTGATTTTTCCTTTCAGACAGAAACTATGATTAACCAACCAAACAACACCCGCTGAGCTATTCAAATCAATTCGACATGCGAATAGACCAATTCTGAGATAAATTTTATATGCTTCCTTTATTTTTAAGTATAAAAATAAAACAATTCAAATACATTCGACTCCCCTGAGAGTTTGATAACCACACGAGTATATAGTGTAGAAGTCGTGGTTCTGCTTGAGGCCTAAGTAGAAGACGTTCTCGGCAATTTCCTTGCCAAAGTCACAGAAGGTCTGTGCGTAGATTGTGAAGAAAAGGTGTTTGTTGTCTAGTTTATGGCGTTTAAGGATTTCATTTTCATGGTCGTAGATCTCTTGAGTGATGGTCGTTGAGGTTATCCAATCACGATACTCCGACCAAACGTTTTGGAAACTTTTGATATAAATCACGGCGAGTATGCGAGCCTCTTCGAGAGCATTGACGGCAGGCGGAAGCTTTAAACAATCGGCTATCTCCTCGTATTTTTTTTGGTCCATCCTGCCGGTGCTGTTGTAGAACATCATCCAGAGATGAACGTTTAGTGTGGCGTAGTAGTAGGACATTGGTTTGTTTCGACTCTGGTACATGTACATAGTCCAATCGAGAATTGTTTTCGGAATGCCATGCTTGTAAGTTAGGTTGCCCTTTTGAAGGTCATCGAGTGCTTTTACGTTGTGTTCGAAGGCATCTGCGTACATGTTAACGCTCTCGTATTCTTTATTTAGATCGGTCACCTGTAATAAAATATACAAAACATTTAGAAAAAGTAGGTAGTAAGTCTTATATTTATTTAATAGATGATTGTAGTCTTATAAAATGCATATGTAATGTACCAAAGCTTGTGGTTTCAAAATTATAGGCAAAAAGCGGTTAAACAACAACTTCTTGGACCATCAACGTCAGCAACAACACTAGATACGTGGGTCAAGTTCGACGCGAAACTATGCGCATTCCACTTCAATCGATAGGGTGAGAATTTGAAAACAAGTTAATTTCTGAGTAGGTTCGATCTAACATCATTGGCTATCCTGATAAACTGCAGATGAGGTACAGATGCCCCTAAAAGCCCTAGGGAACCCCGTCAATAGGTAAGGATTGGCCAAAATAAGAGTGTTTCTTCGAGAGATTATTGAGTTTCTTTTTTTAAATTAGAGACAATTACTGTGTATGTGTATTTCACGCAAGTTTTTAAACGGCAAGAGATCCACACTCAACTTGAGTCTCGGTGGAGAAGCTGAGGGTTATTTTAGCTACTCAAGTTTGGAAACATCCTGGATGCCTTGATGATTTCCGAGCAATGAACGTCCTACAAGAAAAAAATCGGCGTTAAATTGCTGTAATTGCTCTCCTGTGTGAACAAATTGAAAAGTGCGATTGCCAGACTGAATTGAGAGGAAAAGATGGTGCGGAGCGGTCAGGCTTCATTTTTAACATTTCTGCTGGGATTTATCTGTTCGATTATTAACACACTAAAAAAATGAAGAACACTATCAAGATAGTGATAAAGTCCTTTTTGCATTTCAGTGCATTCCAAAGAAGGTAAATGACGATCGCGCTTGTTTCGAAAAATTAAGGAGAAACGAAAAACTTGTAAAACCTTAAAAATTGACTTATCATCAACTTAGATTTTTTTTGCCCAACTCCTTGAGATGGCTAGCGGTGACTTGTTTGCAAATTGATAACATGAATGGCCACGGATCTTAAAAAAAAGGATTTTTGATAAATGTTGGAAGATGACTCCTTTTCAAAATGATCGCTTCATTTATTTCTTCTTGTCGACTTTATAAGTAAGGTTCAGAATATCGTAGATTGTTGACGGGCATGTTGAAGTTGTAGTCAAGAGCTAACTCAGACAGAAACCTCCAAGGCCCTCAAAGTTATAAAGTCTTCTAAGTTCCATAAGCCACTAGGGCCACCTTTTAACAAATTAATTGAATGAGCACCTACACGCTCATGCCTAGGTACAGTTGTACTACTGAAAACCTGATTTCTCTTGAGATATTTAAAATTTCCATTTCTAAGAGTTTTTTGAATGAATGCTGAATGTATGGTTTTAAAAAAACTAAAAAACTTATTTTTTGAAATTTGCACCAGTGGCTTTCGAACAGCAACCAGCCCCAAAAAATTCCCCTCCCTTTTTCTTTATAATTTGCTCGCTTTCAAGGGATCATGATTACCCTTATGATGCAGTTCACCTATTTCGCTGCAACTTTTAGCCAGTCCTCGTGTATATTTCTAAACCTAGGTTTGGTATTCCTGTATATTGAATGCAGTTCTTAATACCTTCAATTGCTGTCCAGCTACTGTTTTACTGTTTTTCAAAAAAAATATAGTTGTTAAATAATTGTAAGTATTAGAATTAATAAAAATATTTAGTTTAAGTCGGGCAAAGTTTAAGTACTAAGCAAGCTCACATAGGGCATGGAAATGATTTAATTGTACTCAAGAATTATCAGCTAGTTTAAGCATTTTTGTCTAGTTATTAAGTTATTCAGATAGATAAATAAAAAAATGCATTAAAGTTAAAAAAAAAACCTTCAACTGCTGAGCTAAAAATGGTAAAGCAAACCATCACAAGAATTGCTTATTAAATTCGGCAGTGTTCAAAAGACGAATGAACATTAAGTTCCGTTAAGGTGCGGACTCCTAAAAAAGCTAAGTTATATTCATTGCATTCGGATGCGTCCTGTTTACTTGAAATCCTACACTAAGTCGAGAAATACCTGTCTATTGTGAGGTTCACCTAGAGTTCCATTTTTGTCGGACGAATATAATATCTGCTCGAATATAATATAATAATATAAAATAATAAAAAATATATATATACATAAATATATATATATATAAATATATATATATAAAAATAAACACAATATATATTAATAAAAAAACTTATAAGTTCGTGTGCTGGAGGTAATATTCAAAACTGCTCATAGTATCTTAAAAATACTTTCAACGGTATTTAGAATAGACTTTCATGGTGGACCTAGGCTGAAAATGATTTGTTTTAAATAAATGAACCTTTCGTGATGACCAATTGAGTAATTTAAGTCGAGAAAAATACGGTCGATGAAATTTATTTTTAATGAATTCTATTGAAAAATTGTAGAACTTAAAGAAGTCTTTAAAAAGTCCGCGAATATAAACTTTACGAGCGACTGCTAGTTCGACATTAAAAATAAGAGAAAAGAATATCGCGAAAAAGGAGCACCCTCTCCAAAAATTCTCTGCACAACGTAACAAGTTTGTCAGGGGTACTAAAACTAAGCAAAGTACGAATTGGGACAATCATAAATGACAAATCTAACTAACCCGCGGAGAATGAACATGACCATGTCGATCTGTCATTAACTGACGAAGACTCATCCTTATCAATCGGTGCTACTTGGATAAGCATAAAGAACAATCATGCTTTTGGCCGATAAGAAAGATAGCAGGCAAATCTTAGCAACCATCGATGTCAGTCTTGCTCTTAATTCAAAAATCCTTCGGTCACATTGAGCGCATGAACAATGCCTAAACTTTCTAGATCATCTTCGAGCTCCAGCTTTCTGTTTCAAAAACATGAGAAAATATCGAAACCTCGAGTTAAAAATTTAGATGCGAGGAAGTTAGGCTCAACTTTCTGAAACCAACTTGCCTAGAAAACGTCTTTAACTCGGGTTCGGATATTCCAACGATCGATGATCTAACGGCAAAGTAACTTGAATTGATCAAGGTCCTGGCAACCTTCAAAGCCTAGGGTATAAATTCAGAGGCATACACCGATGACGCAGTCATTGTCGTCACAGGAAAATAACTACCTGCTATTAGAAATCTTAAAGATGCAGCATTTAAAGAACGCGATCCATTCTTACAACTTCACCAAAAAGCTATTCACCTTAGTCACTGGTAAAAAGAGTTGAGAATTAAGCTTCCTAACCGAAGCAAAGAGGGAAGAAGGGACTGGTGCTGGAATATTCGGCAATCCGTTACACATCAATTACTTGTACAGACTTCCAGATGACTATAGTGTCTGTCAAGCTGAGCTCTTCGTCATCTAAAGCACTGCTTCGACATGAGAACAGCTGCATTACAGTTCTAAATGATCTGGGCGAGTAACACGAGGTAGCCATTATCTAGATTCTTGGCCACGGTTACATGGACTATAATGAAAAGGGAGATGGATATGCCAAGATAGGATCATTGCTGGAGCTGGAAAGCCTGGAAAGATTACTACGCATACCATTTTATGAGCTTAAGAAACAAATAGAAATAATGATTCGAGAACGTAGCAATAGAGGAGGGAACTTTAGGGACGATTGTCTTATATCTCGTAGTCTATATCCGGAACGTAACACATAGAGTAGCAAAGTTCTTTTAACCTTCAACAGGATAGATCCACGCATTTTGCGCACTACACCCAATGGCCGAAAGTATGGGAGTTTTCTCCAAATGACTTTTGTAGGAGTTGCAAAGATAAAGAGGATGTGGAGAACATAAGGCACCTCTTTGCGACTGCCCCAACCTACAACCAAGACGGGCAGGGAAATGGGAGCACTCGCAAAGGTTCCACTCAAGGACCAGATGAGTTTCATCAAGAGCAACAAATCGTTTCGCAAGGAGCCACAACGAAGTTCTTTAGAGGACAAAGTTTGTGATGGGGAAACATAATAGATCTTTCAAGCCCCATGGTTAGTCCCCTTCAACCTAACCTAACCTAACATAACTTGAATTGCTGATGTAGATTCAAAATCTTTAAGAATATCTGCTCAAGTTTGATTATACGTTCAAATTAAAAGCTTCAAATTATCCCACAATTCGCATAAATTTTGTAAAGTTAAACTTGTTCTTGGTTTTTAACAGAAATTTAAAAAAAAACTTTTATTCTCCTCTCTCTATCGATGTTTTGTTTTTTCTGTGAAAAAGGCCGCAGCATTAATAATGTACCCAAATGAAGAATTTTATAAAACAATACCAATCTTTAACCACAGTACACAGAACTAACCACAATTATTTTTAGAGAACGCAAAATTCCAACATCTGACGAAATCTGTAGTACAAGTAAATTTGTTTCCAAAAAAAAACTAAAGCCCACAATTCTCCCATCTCAAATAAATCAAAATACAATAATTCTTCCTCTTTAACATATTTTTTTGCATTTAACTCAACTTTACAGGAGCACTGTGCAACAATTGACATTTGGATCCCACCACATTTGACACTTAACAACAATTGTGAATTGCCAAATGCAGTTTTTGTGACGTGCTGTCGTGTTGCGTTTCGGGTGGAATTCTCGCGAGTGCTAAAATTTAATTAAAATTTATTGTGCGCGTTTTTCGATTCAAAAATATGTTTAAACTTAAATTAATTGTGTGGTGATTAGTTTGTTTGTGTTTTTCGGGCGATCTGTGCGGGAAAAATGTGTTTTTTGAGCTTTTAAAGTTCTTAATTTTTTGTTCCCATTCAATTTTGTGTGTGTACGTGTGTGTGTGTGATTGATCGAATGGCCGCCGATTTGAGCCGTTAAAGAAGATTTGAATTTGAAAATTTGAAATTTGAATTTGAAAATTCAATCAGGTGAGTGTTTAAACATTTTTGTAGTATTTTTTGTGTTTTATTATTAATTTTGGTCGAGGGGGGGGGGGGGGGGGGAAGAAATATAATAGACTAAAATGTGGGATGTTCTTTGGGGTGTTATGGAAGAAATGTTTTTCTGCACTTACAATCAATATTTAATAACCAAGGAGTAGGTTTATTAACAATATCTTAAGAACACATTTCAAGTATTCATTGTGACACTTGCGAATATATCGAAGAAACGCTCCTGTTTGATTTAGTGTCCTGATAAAGGTCCTTTAAATAGACATGTGGCAAATGTAAAAGTCAAAATGTTTGCACCATTAAAAATTTAACAATGGTTCTTAGCGCCTTATTTCAAATTGTTTAATCTGTGCTTATTTGTACGTAGATTTTAGGGGCCCGTGCTTCTCTTTCATTTTGGGTTGTTGAAGTTTTTTCTTATCTGTGAGCATCTTAGTTGGTCAAGTGTGGACTATAATAATCCCATCGGTTCTGCACCGATGAGTGGGTAACAGGCGCGTTTTTTGTCTTGAAACATTTACCCTAAACCACTTAATGAAGATGTAAAAAAGAAAAAAAAAACAAACAAAAAAGCATGACTCTTGGTGCTGCTGTAGAAACCGATTGCCTCGCAGTTTTTGCGCTTTGGGCTGTATTTTTGTTTGAATTTGAGGAAATTTTTAGAGATGCGCATTTCGGGCGAGTTGACCCGACAGATGTTGTTCTGTATTAGCTTTGAATATTCATTTCAAATAAGAATTAATAATAAAAAAAAATTGTTCATTGTAATGAATTTTGACACACAACATTATTATTAATTTTAATTAATTATTATTAGATTTAAATTAAATCTTGCATCGTGCAGTCTTATGCTTCCAAACACTTTGACCATCGCAGAATTCCTCGAAAGGTTGGAAGTTGGAGCTCATTATGCAAATTCACCTTGAGCAACATGAGTGCTGATGAGCTGTTCGACCACCTCCCAAGAACGTAGCTGCAATACCTGAAAAAACAAGTCCAAGTGTAATTCCATTTTGCGAGCGAATCGTTGCCAATATCAATGATACTAAAAAAGTTTTTTCCAGTTTCACCCTGCCGGTGGAATATATAAAAAAAAATCTTAAAACAAATTCCATCAATTCTGTCGTTCTCTTCTATCAAAAGCGTATCGTGGACATACTTTTATTTCTGATTTAAAAGAGGTACGTTTCTTTGAACGGTTGCTCTCTGTGCCTCGGATCGTATTGGTATTCGCGTCTCAACTCTTCATCTCTAATTGTATGTTTTTGATAAGCATCAAGCACATGTCCTCAATTACAACTAATTCCTCATTATGAATTTCTTCGTTCATTTGCAAATCTGCATTTGATATTCCAAGACGCATCTGATGCAATTTATCTCTGGCCATATGACTTTATATTTGTTCCAAAAATCAATAGGTGTTGAAAGGAAAGCATGCAAACAAAATTATAGAAAGCAATGTTCGTATTTGTTAAGCATTTGACGTGTGGTCCCATTGAGTGTCATTCTCTAGCAATCCCAACCGATGACCCGCTTCCCTGTTTGTGCCGCACCAATATCATTGACGGATCGTGGATGTTTGAGTCGAGAACATTGACCAACACTTTATGCAAATCAAAACACTCGTCTTGGCTTGGATGGACTGTGTAAAAACTTAGTGCATGGGTGGAAAGTACTTGTTGGCTGTCCTTGTTTCCGTTCCTGGTATAATATCTTGGCATGTCAGGGTAAAATATCATTCTGGCAAAGTCATCATCCTGGAACATTTCAAAGAAGCTGGTCAATGTTGTCGATGGCAGCATTTTGAAGAACCAAAAGTCGTTTGAATAATATTAAATAAAACTTTTTTAAAAAGACGTGATTGCCTTGAACTTACTACGATGAACAAAAACTTGTCAAGAAACTCATCCGCGCGAACTGTCAACCATGCGAAGTTAAAATAAACGTTAATAGTTATCGTTCTTTTACATGAATGATTTTGACCATTATATTGGTTTAAACTTTTTCAAAAAAGTCATAAAATTGAAAATTGATTAGCTAAAATTCCTCAGAAAGCTGGTATTTTTTGCTGCTTTTGGAAATGGAAATGTTTCTAATAAGACCAAATTTATAAAAGCAATGCAAGAATTATCCAAAGCCTTAAAGAGGCTAATTGCGTTACAAATGCAAGGGCATCTAAACTAAAAGCAACTTTTATACTAAAATCAATCAGGATTTCGACCTAAGAAAAGCTGCGAGACGCTTTAATGTATCGTTGACGAAGCATAGAAAGCCTTTAATAGTAAACGCATAACATGGCTAAGATTCTTGGATTTTTTAAAAGCTTTTGGCACCATTAACCGAAAGCTTAAATGTGAATTCTATTCTTCTCTTCATATATTAAAGTCAGACCATAACGTGTTTTTGGAGGAACAACCGGGTCACAATTGATTGACATACACTGTGGGGTACCACAGGGATCTATTCTCGGACCCATCCACTTCCAAATGTACGGCAATGTGCTTTCCATTGTGTTTATCATTGTATAGAATGTACGCCGACGTTGTGCATCTCCTGTCAATGACATTGGAGCTTGTTCAACATCGAAAAGGATAGAGTTGTTCATCAATAGTTAAATTTTCTACAGGCTTATATATCTGCGATAAATTTGCGTTCAACATTGACAACAAATCACGAATTATCTTCTTTTTTACGTTTTTGCCGTCAAATCTTGAAAACCGCATTACGTTGTGAACTGAAGTCCCATTGTTGTGCGATTCAGTGGATACGATGCAAGAATGATCAGTATTGGAATTATTGGCGTCGGCCAAAATCATAAACAGCAAAGAATGAATAAATTTCCGGTTTTGAAAAAGGCTTCTATTATCGATGTGAATTTGAATCTCTTATTTGCGTGTCGTTCGATAATATCGACCATGTTTTCACTTAAACATTTTTTGAAAGATTCGCTTATTGATATCGTTTCTGTGCCGCGATGAGGCCCACATCGCTGACGTAAAATAATGTCAGCCCACACAGTTTTATCTTTTGCAATAAAACTGCCCGCTATGATTCTTCTTGCTCTATAGGGACTGAACCTCTCGCGTGATCATGAATATTTTCGCCGGTATCTTTAGGAATCTCTGCTTCTTCATTTTCTGAATTGTTGTCCGAAGCTGGAAGTTTGCGGCAGAGCTTTTTGGGAACATGCTCACCATTTCGAAGTTCAGCGTCTCTCAAGTTTCTGATGCAAGATGAGTCGTAGAATATTTCCAATGCATTTGCTCCTCATGTCTTCGTATGTGAATAAACGAAAAAAATGCATGTTGGTAAAAATTGCTTTTCTTGATCTAGAACACCTCAGAAAAGTGTTTTTGTTTGCTGACAAGTCAAAGAAAGACTGTAACCACTATCATGCATGACCAGGTTTCGGCACTCCTGGCATGTAGGACGATTTTGGGACAGGCGTTCGCTCAACAGTACAATCCTCTTGATAGAAATTTCCGTAGAAACGGTGAAGAAGAAACAGAGATAATGGCGACGTATTCAATAACTCCTTGACAGATGATTAGTCTAGCACACAGTATATGTGGGATTCCCTACATCGGTCATATAAAGGGTTGAATCACTTCATAGAGTAATACAAGGAAACCATTGACCCATGTTAAGTTGGGTTAGTATCCCTAAAATAAAATGTGTGAAAAAGTTTGTGGAAACAATTCTTGACATTTCGAAACTGTCATGTTGCTCCGCAGGAATCATTGAAGAATTCCCTTACAAAATTGGTGTACACCAGGGTAGTGTGGTCAGGCCTTTGCTGTTCAATATTATTCGTGTATACTTTGTTCACAAAGATGCCATCATACGCGATGATCAAACTTTCCTGTTATGGTTTTCGAAGAAAAGGGGCAGCCATAAGAACAACTGGAACACACAAATGCCAGATTGGTCTCAGTGAAAAAGTGTTTCGAAAGCGTAGAGTCGGATTTTTATGAGTTCGGATCATGGCCGCGTCTTTTGTGATACTAATTCCTGCCGTCATTTTGAATACCCAAAGACTTCATACGATTTAAAATCGACAGCCATTATTCATGACTGACACTTGCTTTGCTGAAGCTGAAAGATATACGCTCTCAGCTTAACAACTATTTAGTTGCAATGAGAAGATAACCGATTTTACCAAAAAATGCTACAGAGCGTCTAGGTTTCCTGTAGAGTGGCAAGAAAGGCTTTATTACAGTTTATCTTGCTGCCAAAGATGCTCCAAAAACCATGGCGAATGCGAACCCTTCGTCTTGCGGTTGGAAGTGTCTTTGAACTCTACTCTACAATGTCCTTTTTGATTTCTTTATTGGGATGAGTGTTCATTCGCAGGTTATACTGATTCATGTAACTTAACAGTCGAGCACGAGTGTGAGTATAACGATCGATTTTTATGTTGCCAACGTTCTCGTCTCATTCATTTTGTTTGTTAAATAATACGTGAAGTGGAAACTTACGAATTAAAAACAATTGACATACGGCACTCTATTGGAGACTGTGTTCCTTGTGAACATAGTGGTAGATGGTTTGTCTCTGGGTAAACCTGATCCTACCCAATGTTGACGAGAAGTCTGTGACACTCTTGATATACTTAAAAAAACAATGCACCCAACTTGTTGGAAATCTAGGTTCTTGTGATATTAATAACTGTGATGCTTGCTGCAAAGATGAGCAGTACCTGCACGAGTGACATCACTTATGATCATGCTCGCATGCTCTCGACTTAATTCAAGAAAAACAGGATCCTTATGACAAGTTTTTCATTAAGCGTTTCCTAAATGATAATTTTTTAATTGAATTTTCATTATTGTACATTTTTCAAGCATAAGCAAAAATTGCGTATATAAAGTTTTTTTTTCACTTCGCTTTGACTATTACAAACAAATTTGAATCGGTCAGAAACTCAAACCAAATTGAAATGTTCACTGAGCCTGAGTTGCCAACAAAAATTTTGTGTTTCTTTTTTTAACTCAGACATATTAGAGCTCCAAATTTTTTTTTATTTTTTCTGTTCGGAGCATGCTCAGAATAAATTGATCGAGTGTTCGGAGAAAACCGTTGAACATGGCCATTTTTCTATGTGGCAGGAGGGAAAACAAACAACTAAGCGTTCAACTGTCTTTCAAAAACAAATCAGAGCGCCGTGAATACGATCGGTTTAGAGGACGCTCGATATACTCGAGCTCTGTCTAGAGCCCTTCTCTGTACTAGAAAATAAAACGCATACTGTAGAAACAAATAATAAAAAAACCTTGATGTCATTAAAACATTTCTATAAGATTTATTCTGCTTTAACTTGTTTAAGAACAAAATAACAATGTGGGTCTTTGCTCGCAGGGTCTATAGGCCGACCGTCACTCGAATGTGTTGCAAAGGAAGGTGAGAATATTCGAGGTAGGCTCAATACCGTCGGTAAAGTTGGGAATAAACATGAGAGTTAAATTAATATTAACTAATATCTCCTATCTTATAAGCATAATTTAATATGAATATTACCAAAATAATTAAATAATTGGCACTAAATTAAATTTAAAAAAACTTGCGATTACAGAACATACATTGTTTACGAATAGAAGAAACTCAATTGAATCATAAATTTGGACCCTTTTCTATAATAAAAACCGTTTGCTTTATTGGCTGTAAGATTATTGAAACTTGAAGATTTATTATCAAATATGATACTCTTTGTTTCGCCATAATTTTTTTCAATACATATTAATTTAAAGTTTTTCTGGTCATTAGATGTTTTAATTTTCCTTTTTATAAACTTACGTATGTTTCCTTACTTTGGTTTCTTCCCATATTATATAACCTATTTTTTCATATTTAAAATATTCTTTATATTAAGAAATGGCCTAAATATTTGTTTTCGTTATTGAGCTTACGACCATAAGGTTAGTTTCCGTTTTCCAGTTTATTTAATTAGTATCACCTCTTAACGCTTGTTGAAAATGCTTTCTTGAATACTAACCGAATATTTATCATCGTTAAACCATTAAATCAAAATCAACTTTAGTTGACATGTATTTCGTATCAGTTTTAAAGTATGTTTTGAACAGCACTGCAGGATGTAAATTAAAGCATAAAACCATTGCGATGGTGTATTTGAGCTTTTTTTTTTTTGTTTTCTCCGTCAAAGGAAAATTTTAACGGCGAGCAAATAATATGGAAATCGATTTTTACTACATTTTGTATGGGGAAATTTCTATTTTTTCATTTTGGTCGCAATAATAAAGTGAAAATAAATTAGAGCTCTAAATCGAGGCATTTTGAACGAGCGTTCAGTTGTCGTCTCCCCAGCAAAATGAGGATTCGAACACTTTGTCGAAACAGAGGCATTTCTTTATCGATGCGCCCCGCAAAGCATTACTTTTCATTACTGTTGGCTTTGGTTCTTTCGAAATTGGAAATCGCATTGGTAGTTGCTTCCTTTGGTCTTAAAAGCCACCATGTTGAAGCTGCCTTTGAATCTCAAACTGACCGAGGAAGCGACATGCGACATTTCAAACAATTTTGAAATAAAAATCCGTCAACCAAGATTTTCTCCAATAGATTTTTGGCGATGGAGAAGTACTGTTGTCAAATCTGTTGATTGTATAACTAATTGGGACGAAGCATCCAATTATTCAACGGAGTTCCAGAATTCATTCATTGGATTGGACTGAAAGTTGGATCAATATCTGGTTCGCCTTGCATTCGCCATGACAATCAATGAGTCACAAGGTCAACCTTTGGAAGTGTGTTGGATTATGTCCAATTATATGGGGTATCTACGCTTGTTGGAAGCCTTTCATCTTTGTTTTTTTTTACAACAAAACAAACAGCGTAGATCACCACAAATCATTGTGTGGACCAGACGTGATTTCCTCAGCATGAAACAAATTAATGAAGTAGAAAGGTCTTTCATTCAATAATTGAAAAATACGAGTTGCATAATTTGCCATCGATCGAGAATGTTCGATAAAGAAAATCATTTTGCGCGAGACAAAGTCCGGTAGTAATTAAAGCTCTTACATATCTCCAAAGGATCCACTTTAAAACAAAAAAAAGAAAACATTCGATATCTCAGTTCTTTGTCCAATTTTGTGCTCTTCTTACGAGGTTTTTCAAAATAACTAACCAAAAATAAATTCTAAAAAAATGCTCTTAAAATACTCACACGATTGAAGTTTCCAAACACAAAAATATTTCGATTAATTTACCTGAAAGTAGACTTGCGGATATTTGAGCTTCTCTTTCAGTGAATCCAATTTGTATTTAAACGAATGTGTTGCAAAGTGTTCCGTCTTCTTAGCCCTCGAAATAAATCTGTCCAACAAGTCCATCAGATTCTGATGGTCATGCCTGTCCAAATGCTTCGAAGCCACAATATATCCAAACAACGGCCGAAAATAGTCAAATGTCAGACGATAACAATCACCAATGGACCTGACCAAATTGCACGACAAAAAGAAATCCATCAACTTGCGTTTGGCTTCGAATTTTTCATCATCGTTCTGCAGGTCAGTCAATAGATGAATGAGGTCAATCTCACCAGGCATACTGCCCAATATCGAGAACATCGGACGATTCCGACTGCACACGTAATCAAAGTATCCATCGCAAGGATGCTTCTTGTTGTTAGTCGAATGCTCTACACGAACAGCAAGACTCTGTAGTTCCTTGATGCGTAGATCCGAGAGGTGACGCGTGTATGCTATTTGACCGGAGGCGATGGACACAACAAGCAAAAGCCCGAACGTTATCAACTTGTCAAACATAGCTCGCGAACTGCCATAATAAGTTGTTTCAATATTTGTGCTGAGCTTAAAACAATTTTATTACAAACGAGAAAGTTGTTTACTTTAAAAGTTTTGTAGTTTTCGGGAGAGCGGGAGATTAGCCCGTGACTGTGGATGGGGATGGGGCTGGCGCTGGAGTTGGAACTGTATAGCAGATAGCGAGGGTACTTTAGTGTTTGTACTCGTATTTATTATGATGAATAATCGGAGCATGCATAGCGTTGAAATTGCAGCGTAATTCTAACGCAAACATGGGAAATGTTTTTAGGTGGAAATATGTTTGCTCTCTGCATTCCTAATTAGTTATGCGTCTGGATTAATTGCGTTCCCATGGAATGTAGCAGTTGGAATTAGTTTGTTGAATAACTGAGAGAGAAGCTTGTTAGTGTTTTTGTTACACTGAAGACGTAGATAAGGAGCGAAAGTGCAATCATAGTGAACCGAATTTGGTTTTGAAATTTAGAGGCAATCGCTCGAGATAAGAAGATGTTGTGCTTGTTGAGCAAAACTGATCTTTGCATCTTCTTTGGATTTTGAAATATTAAGAGCTGCGTTGTTTTTGTTTTTTTTGGTATTTAAATCGATAGCCGGATAGCCATTGTCTGCTACAATATGATTGAGACTATGTTTTTGAGTTATTTTCCAAACATGTTTTCCTTACCGATGAAGTCCTCGAGTATAATTTGAACATCATAATCAAAGGAATCTCACTCCGAGGTAATAAAACTGACAGCGTCTTAAGCTTTTTTTAGTAGGGGCATGTGCACACATAATGCTGATGTCTTGAAATTTTGCGGACCTAGTTAAGCCATCGCTGGTCGATGTGAATTCAGTCAATTTTGATTTCAAACAATTCCTGTGCTCGTCTCCTTGTATTATGGTTATGTCGAATAGGTTGGTGAAACCGAAGATCATCATAGTACTCAAGTGCAACCATCATTTTGTACAATCCATTGACATCTAGAACCTTGAATGCATCATTATTATTTTTAATTATTTTTACCAATCGTCACTGCAGATTGAGTATTGTTTCTAATTTTGTTTTCGAAGCTTTTTTCAGCAAGTGAGAAGTACACCTGCCTCTGGACCTCCCCTGTTGTATATCTTCTAAGATACGCTATCGCAAAAACGGCACTCTTTAGTTGTAATCGCACTCGATGTATATGGTTCTGCCAAATAAAGTGGTCATCCATAGTAATGCCTAAATATTTTATGTTTTTTACGACTTCTTTGGCTTCACTTCTTCTAGTGATTGGGCAATCTTCATTCTGGTGGTAAATGTTAAAAGCGCCAGTTGGCAACGGCAAAATTTGTCAAACTCCTCTTGCATGAGTGCCTTGCCGGCTTCGCAACTACAGCGATATCATCGGCGTACGTGTATGCCGAGGATTTAAAACATATACGAAGGAGTTCATTAGTGAACAAGATATTGGTCCTGGCTTAGAACCCTGTGGAACACCGTATAAATATTTCTGCTTATCGCTGTTAGTATTTGATATCCTGACTCGCATAGTCCGACAGGTACATAGTTTCTTATCCATTTGGCTGATTTTCCTCTTACTCCGATCTAGAAGCTTTTCATGTGAAAGAGTGTTAAAAGCTTTACTGAAGTCTACAAACATGACGAGTATATGTTGACTCTTATTTAAAGTTATGTTTGTCAAGTTTGACATTTCTCCGAGTAGTTTTCCAGTGCTCCTTCCTTTTTGGAAACCATATTGGTTTGGCTGCGAAATTCAATGCTTTGTTATGAAACTGGTAAGGCGTCTAACAATAATTTCCTCCATACACTTTTCGATGACAGGTAAACGGGGTTCTGGCTAAAATATCTTTACTTTTTTATCAGATGCTGCAGACTTTCGCTCAGCTTCAACTTTATATAGAGCCTCACCAACTGGAAGTTTATATAAAAAGACAATCGTTAACATTGGTTTCCATTAGGGATGCTATGGAGCCCCGTACCCGCAAACGAAACTATCGGATATCCGAAATAAAAATGTATCCGAAATCGTAACCGAATCTGATATAAAAGTTTCGGACAGGGTCGAAGTCTAAATGAGATACGCTATGTACCTTTTCAGAGCGATAAGGAGAAGAATGGAATATTACCTTCGAGTGAGATGGTGTATTTTGGATTCGATTGCTTCACGGGTAAAGTCTGAAATGTGACGGAGAATTGATACCGACTTATTAGCTTTCGCTAAGTTCTCAGTAAATATTCGATATATATAAGGGTCTTAAGGAAGACTGTATTTACTGGATCATGTATTAACATTTCAATTTTTTTTTTCAAAGGAAACGAATAAAGCGAGAAAAACGCGTTTAAAGTTTTGTAATGTGTTTACAAAAAAGTGTTTATAATAACCGCTAATCGGCAATGCCTGGTCCATAGAGGCATCCCTCCTCTTCTTCCACCTGTTCATGTTGAGCCGCTAACATTTCCCACTGCTTTATCCGGGCATTGTTTGCTGTGTCGGTCACCTGCCTCTCATACAAACACAAAACAAGAATCCGTAATAAAAAAAATTGATTCTTGGAAAATTTCAACAACAAAGTCTCCCTTAAAAGTTTGGAAAATCGCTTCGTCACCAGTCTTTGAGTGTTATGCCAATGGCAGATCACGTACACATAACTTGAGTGCTCTAATAAGCTTCATTCGGGTAACTGGGGTTATACATGGCGAAATGCATAACTTACGAAGACAGCCATAGATCCTGCCAATTACATAATTAATATTTTAAGTACCTGTAAGTTTCGCGTTCAAAACAAAGCCTAAAGCGGTTACAAATGAAAAAAGTGAAATCACGGTTCCGGTTTGCATGCAATCAAGTATTCTGCGTATGCTATGGCATGGTTAAAGGAAGAATGTCAAAATGTTAAAAAGTATGGTTAAATTCTCGTCATCTTATATGTAAAGCCTGGAGTCGAAGGCCACTTCATGTTGGCATCTATCAACTTCACGAATATCAAAACGAAGCTTATTGTTGCCAGCATTTGCTTTTAGTTTTAGTCTCTTCCATTTACATTTTAGACAACGTTGTATCCATCTGTCTTGTTTCGTTGCATGCTAAAAATATCGGTAGTACATAGCATATGGTTTCCTAGTACACGGCATGTTTCCATGAGAATATATTTTTTCGCTGTCATGAGTACACTTGAAGTGTGTTTCAGTTTGCTATTTGTAAAATTTTAAAATATTGAAATAGAACTGGAAAAGATTACTATTTTGGCAAAATAAATCAAATTAATAATGCCAAAAAAGCTGAGTATAGTGAGCATAATAAAGTCCAGACTTAAAAGGAGGTGTAAGGGCTGAGCGGACCAATTCGATTACTTGCTAGGCAATCCAAAAATCTGATGCCATTGTGCGAACGAGTAGGTATTGTGCTTCTGACAGCCTTGTGCCGACAGAAAGCGATTGGGTGGGCTTTGCACGTTAAGATGGAGATACAATGGATTTATTTTTGCATCCTTTTTTTTTGTAGATTTCTGCTGGTTATTTTTTGAGGGCTTCAGTCAAAACGACTACCATTGCGGATGAGGTTCCATCGGACGATTTGAGTTTGGCCGTCCCCTTGATCCCTCTTTATTATAAATGTTGTTACCCAAAGAATATTTTAATACTCTAAATATAGAAACAAACAAACACCAAGCGTTCAATGCCACACAACTGTATCTGGCTGAAGCAGATTTCAAATGGATCATGGCCCAAAATTGTTTGTTGTTCTATGAAAAATTCACATAGAAAACTTCGTACTCGGAATAATAGGTGAATTTTGCTACGGAAGCCCAGAATTCATGCGTTTCAGATCCAACTTGTGGAGCGAACAATAAACTCTAGAAAGTATTTATGACACACATTTGAAAACCGTTAAATAAAGATTTTAACTGAAACTCGTTAGCATTAGTATGGGGTCAATCGCGGAAATATGACTATAAAATTTTTCCATTGTGCCCACGTCCTTATGCTTGAAACATTCTACTCATGTGAAAAACATACGACGGTACGAATTCGTGCACGTGTCGCATGTTGTCCCAAATCGCATGCTGCTTGCTTGTACATAGCATGCGAATAAGTTACATGTTTGCATGCAATAAGGGCGTAGCATGGACTATATGGGACTGTCACAAATATGGGTAGTACACGACATGCAAAATCCATGCAAGTATTGCTCGCATGTACATGCAACAAATTTCCATGTCATGCACTTCGGGCTATAGAAGATAAGAAATTGATAAATTTACTCACATGACTCATCTTAGCCAGAAATGCCACTACTCATGCATAAAAGAACAGAGATTTATTAAATTAAATAATTTCTTGCAGAATATAATGACATTGCAACATCAGAGATATGAGTCGCGGCATATTCCAACAATCTGTAATCCATCAGAACGTCTATTGCACCGACTCGACACCCTGAGAAATAAATTCAAGATAAATTTATGTGCACACATAGTTCCTTCATCATATTTCGCCTTGCTACCATCAATTTCGTTCCGGCGTTCATATCTTTCAGTCAATTGTTCCTTGGTTCTTGGACTAAACTGGAATGAAGACTGGTGCAAGTGTATCTACACCCGCCCAACATTCATAAAGTTACGAACAGTGAACGAAAACTTTTTTTCCCCCCACAAAGTGATGTATAGTATATCAAAAATAGGAAAACCTCATCCAATATGATGAGCAAGGAATACCACACAACGACGACTTGAAGAATCTATTCGTTCGTTCCTTCCAAATATAAATTGCTCAAATTTACCGCAAAGCGCATTCGAGTTATTTAATATTCATTCGGTTCTTTATTCAGATACACAGATACAAGAAGATACGTCTTTATATTGCAGACTCCTGAGTTATCGTTAATTTCTTCCTCATTTTAACAAACTAAACTGCGAATTGTGCAGCCGCAAGGAGAAGGAGAAGAAACGCACACCATCGTGCACCGCAAGGATTTAGTAGTACTCCCCCAATCCTCCAGATAACAACCGACATTAACCCTTGCGAAAGGATTTCTTGTTTCGTTTGCAGTCGACCTTTACTCCTGTTGAAGTTCATAAATTCACAAGACTGCATTTAGGTCTTGAACTGTGCCTTGAATGTGTGCGCAATAATAAGTTAAAACTACAGGCTCGGCAGGATGTTGGGGTTGGTTTAATGTTCTGCGAAAATTTATTGTAAACGTTGAAAGTTTTCAACTCGGCGGAAAAGTTGAAAACATTTTCATTTCAGCTGAAGAAGGGGACGTTTCGGCATGGCAACTCCTAAAAACAAAGTTCAACATGGAAAATTATTGACAAGATAAGGGCTACACTTTAAGGGTTGAAGAAATTAATACTTTTGACCGAATTTCGCTTCACAAACAATGGAATTTGCGAAGCTTAATGATGTCAAAATTGTGCTGTCAGCGTTCGTTGCACGTCGGTAAATTATGAGAACACAAGTTCAGGGCTTAGAAAGACCCATGAATGCAACGTTGAACATTTGGAGCATTAAAATGGTGCGATTATCGGACTAAAAGAAGTGAAGTTCGATGAAAGTTTAGGTTTGGGTTTTTGTTGGACTAAAACATAGAAAAAAATTGTTGTCATCAATTTTAATGTGCATTAAAATTGTCCAAGGCGATTTTAACGCAAAGCTAGTCGGGAGGTATAGCGTACACGACAACACCTCCGATAACGGATTTAGGCTGATCGACTTCGTCGCGGGGCGAAATGTTGTAGTAGCCAGGACAAAGTTCACACACCTCAATATTCACAAAGGAACAAGGAGACCTCCTGATCAATCAACCATCAACAATCACATTGCGATCGACGCAAGGTACTCCTCCAGTATAATGCATGCCCGAACTTTTCGAGCGGCCAGCATTGACTCGGACCATAACCTTCTTGTAACCAAGGTAAGGTTGTGGATATCCCGAACACCGCCAAAGGAAGTTCTGTGAGCAAGGTCGACATCGGATGCCTACAATTGCAAGAGATCATCAAATCCTTTTCCGATCGAGTCTCCCGTTACCTCATAAGAAGTCCCACGCCGCCAACAACAAACATTGAAGACCAGTGGCAACATTTCCAAAAAGCAATCAGAGATGCCGCCCCTGATGTGCTGGGATTCACTCGACCACCGCAACGAAACCCATGGTTTTGCCACGAGTGTCGGCGGGCGAACGCAGCCTAACAAGAGGCATATAAAGCAGAACTGCAAAAGAGGACAAGAGCTGCTCGCGAGCTCTACGAGCAGAAGAGGAGAGATGAACACCGGCTTCTCAGGAAAAGAAAGAAGGAGCATGAGAGGCGCGTGATCGTTAGTATGGAGGGATTTCATTGCAGGAATGAGGTAAGAAAGTTCTACCAAAGGGTAAAAATAACGAGCCAAGGTTATAAAGCCCGAACGGAAGCCTGTAAGGATGATCAAGGGAACATCGTAGTAAAATCGCAGTCGATGCTGAGGATATATAGGAACCACTTCTGCAGACTGTATAACGGCGACGAAGAACCAAATCCCACTGTCAGGCAGAACGAACCATGCAACACGAATAAAAGGGACGATGCAGACCGACAATTCCGTCCACCCGACCTAAATGAAGTGTAGATAGCCATATCTTAACTCAAATCCAACAAGGCTGCCGTAGCTGACGGCCTACCTGCCGAGCTTTTCAAAGCGGTAGGCGATGATTTGGTAAGGAGTATGCAACAACTCATCTGTAAAGTGTGGTCGGAGGAAACCATATCCGATAAATGGAACCTCAGCATTATTTTCCCAATTTGCCCAACTATAGATGAATCAGTCTTCTAAGCATCGCCTACAAGATCCTATCTGCTGTGTTGTGTGAACGCCTAAAGCCTTTCGTCAACAACCTGATAGTTGGTGTGGCTTTAGGCAAGGGACATCAACAATAGATCAAATATTCACACTACGGCAAGTCTTGGATAAAACCCAGAATCAACAGATCGATACCCACTACCTCATCATCGATTCCAGGCCGCGTATGGCAGCATTTTTAGAGACGAGCTCTACAGCGCAATGTCTAGTTTTGGCATCACTATCAAAGTCGTCCGATTCATTGACAGTAAGCGGGCAGCCTCTTGGATAGCTTTAACTTCTGCTTGGAATACACTGCAGTGGTTGGGCAATCGAAGGGACAGAGAGAAGGAGATCTCCGGCGAGATCGCAGATACTCCGAGTCCGTTGCCTTCGTTCGTTTTGGAACCGTCCGTGTAAACTTTCATATTGGCAGACTATATCTTTCGACCAGTCATTCTGGGATCAGTATTTTGTATCCCGATTCGAAGTCTAGGATAGGTGTGACATTGTCTGTATGTCTCGGAATTCTCGCATTCTTTATTACTTCTGTATGACCTGGGCAATGTGTTCTGCTCCAGTGGTTACACTGTCAACCTAATCGGTTTCCTATATATGTCCATGGGAATACAATGAGGTAGATAATTCTAAATTAAAAAAAAAATATAAACAGCACTCGGAAGGAGGTCCATGTCCCTGGATGTAATTGAAAATGTTTTCAAAAATCAATGCTTTATTGAGGAAAAATAGATATTAATTCAATATTCAAAGTATTGCCCATCGCTAGCCACACATTTTTCCCATTTTTCTGGCAATTCATGGATACATTCTGAAAAATTCGACCGGTTAGGCTGCAATCCACGCATTTTTTGACATCATCGAAATGGCGGAAGTGCTAGTCAGCCAGGCCATGTTGCATTGATCGGAAGAGGAAGAGAGTAATCGGATGGCGCAAGGTCTGGATTATACGGCGGGTGGGCTAGGATATCCCATTTGAGCGTTTCAAGGTAAGCTTTGACGAGATTTGCAACATGTGGATGAGCATTGTCATATTGCAAAATAACTTTATCGTGTCTTGCGACCGTTTCCGGCCGTTTTTCCTTCAGTGCGCGGCTCAAACGCATCAATTGTCGTCGGTAGACCTCGCCTGTGATTGTTTCAATCGGTTTTAGCAGCTTATAATACACAACACTCTCTGGTCCCACCAAATGCACATTATAACCTTCTAGCAATGAATATTCTGAACGGCTGTCAATGTTGAGGCATGTCCGGGGTATCCATACGTTGCCCGAAGTTTTGGATTATTGTAATGTAGCTATTTTTCATCACCATTGACGATTCGATGCAAAAAATACCTCTTTCTGCAGCATTTCGGGCATGCAAAATCGGCGTTCGACGTCTCGTGGCTTCAATTCATACGGCACCCAATGTCCTACCTTTCGGATCATTCCCATAGCTTTCAAACGATGGAAATGGTTTGCTGAGCGACGCCAAGTGATTTTGCAAGTTCTTCTTGCGTTTGTGACGGATCTTGATCGAGCAATGCCTCCAATTCATGGTCTTCAAACTTTTTCACCTGACCGGGGCGTTCTTTGTCTTCGGTGTCGAAATCACCATCTTTGAACCGCTTAAACCACCGCTGACACATTCTTACGTCTATAGTATAGCCCGGGTAAGCTTCGGTAAGCAATTGATGCGCTTCGGTTGCTTTTTTCTTTAAATGAAAAAAAACATATTAAAACTTCCCGCAAATGTTGTTTTGATGGCACGAATGTAGACATTTTACGGCTTTACAAAAACTTGTGTGTTTTCACTAATGACCAATAACCTAGACTGAAATAATTAGACAATGACATGAAGATTCTGATGTGACAGCTGTCGTGGTCGAAATTCACCTCAGAGTAATAGATATGAAGTTGTCGGCAATAACGACATTTTCAACCGGTAGTCCATTATATAATTTTACGCCTTCCGCGGACGCTTCCGTCTTTAAATTCATCTGGTTAAAGGCATAAATAACATATTAAATAAAATTCGTTACATAAATGTATATGATATGCTTCCTGTCGTACGACAGGTATTTGAACTAGAATTTAATATAACCTTTTCGCTGAAATTTTCTGGTCCAAGGAGTGGCTGTATTTTTTTTATATTTTTTAAGTTTCGAATTTGTAGTTCGTTCATATTCGTACCACATTGTTTTTCAGAAACTTTGATCCTCCATGGAATAGATGCAATCATCAATTTTAAAGTCATCCAACACCATTAAAGCTGCTCATATTCATCCTTCATATTAATAGACTCATGCAAATTGAGAAGTTTTGCTATAATCATAAAAACCTAAATTTAAAAGTTTCCTTGTTTCCTTGTTGAATAACAATTCGACTGTTTTCTTATATATTTCTTTTAAATGCTAACTCATGATTTATGCAAGTCATGACTGTGCTTATATCGTCTTGAGATACATTTGCCATCAAGCACACAAACTCAATAATTTGTTTTGGATATTAGGTGAATACATCTCGGCATTCCTAAACCTATTCCATTTCAATTAAGCAAGTTTGAAATCAATCTATTCTGGATGTGTTAATGTGAATATAATTGGCAGTGAAGCAAAGTAAACGCTTTCCTTGCCAGTGAAGAGGAAAACCCAATTAGGGGTTTGTACAAACAACAGGACGTCCAGTCAAATTGTTGGATCACTATAAGAAACGCGTCCGACGAGCTCTATCTCGTTGGAATCGTAAGTGCCAAAGTATCCCCAACATTACTCTCTTGTGTGATCCTAATGGATATACGAGAGTCCTGTGTTGCTGTCCTTCTTAATTTCAACCATTACTCTGCGATATGAACACACTGTCCTTTCCAGGTACATTGTAGCGTCATGTGAATGTGACCGTTCCTTTTGAGTTAAATTAACTACAGACTCTTTATTTTATGTTTAAATATGGTCCTCGGTAGAGGTCAAGTAATGTCACGACGATAAGTCTACGCTGTTCGACGGATAGTGTTCCCATGGGGGGTAATTCTGAGGGCGTCAGCCTTCTGTATCGCAAAGCCGAATTTTTATTCATTTTTAACGCTGTTACGGCAAGGGGGTAGGTTGTGTAGGTTTTCCTTCTTCATCTAAACTTTAGTCATTCTAAATAAAACTTCAGGAGTTCCAAAGCCACAATCCATGAAGATAAACGATTATCTTCCGTTCGTCCTTAATACCATGGATAAGCGTGAGGACACACTCTGTTCGAGGCCAGAACGCTTTTGGAGGGTAAACATTGTTAAGTTTTTTTTTTTTTGGTTTTGGCCTGTTTATATAGGGTATGCTAACTGATGTTCTGAATTTTAAACGAGAGCATTTAAAAATTCAGGGCTGCAAAAAATAATGAGTTTAACTAGTCAGGATCTAGGGCATACTGATCTGGAAATTAAGATCGAAAACTTGCTAAAGAATGTATCCAAGAAATTTACAATTATTCGGCACATGCAGTGGATTTCTTCGAAGAGATGCCGTCGACTAGAAATCGTTCCATCGAACTCCAACTGGGACAGTGGTAGGTAGGGATCAACTCAACTCAACTTGGTAGAGAACCGAACGAGACTCATTTTAGACAATCTTGCCACGAAGGCATCTTCCGTATCGGTTAGGACAACTACAGCATGCTAGCGGTAACTTTGCTGACCTCATCGGAGGAGGTAGACGTTGTCCTTCTTTCCTAATGCCTTCTGCTCAATAGAAAAGAATATTGTGTCTTAAAGGGATAGAAGATAGAAAACATAAAAACAGTAAGTGACTAGAAGACAGAATGAAAACGGAAAATGCTGTAAAAGGGAAACCTGCTGTAAAGGAACCTGAAAAAGAAAGGACAGAGGAACAAGATATTCAAACTATCACAAAACTACACCTGAGCACCTGAAAATATAATAAGACTTTTCTTGCCCAAGGTGATAAAAATTGAAAAAAACATTAATCATGTAGACATTTAGTCCATCTCTTCTCCAAGCCCAGGAAACCTTGAGAGAAATTCTTTGTCTTGACTCTCCCAAAGCGCCACAACAGCGGCCATCACTTCGCTATAATCTTGACCCGAAGAAACACGTAGAAGTCACTGCGAACTAACATAGATCTGGCGAATAGGGCGGGAGTTCAAACAGTTCGAATCCTGTTTCTTGAATTACAGGAATCGAAAGTGCAGCCTTGTGAACCGGTGTGTTGTCTTGATGAAACAGCACTTTGGCTTCAATGGAAGTTCTTCAATGGAAGTTCTTCCAAGCTTTAACTTCTTGGCGCAGCTCAGTTTGTTTGTCAATGGCAGATAGCTCTTATTGCGTTTGTCACCATTTTGATATTCTTCGACGGTTCCTCCCTAAAATCGTAACCTATTTATATGTTTTTTTTTAGTGCTGACCTAGTGGGTATTTAGGTAGATATATTTTTTTTTTTTTTAACTCAATGCGATCTGGAAATATTTGATAATAATTATTTGTTGATCACGCCTCTTATCACGCTATCTATCCCAAACAACCCTTCATAAATCTATTAGGAACAAATAAACTTAAGCTTAACTTTTCCTATATTTTATCTGGTCAACCTGGTCCTGGTCTCGCCATTTTTGAAACGATACAGTGTCGTGCCGTTCTAAGGTTGAGCCAGTTGATAGAAGTACTAGCTTGGATTACCCAACCTTGTATCAAATTGAAGCAACTTTTTCTTATTTTTTGAAGCTTTGGAGATAGCTCCTTAGGCGACCAAGTAGCCACAGTTCCGTCTCTATATCTCCGTCTCCTTATCCTCGTTATAGATACTTCGGTTTTTCGGAACCATCAGTATTGAAACTCCTCACTGGTGTCGTGCACAATGGGGTTAGCATGACAAAAACAACACTATCTGTTTTGTTAATTTTTGTCGTGTTTGGCGGGCTATTGAGTAAATTCTAAGTTGGAGAAAAGGGATCCAGTTTTTTTATATCTGCATGTGAAAATTGCGTATTTTGGTATATGAGAAATTTGACTTACTCTTATTTTATTTTTGTAGATAAAACCCTGAAATGGTGAGATTCATTTCTATAGCTAAAATTTTTAAAATATGACATAAATATATAATAGAACGGGTGCAAAAATAGTAACCACAGCATGTGAATTTATGCAAGCTTAAAAAAAGCTCCGTTGAGCTCCTGCCAAATTGGCCATCTTTCTTCAGTTTTGATCCAGTGGTATGTTCATGGCAAGCTGTTTTTAAGTTGCAATTGTGTAGTATCTTTATTGTTTGAAGAAACTGAGCTGGGCCAAGAAGTAAGCTAAGACTTCTGGACTCTTATTACAAAAATTTGTTGTCATTATTTCGTCAATTGTTGTTTTTGTTCTTCCCATGACTTCGTTTGTTGCACTCCAGGTTTTTTTTTTATAATTTTCTTATCATTTGAATAAGTTTTTGAAGTACAAATTTCTTTTTTTTATAAGGTTCCGATAATTTTTGTATTCTGACTCGAACGTTTTATTGAGTCAGTTGTTTTTATATCCTCTTTTTTTTAATTTTTCATCAGTTCCGCTGTTACCCAGGGCTTTTGTTTTCGTTTTGCCTTAGTTGTATTAATTTTTAATCGCATATATTTCTTCCATTTTTGTTTGAAGTTTATTATATAGAAAATCAACTTGCGTCTCCGATTCTAAAAAATTCCCAATCTGTCGAGTTAACAGTATTGTTGACAATGATCTAATTTATTTTATATTGATTGTGATTTACAATGTTTTTTTCCCGATGTATACGTTTCATAACAGTTGCAAAAATGGTATTATTAATTTGAAAAAAAAATTGTTACATAAGTAAGCATTAAATTTTCTTTGATATAAAAGAAAAAATCAAACCTAAGTTATAAAAAAAGGACAACTTCGCTTCTATTTAATTTTTTAATTTATTTTATTTTGACGAAACGCTCGAAGTCTGCTCCAAACATATTTGCCAAATTTCATTATTCTCCGTTTCATATTTCAGATTTTATGAATTTGTTTTAATTGAATTTTATTTCGCTCTTCCAAACAAAGCGCCCCAATGTGCGCTGTGCAGTCAAGGATATCAAGCAGCTTACGTTAATAAGGCAGGTTTATAAAGACAAGCCAATTTATCCACAGGCACGGATCATGCATGTAATTTTCGAAAGAAGAACTAAAAGTTTCAGTACTTCCAAATGAAAATCAAAAAAATATTGCTTACCAGAAACCATAGCGACACTGGAACGATTTCGCGCGGTATAAGACTTTACAGACGATGTTTAATTTAATTAACGACTTTGATTTTAAACGGAATACGAGAGGCAACTCGCAACTTCAGCTGTTTCCAGTGGTAAGGAGGCTAATTTCAAGTCGATAATATACGCCAAAGATACACGAGCGTTTACACCCGACAACAAAGGATCCCTCTCAAATTTGGTGCTTCTTATCAACGCTTTGCTGTATCTTGCCAAAATTGTCAAATTCAATTTTGTTTGAAACAAATATGAGAACAACGTTGTATTGTTTTTTTACTTAAAATTAAACTTGAACACTTTTCTCTGGATACCCTCTTCAAACAGAATTGAAATATTGATCTGTTGTATAGCTCAATGGTACTTAAGACCAAAAGCCTTTCCCAAAAAATCCACTCTTTTTTTTGTTAGATCTTAAAGATACCTTAAAAACATGGAGGTTTTTAAGAAATGTGTCAAATCCTATTTTCGACAATAAAAACCTGCTGCCAAACGCTGTGAAATGCTTTCGTTATCTCAAGTGTAACCATTTTACTTTATGAAATAAGTGCATCTTTTGCTATAGAAGTCATATGGAGAGCTTTCGTGTTTGGAGATATTTCTTAAACTGGCGTTGTCTCAGCGTTTTGTTGGTAGAGAGAAGTTTTGCATTTTAAAGTGACGTACCGGAGGAATACTGTTTTCCATCTTCTCCGAAACAGACCAGAAAAGTAGGAAACATGAAAAATCTTCCGCAATGGCTTTGACTTTTGTACGAACGATCAACACTTCTTACTTTCATTGAACTTTTTAAGAACTGAAATAGCCACTTTAGTGCTTACATCTTGAAAAACATATCAGCCACCAAACACCACACGATTTTCAGCAAGTAAAGTGACCATGAAAGCATGTAAAAGGTCTCCAGAAAGACTAACTTGCATTTCTACGTCCTTGCGAACAAAAACCTTCAACACAAAACTCGGCTTCATTAAATTTTTGTTTTTCCTTAATATAGGGTAATGTGTATTCACACACCCAACAATCTGTAGCGTTTCCTTAAACCTACTTTGTGTAGGTCGGTTTTTCACTTCAATGTCCCTTCGGCGTATTCGTGGGTTCGGTGTGGCAGCTAGTCCGGTGTGTCGTTGCCACAGATAAGCCATGTGAGTGTAAAGTAAAAAAAATCCTTCCTCTCTGTGACGTTGTTTTCTTCCATTCAACATTCTCTCTGGGACGGACGTTTTGCGGCTGCACAAAGTTATCACTGTTGTGTTATCGCTTGAGCGGTATCCTATAATGACTCTTTACCTCATAGTTGTTTATTTTGGTGCGGGCGTGTTATCACGAAGATTCTTTTTCCTCTTTTCCTTTCTTTATTTATACTTCTTTTGTGGTGGCGTACTTCGGTTATGTGCCAACGACAGTGACGACGTCATTCTCGGTTTTGCAAATTTGTCCATTAGCGTACGTCCATTGTCTTTTGTCACTATCCTTGATGGACTTTCGGGAATTAATCTTTTTTGTTTTAAGATATTTCTTTATGAGTCCAACTTGTGGTGAAGAGTTGTTCTAGATTGGAAATTCTTAGGCGAATCAAGGCGAAGAGAGTAATTTGTGAAGACAATTGAAGCTTGAAAGTGTTGAAAAAAATATGTGTTTGGGCATGAATATTGATTGTGACTATTTTTAGCATAAACGGCTGTCTGTACTAATAGCTTATGTTAGGTTTCAGTTGCGGCAGTTACATCGACATTACATTACATTACATTACATTACAATCGACCATTTGAGGTCCAAAATCGAACCACAAATCGAAGAGTTGTCGAGTTAAATATTTGACCTCGTTTGAGCTTCTCCAAAGGGAATGGTATCAGGTATTATGACTATGACTGTCCAAAGCAGAACTTTTTACAGCAGGTCCTCTATAGACAGTGCCTCAGAAAATTTATTATACACCCATTATTATTTCATATTTGTGCTATTTTAGGATAGTCCTCAACTTTAATTTTTGTTGAGGAAGAGCATCAACGACCGCCATCTGGATGGGTCGGGTCGCCGCACTGGCTCACCATTTAACGTATGATCAAATCGCTATGCAAGTGCGGCACGTGGATGATGTTTGTCAACTTAAATTGTCAAATTCAATATTGATAGGGATGGATCGTGACTGAGCTCCGCCTGCATGTCTGGAGAAAGCACTTTTCACCGCAAAAAAAAAACGCCATCACAACCTCACTAACCAAACGGACAATATGCTTGTGTTTCCAACTTGCAGTAGAAAATTTTCCAATCTAGTTTTGAGCCTCAAAAGTAAAAATGTAATTTTGAAATGCCATTTAGATTAATCAACGGGTCAAGACATCATGTATAGCTTTCTTTACCTGTAACAAAATATTTCGTAAAAAGTGGGGCCTAAGACCTTGAAATCAGATAGACTATACATGAATTTGTTATGATTTTAAAAAAACACGTTGACGTCGTCCTTCCGAAAAAAAGAGAACTGGGATAGTTGACACATTATTTTCATCTCGGGTGTGAGAATCTACACAAATGGTTCAAAGATGAATTTCGAAGTCGTGGCGAAGTCTTTTCAGAAGATCTGAATAAATAAATATAGTCTATAGTTGATAGTCAAGCAGCCATTAAAAATATAGTATCGACCATCATATCCTGGAAAATAGTTCAACAGCACAGGTTCCCAGGTACAGTCACATTTCAGATAATGTTCTTAGTCCGACCCGCACTGAAATCGCGAGAGCAATAGCGGTCATCACAGGGTACTGGCCGATAGGAGATCACGCAAACAGACTAAACATTGCATACTGTCGCAGCTGTAACGACACTTCAAAAAGGCGACACTTTCTCGTTTTCTGCTCTAGCTAGAGTCACACAGTAAACACTAGGCAACCCCTCCTTCGAGTTCCTCGGTGAAAATTCAATAAAACCATAAAGCAACTAATAAACTTTCTTAATACAACACGATGGTTGATGGATGGAGCTGTGGTATCAAAAACGGCACATAGTGCTAATTGAGTTCGTTTTTTTTATATAAGAGGTGGTCTGTTATTTAAGCTGATTATCTTATTATTAAAAGAGTATACGATTTAATGGTGTTAGAAGTGGTGAAGGCACGTCGATCTCATCCAGTTGAAGAATTTTTCTGCTTACTTTGGAACATGAAGGTGGTTCATTCTATTTTCCATCACACTCTTAAGATTTGGCTGTTTATTTTCGGCACAAGAAACGCCATCCAAGCCGAAGCTGAGAATACTACTCATTCAAACCCTTTGAGTCACAGTGGTACTGCCAGAGCACCACCTATTTAAACCGCTGTCAAAAATGTTCTACTGCATATTTTGGTCTGATTTTTTGTAATCGGGAGTTTTTGGGGTCGCTTATGAATCTGAGGTTATATTGACGGAATTCAAAATGGGGGATTCAAGATTGTGGGCATAGTATGTGAAACTGAACTTATATTTTAGACTAACCAGACACACATTATTTCACTGCATATTGTGGTCAGGTTCGTAGATCACAAAACCAAAGTTATATTTGCAAAGTTCAAAATGGCGGATCCAAGATGGCGGAAAACTGTGTAAAGTTGAACTAATAATTTCGACAAACCAATCAAACTTTATTCTACTGCATATTTTAGTCTAAATATTTGTATTCGAGGGTTTTCGGGGCCGCTGATTACAAAACTAATATAAGCTTTGGAAAATTCAACGTAAATACAATCTTGGATTCGCCATCTTATATTTTGCAAATCTAAGCTCATAAGCGTGATCAGCATCCCCAAAAACCTATGTATACCAATTTTAGTGAAATTTGATTGAAGTTCGCAACTTTTTGGATTTGAAAATTATAAAAACATAACCTCAGATTCGTGATCAGCGACCCCAAAAATCACCGAGTACACAAATTCAGTAGAAAAAAGCATAACTCAAAGGGTTAATGCTACGTTTAAATCCAGCACATCTATAACCTTCGCCTTAACTGAAGTTAGGGCGTAGTCTTTACTTGGTCTACCTCCAGCTTCAGATATGTTTGCCTCATTTTTTCGCATCTTGACTTTCTTATGAACCTTTATATATGCCCTTGTCTTAGGGAGTAAATATACTTCAATTTTAAAATTTATTTCGTTCTTCCAACCGGCGTCTTCAAATATCCTCTACAAAGATCGGGATGAACCACCATTTGATCCACGAAACTTCGCTGGTCTTTAGGCGAACTTCCTATGTTAAACAACATGTTGGATTAAAAAAATCTAACAAAAATATTTAAAATATTTTACTTAAATAATAATTAATATTTAAGTAAACTTCAGCCGTGATTTCGGCTAAAAAGGAATGTTAAATCATTCAAAACTTACATTTTCAAAGAAAACATAACAGCTTATCTTACCATCCGCAAGCAAACTAGAAAAATAGATCAAAATATTGCAAATTCGAGTTACCTTGACGTTGGAAAATAGCAATGAAAAGTGTCGCTTTTCCAGAAATAAATGAAAATTTAAGTTTGCAACTAAAGACTGTTCGAATGTAGCACATTTGTATTGGCTACTCGCATTAGGGGATGCTGAATTTTCGAATTCGAGTGATTTGATTTAGAGGTAGCAGTACAAAATAAGGCCCCAGAATAGTCCAATCAAACGAAATGCAGTCGAATGGGAGAGTAAAAATATTTCAGTATTGTTCGTATGGATGTAGAGCGGCCGAACGAAGCTTTACATATAGTATTTTTTAAACGGCTGTACAACGGTCATACAGTAAAGGACTGAAGGCTAAATCTCGGTAGTAGGACGGCTGTCGACAAAAATGTGGACGCCTAGTTGAGTTGCGTTTAAAAACGGCCTGTGTACATCCGTGCGAATAAAAATGAAATATTTTTACTCGGGTTTCGTTGTTATACCCCTCTTGTAGTGATCATCGTTGGCTCTTTCGTGTGTCTTTTTTTTTTTCCTTTCTGCTCTTGTAGATACGCAATGTGTACTTTCTGGAATCCTCGTTTGTGGATAATGTTAAAACATAAAACATGAAAAGATTATTAAAAGGCTGAAATATATTTGGTCTCAGAAAAGAGAAGAGATGCTCCTTGGGCGAAAGCTCAACACCAACTGACTTCTCCTCTGAATGATTTGACACAATTTGGAAGTGGTTCACCCGTATAAACCAGCATTGGGTGCTTTTCTTTAATTAAGCCGCTTCATGGCCGGGCGTACAGCCGTACAAAATTGTGCGGACATAGTTTTGTTTTCTCAAGCCGTCGTATGCCCGTCCAACTGCCGAACAAGAGTTGTTCAGTCGCTGTGAGGGCATCATTAATTTTCACTCGGGTAGCCTCGCTGAAAAGGAAGACGGATAGACAAATATTTAACTTCATCATTTAACATAACTTACTTTTATTTCTCTTTACAGATTTAAATTAATTTTTAATAAATTTTAGAGCATATTTTAACAATTATTGTGTGCAAGTTATCGCGCACTTTTTTTTAGCCTCTTTAAAGTTCTAAAACTTTCTACAGAAAACAATTTATTATCTCTTATCCTTGAGACAGCATTCACTCGATGGATTCGTAGACTTTAGTTCAAAATAGGCCTCTATGAAATGTCCTTTTTAAATGCCGGTGAAACTTGAAATCTTGTGAGTCGTTTCGAGGGTTCCCTTCTTCATATAAACTTAACCTTATATTATTTGAAATTACCCCACATTCTGCACTACGGCACTCTATTCCATTGGAAAAGTCTGCAACAATCTGACAAATCATTTAGACTTTCCGTACATTTCCGTGCGACATAGGATTAATTACCAACATCTTTATTGCATGCATTTGAACACCTTCCAAGCAGATAACACTTCATCACTCCTCTCAAATAATTAGGCCATTTATCATGCGTAATTCCGCTGGTATACCTCGACACACTTCGACTCGTATTAAGGCTCCTTAGCTATGTTGTTGCTGGTAAGTTGCCAAAAGGTACGCATTGCGACTGCAAAACAGTTCGGCTTAGTGATAACATGGAATATCGTAGAAATTGTGACAAGCCAAATGCCATGAACATGTGTCACATCTCCTCAGAGTTTTGTAATTTATCATTTTTTTTTTGTCTAAACATATTCTGCTTTCAAGGCTCCTACCAAGTGTCATCATTTTAACGAAGGACACGAGTTTGCCTTGTTTGGAATTGTGCATACGGTCGACTGATATGTTAGACACGTCAATGTCACTCCTTAATATGTCTTGTGCGTGATGTCAAATTTGGAAATGATTTTGTTTTGGAGCCTTCTGGAGTACAAATTGTGATTGTGAGCGTTCATCTGGTGTCGACTTAAATTATGTTTGCGTGCGAGTTTTGACTTAAATTTTGTGCCAAAATGTTTGCAGAAATTAAATATTGAGTATTGCCGAAGATAAGAGTCCAGTAACAGTGAATTTGGTCCTTCTTTTTATGTCCTCGCAAAATATTTAAAAAATTGCTGTGTACTTCCCAATTGAAGTTATCTGCAATTATTTCTTTCAATTTAAATGCATGATTTATTTTTTTAAAGTAAATTTTGAATAGTTTGAAAGCTTCATGATAATTTGAAAACAAATGTGGTGCTAGACAAATGAAGAAGAGGAGTATTTTGTACCAAGAATTGATTTCAATTCAAAAACCTTTTCACAAAGATAAGAATAAAAAAAATTCAAAACGAGTCACACTAATACTGGTCCGTTTTACTGCTGTTGAGAAATGAGATGTTTTTAAACTTAAGATCACAGCACCAGATAAGTCGCACTAGCTTGAGCAGAGTTTCAATCGCAGATTTTAATCACGAAGGAAGTGCTCATCATGTTGTTCCGTTCTTGAGTAAATTAGACCCCGAAACTGATCGTCAGTTTTAGGTTCTAATTGACTTAAGAATGGAACAGCATGATGGCCACTTCCTTTGTTTTTGCTGCATAATATGAGCTTGGGAACCATTCGAATTAACTACAATTTTGCTGAAAAAGCTAACAGTGAATGTTTGGATTTCTTTATTTTTGAAGTGACGGCATTAACATTTTATTTTTATTTCAAGACCGATAAACGGAGAGTGCGACCGAAGTTTTATAACCGATTTTTCGTGTCGGCAAATTCAGAAATTTAGACTTTGGCGAAAGTGTGTGAGCCATTCAATGATTCCTTTATTGCACACTTTGGGCAATAGTAGCGTAATCAGTTATTTTTTTGAAAGCTACGAAACTGCTATTTGATGATGTACATTTTTATATGGTACCATTAAAAAGAATTGTTGAAAGTCTAGAAAATTCAATGCAGAGACGACTTAATTCCGTAGTAAACGATATGTAAATCATTGCATGTACATGTTGACTTCCATACCAGTCCCAATCGTTGCATGTTATTATACATGTTGTATGCTACCATTCGTATATAGTGTCAGAAATACATGTGAGTTAATGTGATTCTTGACCGTATGGAAACATGTCGTGTTCTATGCAAGTCAAAATAATTTGGGACTACATGCAACACTTTGTCGGTCGGTTGCATGGAAATGCCACATATAAAACACATGTTATCGCAGCAATCCGTTCTGTCGCAATCATTGTTATATATTTTATTTTTTGTTTATGTGAAGAAATAATAGCAGAATAAATTTCAACAGCGAGGAACTTCAGTTCCAAAACTAGGCAGATTTTGTGCCACCTTGAAAGCAACTTGCATTCGTTGTATTCCTATGACGGGAATAAAAAAATTGATCGATCCATTTGACTTGATGCCAATATATCGATTGTGGGCCACTTCCTCTTGGATGTTTTACTCAAAATTGTTTACATACTGAAAAAAACTTTAATAAACAAGACTTTTTAAAAAAGAAACTGACAACTCATATCATACATGTCGTGTACATGCGGACTATTTTATAAGCCATGTACCGCGCTGCACATACGCAAAAAACATGCAAAAATATAGACAACAAGTTCCATGTGGCAAATTTTTACATGCAACCCTGAGCGAATTTATTTCGTGTCGTCAGACCCGCATGCATATGGAACGATTCACATGGGCCTTAGGTACTGTAGGCCTCAAGGGGCCGAAATTTTAGTTGACAGAACGAAATAATAATTTCTCAGAATGTTTTTTCTTATATCTATGATCTGTGAAGTGTTTTTAAGGCCTTTTAGAAATATCTAATAGATGGTCTTGTCCCTAAACTTCTCTTACAATCCCATTCCCAAAACACTTAGCTTAACGTGAAACGGGGAAATGCAAGAGTAATATGCAAGGTGGTAGTCACCAAAGAGTTCCCAATCAATATTGATGTTCGTCTTAGGTATTTCCTAAGTCTAGGTTTGCTCTTGTTGTCCTTTTTTATTTCTTGGAATAAAGTAAATCAGCTACTCTCTACAATCCTTTTATATTGGAATGAGTATCGTTTTAGTCAAAAAAACACTTTGATTACCTTCTCAAGTGTGAAAAGTTGCTGCATCTGAGATCCGTGTTCAATTGTGACGATATAAATCCTTGTGTAAGCGTGGGGTATCTTCTACCTTGTGACCAGATCAATCAGAGGCAAAATCTCTGTCAACTTTCTGGCTGTACTTCCAATGGTCTGCTGATGGTCATTCGTGCTCAAGCTGAAGCTTAGCCATGCTTCAAGGCTCAGCTGACGCATTCAAGTGTTAGAATACTCGGAGGATGTCTTGCGTTGACCGTTACGTGATCTGATTTGATTGATGGTTTGTTGATCTGACCCATTCCCGGTGTGCGTAAAATGCGTGCTTTTTCCAATTAAACGTCCATTATTCTTCTTATACTACCAACGTTTTTTTCTTCGGCGATTTTTGCGTCAAAAGCAACGAATACGATTTAGACATCGCGATTGGGACATTGCTTGGACGTTTTATTGAAGAGTTCTAAAAATTAATCGAAAAAAACCGCAAGAACTTTCTTCATACAACCTCAATCTCGATGGATTTAAGAGAGATTTTTTCCTGAAATTCCTGTACCCGTTCAGATTGAATCAGATATCGATTTTCAGAGTTGTGAACGACCTAAGTTTCTTTGGAAGATAATTGTTTTGTATTGTTTATTTTATTGTTGTTGAGATTATTTTCATTTTTTTCTTCCTTAATTGCATATTTGACAGAGATTTAGTATTATTCTATTTGACCACTGAAAAAATAACATTATTATTGGAAATATCACAATTCAATTTAATAAAAAATCAAAGGAAAAGCTTCGAGAAAAACTTTCTTCAAATTGTCAAAAATTTGTTATCTAAGACTAGACAGAATTGGAGCCAAGAAAGCACCGAAAAGAGTCAATTTTAAATATGATATACATTTAAAGAAAAAAGCACAATAAAATTATAAATTAACAAGGCTGTCTTACTAAAGCAAGTGATATAGACAATCAAATAAATAAACTAGTTAGCAAGTAGATAAAAAATAATAAAAAGCAATTTTTAAATGATCAACGAAAATACAAATATATTAATAAATATTAAATGAATAGGTATATAAACAAAATTATGAATTGATATGTAAGGCTTTGGGTTTTATTTTATACCCTTAAATAGCTCAATTTGAGAACAAGTTGTTTTCGGATAGACTATAAGATGCATTGTATCGCACAAACAATTTTGTTATTTTAAAGTATATTTTTTTTCGTTGTTGGCCAAAACGTGGGGATCTCCTGTAGAATAGTGCCAGTAAAGATTAAGCATCATTTTGAGTAGTTTTTAGTAGATGAAAACCGCAGTGAATTCACATGAAATCAGTTGAAGTCAGTGAATTCAACAGAAATAATTTGAATGTTTTTTTTAACATTATGCTTTAACCCAACTATTTTACAGTGGGCTGACTTTAGTTCGGACTCGTAGAGGCGAGATGAATTTCGAATATAATTTTATATTTTATTTTGTAATAATTGATCTCTCCACTCTTTGTACTTTGATCAAATGCACGGTATGGGAAATGTTATATTTTATTTTTTTATTGAAGTCAAATAACACGTTTGAAATACATGGAATTTTGAACTACAAACCATGAGCCATCGAAAAAACTCCCGTAGGTAAAACGATTCAAAGCGAATTCATTGCTGACTTCAAATTTTATTAAGTGAAATCAATTGATTTTCGAAAATGATTTCAATTATATGTTTGCTGAAAAGTGTATGAGCCAGCCATTGACTTCAAAAGAATGGTAAATAGAATCTTAGAATCTTATAAATTCAGTTTTTTCGTTCAAAAGTTCGAATTCATTGATTCCAATTCCATGACTGCAATTCCAACAGAATGCATTCTCCTGCAACTCTTTTGACTCCTCGGTCTTCGCTTAAAAGTCACGATCAAGTCTTAGTGAATTTGTCTCTGATAAAGTCAGCAAAACTTTGCTTTTTCTTTTTTGAACTTTAACCGGATGGTCAAATATTTATTTACTACTCGAAAGAATGTTGTAATCTATTTATAATGCCTTACAAGTGCGAAATCAAAAGTGTATACATTCTCCAGCCTATGGGTTAAATTCCATGGTAAAACACAAATACAAATATTGTAAAAAATACATCAGCCAACTTAACCAATATGTGCATCTACCTTTCCGAATGATGGGGGATAATCTAAGATTCTTTACTCAGGTATTCAATATATGAAATGAAAATTCCACTTAACTCCTTTCGGTCCTTCTCGAAAATTTATGCAAAATTCCTTTTCGCTTGATTCGTTCTCTAGGCGAGGAATGGCATAGGTATGGATATGCCTTAAATATATGAATTTAACAAGCAAAGTGCCCACAGATATTTCACCAAATATCTTTGGCTTTTCATTAAAATACTTGAAAGTCGCTGTTAGCTGTTCCCTATTGAATAGTTAGCAAAAATGCCACGAATACCATCGTGGTGGCTTCTATGTCATCGTCTCCAACAATTTCTTCATGTATTCGCACCTGTATTCCCCCTGTCACCAAAGACTGTTCTGGCTCAAGGCAAGCATAATATTCATAGAATCCTCTCTTCATGAAGAATGAGTTCAAAAATAAAGAATTCTTTTCAAACAACAGCACGCACGCTTTTCTGATGACGTATATAACAGAATCCATCGTCGCATCTGGGGAATGAACCCATAAAAATGAAAAAAAAGAGTGGAGAACAAAAGGACACAACGATTAAAGGCATTTCGCAGCGAATCCCATGCCCATTATCCACCCAAACCAAATAACGAAGAAATTCTGAAATTCTTATGCAGATGGAAAATTCCTTGCGAAAGAACAGAAAAGGGGCAACGGAAAGCACGGAAAACGAAAATAAGAAACACGGGAGAGACTCGAAAGACATGGCCGTTGGCGAAAACCCTTTTTTCCCACAATAAATTTCGGGCGTATTTTCAAAGACAGTGTTTCAGGCGGAACTTGAATCCCCTTCTGGGATATTATGTGATGGGTTTTTTTTTTCGTTCGTCCTTGTAATCCACCCTACAACGCAGCACTGGGAGAATAAAGAATTTCATTTAAGCAAAAGCAGGAGTGGATGTTGGAAATACTTGCGAGCCGTAACCGCTAGGGTTACGTAATTTGCGGACTGGCAATTGGGAGGAAGCTGATGCTGTTGCTGGAGCTTCCTGGAGGTGGGCCAAACGAGTGCAATAGTAATTGGTGTTTGTGGTGAGGTGATACCTTACACCCGGGCAGATGCTGCTAATGAAATTAAGTTTCAATCCAAATCGCCCTTAAAAATGAAAGAACTTGAATATTTTTCCCCCTCGATACGGATTCGCAGGGAACAGGCTTTAACGTAGGAATTCTTGGTGCGACAGCACTTTTGGGTGACCGAGGAATAGCTTCGCTGTTTGTGTGCGCACATGGTGCAGAGAAGAGGTTCCGAATTACCGAAGCATGTTCAGAAAACGGGAATCTATTTATATTTTAAAGATCCGTAGAGTTGCAGCCTAGTCCTCTCGTAAGTGCTGATGCTGGGTGGATGATTTGCCATAGGCTGGCTATGATTTTGCCTGGCTTGGATGGAGTTCCTTGGATCTTTACAAAGGCTGATTCAGAGAAACAAAACAGATCGAATTTGATAAAGAGCCAAGATATTTGCCAGTTTGACAATCTATTGTGTTGTTATTGTAAGAACATTGGCTTGAATCTGCAAAGCCTTATGGGCTTGTCTGCGGAAGATTGGTTGCATAAGTGTTAAGTATTATTTTGGGTTCTAAATTATAAAACACTGTCGAAGAACATCTAGTGTGCATCTGTAGCTCAGGTTAAATAAAGCGTATGCTCGAAGTTTTGTTGTCAGGTCCTCGCCTCTAGCTCCATTTTAAATTGTAGTCGACGATCACCCCAAGGTACTTATACGTTGACACGTTTTCGATTATTGTAGCGTTATCGTCCTCTTTTTTTCAGCATTTTTTGTGGACTATAGCCCATGATTTTAAAATGCACTTTTTTCATGATTTTGTATTTTACTTAAACTGAGCTATCGATAAGCACAGAGGCTTCAAACTGAGCTCATTAATACTGAATTTGGGAAAAACAACCCTTTTTTGAAGGAAATATAGACAAATCAGCGAAAGGCAAAAATCGCCTTTTTTCAGCATTTTTTGTGGACTATAGCCCATGATTTTAAAATGCACTTTTTTCATGATTTTGTATTTTACTTAAACTGAGCTATCGATAAGCACAGAGGCATCAAACTGAGCTCATTAATACTGAATTTGGGAAAAACAATTCTTTCTTGAAGGAAATATAGACAAAAAAGCGAAAGGCAAAAATCGCCTTTTTTCAGCATTTTTTGTGGACTATAGCCCATGATTTTAAAATGCACTTTTTTCATGATTTTGTATTTTACTTAAACTGAGCTATCGATAAGCACAGAGGCTTCAAACTGAGCTCATTAATACTGAATTTGGGAAAAACAACCCTCTTTTGAAGGAAATATAGACAAATCAGCGAAAGGCAAAAATCGTCTTTTTTCAGAATTTTTTGTGGACTATAGCCGATGATTTTAAAATGCACTTTTTTCATGATTTTGTATTTTACTTAAACTGAGCTATCGATAAGCACAGAGGCTTCAAACTGAGCTCATTAATACTGAATTTGGGAAAAACAACCCTTTTTTGAAGGAAATATAGACAAATCAGCGAAAGGCAAAAATCGCCTTTTTTCAGCATTTTTTGTGGACTATAGCCCATGATTTTAAAATGAACTTTTTTCATGATTTTGCATTTTACTTAAACTGAGCTAACGGTCCTCACAGAGGCCTCAAACTGAGCTCATTAATACTGAATTTGGGAAAAACAACCCTTTTTTGAAGGAAATATCGACAAATCAGCGAAAGGCAAAAATCGCCTTTTTTCAGCATTTTTTGTGGACTATAGCCCATGATTTTAAAATGAACTTTTTTCATGATTTTGCATTTTACTTAAACTGAGCTAACGGTCCTCACAGAGGCCTCAAACTGAGCTCATTAATACTGAATTTGGGAAAAACAACCCTTTTTTGAAGGAAATATAGACAAATCAGCGAAAGGCAAAAATCGCCTTTTTTCAGCATTTTTTGTGGACTATAGCCCATGATTTTAAAATGCACTTTTTCATGATTTTGTATTTTACTTGAACTGAGCTATCGATAAGCACAGAGGCTTCAAACTGAGCTGATTAATACTGAATTTAGGAAAAACAATTCTTTCTTGAAGGAAATATAGACAAATCAGCGAAAGGCAAAAATCGCCTTTTTTCAGCATTTTTTGTTGACTATAGCCCATGATTTTAAAATGCACTTTTTTCATGATTTTGTATTTTACTTAAACTGAGCTATCGATAAGCACAGAGGCTTCAAACTGAGCTGATTAATACTGAATTTAGGAAAAACAATTCTTTCTTGAAGGAAATATAGACAAATCAGCGAAAGGCAAAAATCGCCTTTTTTCAGCATTTTTTGTGGACTATAGCCCATGATTTTAAAATGAACTTTTTTCATGATTTTGCATTTTACTTAAACTGAGCTATCGATAAGCACAGAGGCTTCAAACTGAGCTCATTAATACTGAATTTGGGAAAAACAACCCTGTTTTGAAGGAAATATAGACAAATCAGCGAAAGGCAAAAATCGCCTTTTTTCAGAATTTTTTGTGGACTATAGCCGATGATTTTAAAATGCACTTTTTTCATGATTTTGTATTTTACTTAAACTGAGCTAACGGTCCTCACAGAGGCCTCAAACTAAGCTCATTAATACTGAATTTGAGACAAACAACCCTTTTTTGAAGGAAATATCGACAAATCAGCGAAAGGCAAAAATCGCCTTTTTTCAGCATTTTTTGTGGACTATAGCCCATGATTTTAAAATGCACTTTTTTCATGATTTTGCATTTTACTTAAACTGAGCTATCGATAAGCACAGAGGCTTCAAACTGAGCTCATTAATACTGAATTTGGGAAAAACAACCCTCTTTTGAAGGAAATATAGACAAATCAGCGAAAGGCAAAAATCGCCTTTTTTCAGCATTTTTTGTGGACTATAGCCCATGATTTTAAAATGAACTTTTTTCATGATTTTGCATTTTACTTAAACTGAGCTAACGGTCCTCACAGAGGCCTCAAACTGAGCTCATTAATACTGAATTTGGGAAAAACAACCCTTTTTTGAAGGAAATATCGACAAATCAGCGAAAGGCAAAAATCGCCTTTTTTCAGCATTTTTTGTGGACTATAGCCCATGATTTTAAAATGCACTTTTTTCATGATTTTGTATTTTACTTGAACTGAGCTATCGATAAGCACAGAGGCTTCAAACTGAGCTCATTAATACTGAATTTGGGAAAAACAACCATTTTTTGAAGGAAATATCGACAAATCAGCGAAAGGCAAAAATCGCCTTTTTTCAGCATTTTTTGTGGACTATAGCCCATGATTTTAAAATGCACTTTTTTCATGATTTTGTATTTTACTTGAACTGAGCTATCGATAAGCACAGGGCTTCAAACTGAGCTGATTAATACTGAATTTAGGAAAAACAATTCTTTCTTGAAGGAAATATAGACAAATCAGCGAAAGGCAAAAATCGCCTTTTTTCAGCATTTTTTGTGGACTATAGCCCATGATTTTAAAATGAACTTTTTTCATGATTTTGTATTTTACTTAAACTGAGCTATCGATAAGCACAGAGGCTTCACACTGAGCTCATTAATACTGAATTTGGGAAAAACAACCCTTTTTTGAAGGAAATATCGACAAATCAGCGAAAGGCAAAAATCGCCTTTTTTCAGCATTTTTTGTGGACTATAGCCCATGATTTTAAAATGCACTTTTTTCATGATTTTGCATTTTACTTAAACTGAGCTATCGATTAGCACAGAGGCTTCAAACTGAGCTCATTAATACTGAATTTGGGACGAACAACCCTTTTTTGAAGGAAATATCGACAAATCAGCGAAAGGCAAAAATCGCCTTTTTTCAGCATTTTTTGTGGACTATAGCCCATGATTTTAAAATGCACTTTTTTCATGATTTTGCATTTTACTTAAACTGAGCTATCGATTAGCACAGAGGCTTCAAACTGAGCTCATTAATACTGAATTTGCGACGAACAACCCTTTTTTGAAGGAAATATCGACAAATCAGCGAAAGGCAAAAATCGCCTTTTTTCAGCATTTTTTGTGGACTATAGCCCATGATTTTAAAATGCACTTTTTTCATGATTTTGTATTTTACTTGAACTGAGCTATCGATAAGCACAGAGGCTTCAAACTGAGCTCATTAATACTGAATTTGGGAAAAACAACCATTTTTTGAAGGAAATATCGACAAATCAGCGAAAGGCAAAAATCGCCTTTTTTCAGCATTTTTTGTGGACTATAGCCCATGATTTTAAAATGCACTTTTTTCATGATTTTGCATTTTACTTAAACTGAGCTATCGATTAGCACAGAGGCTTCAAACTGAGCTCATTAATACTGAATTTGCGACGAACAACCCTTTTTTGAAGGAAATATAGACAAATCAGCGAAAGGCAAAAATCGCCTTTTTTCAGCATTTTTTGTGGACTATAGCCCATGATTTTAAAATGAACTTTTTTCATGATTTTGCATTTTACTTAAACTGAGCTAACGGTCCTCACAGAGGCCTCAAACTGAGCTCATTAATACTGAATTTGGGAAAAACAACCCTTTTTTGAAGGAAATATCGACAAATCAGCGAAAGGCAAAAATCGCCTTTTTTCAGCATTTTTTGTGGACTATAGCCCATGATTTTAAAATGCACTTTTTTCATGATTTTGTATTTTACTTGAACTGAGCTATCGATAAGCACAGAGGCTTCAAACTGAGCTCATTAATACTGAATTTGGGAAAAACAACCATTTTTTGAAGGAAATATCGACAAATCAGCGAAAGGCAAAAATCGCCTTTTTTCAGCATTTTTTGTGGACTATAGCCCATGATTTTAAAATGCACTTTTTTCATGATTTTGTATTTTACTTGAACTGAGCTATCGATAAGCACAGGGCTTCAAACTGAGCTGATTAATACTGAATTTAGGAAAAACAATTCTTTCTTGAAGGAAATATAGACAAATCAGCGAAAGGCAAAAATCGCCTTTTTTCAGCATTTTTTGTGGACTATAGCCCATGATTTTAAAATGAACTTTTTTCATGATTTTGTATTTTACTTAAACTGAGCTATCGATAAGCACAGAGGCTTCACACTGAGCTCATTAATACTGAATTTGGGAAAAACAACCCTTTTTTGAAGGAAATATCGACAAATCAGCGAAAGGCAAAAATCGCCTTTTTTCAGCATTTTTTGTGGACTATAGCCCATGATTTTAAAATGCACTTTTTTCATGATTTTGCATTTTACTTAAACTGAGCTATCGATTAGCACAGAGGCTTCAAACTGAGCTCATTAATACTGAATTTGGGACGAACAACCCTTTTTTGAAGGAAATATCGACAAATCAGCGAAAGGCAAAAATCGCCTTTTTTCAGCATTTTTTGTGGACTATAGCCCATGATTTTAAAATGCACTTTTTTCATGATTTTGCATTTTACTTAAACTGAGCTAACGGTCCTCACAGAGGCTTCAAACTGAGCTCATTAATACTGAATTTGGGAAAAACAACCCTTTTTTGAAGGAAATATAGACAAATCAGCGAAAGGCAAAAATCGCCTTTTTTCAGCATTTTTTGCGGACTATAGCCCATGATTTTAAAATGCACTTTTTTCATGATTTTGCATTTTACTTAAACTGAGCTAACGGTCCTCACAGAGGCCTCAAACTAAGCTCATTAATACTGAATTTGAGACAAACAACCCTTTTTTGAAGGAAATATCGACAAATCAGCGAAAGGCAAAAATCGCCTTTTTTCAGCATTTTTTGTGGACTATAGCCCATGATTTTAAAATGAACTTTTTTCATGATTTTGCATTTTACTTAAACTGAGCTAACGGTCCTCACAGAGGCCTCAAACTGAGCTCATTAATACTGAATTTGGGAAAAACAACCCTTTTTTGAAGGAAATATAGACAAATCAGCGAAAGGCAAAAATCGCCTTTTTTCAGAATTTTTTGTGGACTATAGCCGATGATTTTAAAATGCACTTTTTTCATGATTTTGTATTTTACTTAAACTGAGCTAACGGTCCTCACAGAGGCCTCAAACTGAGCTCATTAATACTGAATTTGGGAAAAACAACCCTTTTTTGAAGGAAATATAGACAAATCAGCGAAAGGCAAAAATCGCCTTTTTTCAGCATTTTTTGTGGACTATAGCCCATGATTTTAAAATGCACTTTTTTCATGATTTTGCATTTTACTTAAACTGAACTATCGATAAGCACAGAGGCTTCAAACTGAGCTCATTAATACTGAATTTGGGAAAAACAACCATTTTTTGAAGGAAATATCGACAAATCAGCGAAAGGCGAAAATCGCCTTTTTTCAGCATTTTTTGTGGACTATAGCCCATGATTTTAAAATGCACTTTTTTCATGATTTTGCATTTTACTTAAACTGAGCTAACGGTCCTCACAGAGGCTTCAAACTGAGCTCATTAATACTGAATTTGGGAAAACAACCATTTTTGGAAGGAAATATGGACAAATCAGCGAAAGGCGAAAATCGCCTTTTTTCAGCATTTTTTGTGGACTATAGCCCATGATTTTAAAATGCACTTTTTTCATGATTTTGCATTTTACTTAAACTGAGCTAACGGTCCTCACAGAGGCTTCAAACTGAGCTCATTAATACTGAATTTGGGAAAACAACCATTTTTGGAAGGAAATATGGACAAATCAGCGAAAGGCGAAAATCGCCTTTTTTCAGCATTTTTTGTGGACTATAGCCCATGATTTTAAAATGCACTTTTTTCATGATTTTGCATTTTACTTAAACTGAGCTAACGGTCCTCACAGAGGCCTCAAACTGAGCTCATTAATACTGAATTTGGGAAAAACAACCCTTTTTTGAAGGAAATATAGACAAATCAGCGAAAGGCAAAAATCGCCTTTTTTCAGAATTTTTTGTGGACTATAGCCCATGATTTTAAAATGCACTTTTTTCATGATTTTGCATTTTACTTAAACTGAGCTAACGGTCCTCACAGAGGCTTCAAACTGAGCTCATTAATACTGAATTTGGGAAAACAACCATTTTTTGAAGGAAATATCGACAAATCAGCGAAAGGCGAAAATCGCCTTTTTTCAGCATTTTTTGTGGACTATAGCCCATGATTTTAAAATGCACTTTTTTCATGATTTTGCATTTTACTTAAACTGAGCTAACGGTCCTCACAGAGGCTTCAAACTGAGCTCATTAATACTGAATTTGGGAAAACAACCATTTTTGGAAGGAAATATGGACAAATCAGCGAAAGGCGAAAATCGCCTTTTTTCAGCATTTTTTGTGGACTATAGCCCATGATTTTAAAATGCACTTTTTTCATGATTTTGCATTTTACTTAAACTGAGCCATCGTCACCAGGTACTCAAGATCTTCGATTATCCTAGTTTTTATAGTTTTCCCTTTATGTGCCCATTAAACCCTAACTCTATAGAAATGTCAGTTCTCTGAGTTTTTGGGAAGTACTAGTTCTATTCTGATGATCATGAGTGAGTGAGTGTCATAAATGCGAAATTTTGCTTTCGCTTAACTTCGGTACTAAATGACCTACAGACTTGATATTTTGGATTTTAAGTATGTGATTATAGCTTACTGGATGGCGACAATTTCTGCGTTCTGCTCTTATACAGTGTTCTCAAATAGGGGCCTGAAAATGCGGTGAAATGGTTACAGTAAAGGATGGTACGGCCGGCAGTGTTTGTTTCGCGCTCGACTCGGCGGTCTGCTTTCTACAACGTTTTTAATCATTTTTATGGAAGATTAGAATTCCTTACAACAATAACAAATTGAAATTATACAAAGACGACGAAACCTTTTGTATCAATTAATTGAATTTGAATTGAAATTCGAATTATAAAACCTGTGGTCAGATGTATTACTGAAGGTGTTCGCCATGGTTCAGTATTGGGACCTATTTTGTTTTGTATGGTTATAACCTACTAAGCCTCAGAGTGCAATCTGGTGTTAACTCATTTAAATGCTTGAGATGTTGTTGCTGTCCCTTCCGCTTAGTAAATTTGTTTTGCCTACAATCAATAATTGGTCAGTTACGAATCGGCTCCTCCTTCAAAAGAGCAAATCTAAACCAATATGTGGAGGAAGCAGAGAAGAATGTGGATCGAGCCCGGACGGCAAAAGTCCTCGACTTCATTCAGCAACCGTTTTACGAAAGACCGAACATATGGTTCAAGAATCGAGCAAGCATCAAGTGGATGATAAAAAGATTGGTAGAAGTGAGACCATGGAAAAAAGAAAGCATCTTTGGCTCAGGATTTGATTCAAGGAAGATCAAGCAATATTTTCATTATGCTGCTTGCTCTCTTTCTTACGGAAAAGATTCCGATGAAATATTTGTCTGGCATGAAAAAGCTTTTATATTTTTCCCAACCCTCAGCTCTTATTAAGAACAATATTGATTGGAGACGTTTTTCTTTTCCACCTCTTGTGAACTCGTCCAGCTGTTAAGGTGTTTTCCCCTTCACCACACCGATAAGGTTTTTTTTTGTTCAGAACTTCCATTAAACAACAACAAAGAAGACACATAATTTCCAACCAAAAAAAATTATGACATCCCCCAGAGACATCCGGCAAGCCCGTGTTCCCACTTTGACAATTCAATTCCGAATCAGATCATATCTAGGGGGAAATTTATTGAAACCATTAAAACGTTTTTTGTTGCCTCGACGAACGCGCTCCGCAGCGTTCCATCCTTATCGATACTTTGAAAGCAAAGTTCACACATCATGAAAATTTTTCATAATCAATTTTCCGGCAGGCACGTGAAGGAGGAGAGGAGAGGCGTGGCCGGGTTTCGTTAGAAACGCGACAAAAACCAAATCAATGAAAATGCTTTCAACGAAAGATAAATTTTAACTTCATGGCATTTATTGCTAATCAATTCAAATGAGTTCTGTTGTTTTGGATCCAGGAACCGGGACACAAATGCGACGAGGACGATTCGGGACGGTTCCTCATTTCAATATCCGTAATTTGATGAAAGGGAAATATAAAAGCGGATTCTAAATGGAATTACTTCCGTCATTTGCTATTCATAGAAACGGCCATCAATTTCTCAGCTCCCGGTTTTTTTTTTTTTGGTAGTGGGGATCCTAATTCACATCCTGAATTTCATTATACCACCAGATGGAGTTAATATTTGATATAATAGCTGGTGTGTTTCTTTAAAGAACAACGACAAATCCAATCCAAGACTCGAAGGCATAGATAGGAATTCATCTTGCTTGAGGCCTTGGAGTTTACTAGTGTAAATAATCAGGAATCTCTCAAACGGTAAGGATCTGGTCCTAAAGCAGGCTAAAATGCTTAAAGCATTGGTACAGTTGGACGTTTCAAGTTGAAGATGAAATAGAATATTGTCGTCCTTCCACATCATTTCGACAACAATCACAGAGAAGCCATTCCATACGAAAAAGGGACTTCGAGGACATTCCACTTGGAAATTGCATGAAAAATTCAACGACAAACGGAAATTGAATTATTTGCAGACAAGCCAAGCAAAGAAAACAAAAAAAAAATGGAAAGGAAAGAAAAAACAACATCATTATGAAAGAGGTTTGCGTTGGCTTTTTGCTTTTCAATCTTTTTGTCTAGCTTTCTGTGAGTTGTCGTTCTTGCTTTTGACATTCAATTGTAAAGGTATCTATTATTTTTGTTCTTCATTTTTTTTTTAAATATACCGACTGGATGCCTGGCTTTGTTGCGGTTACCAGACTCTGAGAGGAATTCAAAGAATCTCGGAATCGATATGGAAACTCATTAAGCGTCTATCGAATTGAATTCCCATTGCCAGGATGTATGTGGATCTGTTTTTTTTTTCTTTTTGCCACACTTTTTAGCCGCTACTTCAATCGGGATGATTCACTTTGATATGTGATACCATATTTGGCTGTCGAGTGGAGTCGCATCCGTGTGCCAGTGACGAGACGAGAATGGCTTCGGCTTTGATTCGTTTTACCTACACGTGATTGAAAACAAGTGCGTGGAAACTTTTTGGATCCTCGAAATTGAGAAAGTTATTAGTTTGGAAATTTTAAGGGTTTCTTGGGGAACAACTTGATGGCGTCTGAGATGGAGAATCTTGGTTTCTTTTTGGTATAATATTTCAAGAAAGTTTATGCTGTTGATTAAATTTTCATTGAAGCCATATGAGATTTGGCTTGTATGGAGAGGGCATGTATGGTTTACCTATAAATAGCTTTGATGGAGCAAAATTGAGTTGTGATTGAGAAGCTGAGGGGGAGATTAAATTGACTTTGGATAGGATCAAGTTATGAAATAAGTAACCAAGAAATTACTTCGGAAAATGTTGAACTAGTTATGAACTTTGTTTTATAATAAAAGAGGATTATTCATTTGTAAGATGATTAAGTATGAAAATGGTGTTCGTACAGTTAGCCGAATAAGAGTACGGCTGAGTTCCAAAACGTCAAAAAAAATTGCATCGATGCGGTAGTGATGCAAATTCTCGCAACAAAACTGATGCATTGCATCGATACAATATTTTTTTTTGGACTTTGACGTATTGGGACAATTTCGAAGGCCTTGAATATGATTTGATGTTTGGTGTTTCAACATGGATGAATCAACTAATATGATGAAATTATTTTTAACAATTTGCTAGATTTGTCGGGTAAACTTCTTCGGCAAAGAAATAAAGTGAGATGTACTTTGGCAATGGATTTGAAAAACAAATATTCAAAAAGATATGTTCCCAAAATCTTTAATTATTTTAAAAATTCGTCGCGTTTCACCGCCGTTCATTACGACTTATGAAAGATGTGACTCTGAAGACATTGACTATGATACTGGAGATTGACACTCAAAATTTCTTCTTGGAAAATGTCCAGTCTCAAGGCAGGTAGCCAAGAATTGTGAAACCAGAATTAAAAGGAATCATTTGGCTGCTTTCTTCTCCGCTTGAATTCATTTACAATATAAGTACAAAAACATAAACAGAAACATATGTTAATTAATAAAAAACGGTTAACAAAACTGTTGAATTAAAACTTATCTTTGGATTAGAGCATTCGGAAGTTGAAAAAGGTCTTGCAGCTTCGTGTGCATCCAATAAGGATGACGAAGATATATTTTTTGGTGGGACCACAAAGCATTTTGTTCCATACGCTTCGTCGATCACTTCAAAATGCTCCCACGAAGTAGCCGCCTGTCCAGTGGAACAATTTCGCTTCTTTATCCTTTTGTATATAATATATGTATGCATAAAGATATAACATTTTGAATTCCCGATTCCATCAACACTCTTCTCTGAAGGTATACTTCGAAATTCGCACGCACACAAATCCTTTTCTGTCATTCTGCGCATCAACAATATTTTTGATGCGCTGGTTGCTTGAGTGATGCGTACTGGATGCAATGTTTACACAATTTGGAACGGGTTGCATTGCATCGGAAAGGTATATAATTGTTTTGGAGCGCTTGACGATGCATCGATACCGTATTTTTGGAACTCAGCCTACCTTCTGCATTGTGGTGAAATTTGGGCATGCCACAGGAAAAGGTGTTCTAATTTCGTTCAATGAATTTTTTAAGCGAGTGAAGCAAATTTTATTAAGAGTTAAAAAAAAGGTTAAAAATACTACTTAATCACTGGAAACTACAGGTAAGGTAAATTTGCCAGTTTTTTCTGCAATTTCTGACAGCAATTTCTGATTCTGGGGGAAAAATTCAACCTTGCGCCCTTTTCATCATGATGTTACGAAGAATCAATAAGTCACGGTGGCATTCTTCCTGGAGATCTAGAAAAAATTTGACAAAGTTTGGATACAATGAGTGGTCCATATTCAGCATCACTAATTAAATAAAATATTAATTGCAAAGTTGGACAAGAGGAAGAACAACATGAACTGCTGTTTCGCCAAAAAATCCAAGGATATTCAACATAATGGCATGCGACCAACCACTAATAGACACTAATACCAAATGCTGCCTCTATGCTGATGACTCTCTGACATATGCCAGCTCGAGGTCTCCACAAATCATGAATATAGAGAAAAGCAACCCACAACCGCTGGCTCTAAGAAAACATTCAAAAATTAGCGCAAAAGTTATCTGCTTTTGTGTGAAGAGGTCTGAAACAAAAGCATCACGAGCGGTCACAAATTGAACTCAAAAATCAAAGAACGCAACGCTTGAAATTTAATAGACAGATCATATTCATTTTGAGGAAGACATAGTTTGCATTTCACCGCATGTTCCCATTCATGCGGAAGCGAAGGACTTCAGCCAACGGACGAAGCTACCGCCGAAAAGCAATTCTTCAGCCCTGTAATAATTTAGGGAGCTATTACGTGAAGAGACTGCAACGGTCTGCATGTGCACGGGCTGCCGATGAAAAACGTTCAAATCAAAGACCGCTGCACAGCAGCCAACAAAGAACCACTCAGCATCTAGGGTATTCTTGAAGATCCTTGATATAACGAGGACCCACCCCATACAGCATCATCAGCAACACGTTCAATCAATAACAAGATCACAAGCACATGATCTGCAAACTACGGTCTTCGCCGACACTGAAGACATTCAAAGTCGAAGATATTTGACGAAAAAGCTCATGACGAATTTTTGGATGCCGAGCGTATTTTCATCGTGGATTGCCAGGAAAAGGGACCGACTATTACATTCAGTCTAGTATGTAGAAAAAAAAAATCAAAAAATTGCGGAATGTTTTTTCATAAAGACGACGTCTCCGGTCAACCAAACCCTACGGCACCTCAATTTCTATAAAAATTGCCCGCTTCTTTTCCAAAAAGGAATTGGACGGTGGCCACATCACACCTCACTACCAATTCCTTTCTTAATGGACGACTTCAAAACAGAGAAGGCGTAAGCCGAGCAAGCTTGTTTCAAGCAGAGATATTAATGACCTAATCATTGAACCTGAAAACAAATGAGTGGTGATCTTAACTGACAGTAAGGCTTCTTCAAAGTCTCTCTCTGATATTACAGTGTCTATATGTCTTAACCAATATCACCGAACGCTTTTGGGTCTTAATTTGTAGAGTTAAAGGAAACGAAAAGCCTGATGAAATAATACGAAGTGGTTTTGCGGCACGAAGCCTTCTGGTCCCTTAGACATTAGAATTTCAGCAGTTGCATATGCATTAAAAACCTGAACAAAGCAAACAAACTTTTGTAGACACACAGATTATTTCATCACCGGTTCTTAGACACAAATTTCAGCCAATGTGGTCCACAAGAGTTGTCTCTGCAACTCCGTGCGAATGTGATTTCAAAGAAGCTTTGTATCCCTCAGTCGTTCATAGACCTCCGCGGAATAATCACGTGTTTCGACTTAACAGTGTTATCATAGTGAGCTTGCTTAAGTTGTGATAAAGACAATAAAATTCCAGTTCGCCAGTTGGCCTAGTGGCATATACCACAGGTTCCCACTCAAGAAGTAGTGAGTTCGATCCCTGACGGGGACAAGCGTTTTTTTTTTTTTGGTTTTCTTCTTAGTTGGTACTAAAAGAAACTGAACAAAAAAGATAAAACATCAGGTGATGGAAACTAGTGAGCGGTCCGCGCTCCCAGTTGCGGATAACGAAAAGACAGGCGACGAAGCGGCAACCCACATCAGAAGCGGAGTGTTCACCGCAGTCGCAACGAAGCGGAGGAAGAAGCAAAAGCTTTTTGCTAGCCAAAATAAGCGGCTCTCCCTCTCAGCCAAAGCACGCGTTGAAGCCAGCGGAAATTCCCCAAACGTCTCCGACAGTGAGGAAACAAACCATTCGGTGGGCAGCAACAGATTCGGCTCCCTGATGTCGTCTGAAACAGATGATGAGGACGAACAAATCCAGTGTCTTCACAGTGATATGAAAGACCTGGAAAAAAGAATGCTGGCCATTAAAGCTAAACAAATGGCAAGAAGAGAGAAGGAAAGCTTGCAAGAACTAAAAGGCGCTCAGCAAGATATTGAGCAACAACATCAGCAGCTGAAACAGAAACAACAGCAGCAGAATCATGTACAACAACCTCTGAAAGTTCAGAAAGTCCAAGGGCTGCATCCAAAACAGCAGCAACAACAAACGCAACCAAGACAGAAGCAGCAGGAAGTGTCGCAGCAGAAGCACCTTCAACAGCAACAACAACAACAACAGTCGCAGACGAAAGTGAAGGTGAAGGTACCCCCTATAAATACATACAAGATGGAGCTAAAGGATACCATTGATCTATGTAAGTCAGCCACTACTGAAACATTTTTTGTCAAAAGATTAAGCGAATTTAGGCATGCTATTCATTGCTCCACTCTGGAGCAATATAAAATTATTAAACAGCTTTTGAAGGAATCGACGACAGAGTTCTTTTCCTTTACCCCGAAGGGGGAAAAATTGCAAAGTGTCCTCTTAAAGGGCCTAGAACCCTCGACTGATCCGGAGGAACTCCTGAAAGAGCTGAAGCAATTTGAAACCGACGATCTCAATTTCGTAGGGGTAAAGCTTTTTGTCACAGCAAGGGCCAAACGGGAGAAGCGAAAATTACCGATCTTCCTGGTCCAGCTATCACCCAAAAGTAAATTTGATAGTCTAAGGAACATTAATGTCTTAGATTACCAGGTTGTTCACTGGGAGAAAGTAAAGAGGAGTGGAGACATTTTACAATGTGGACGCTGCCAAAGGTTCGGCCACGCCGCACTGAACTGTGAAATGCAGTTTCGATGTGCGAAGTGTGGAAAGAACCACAAATCAGAGGAATGCAGTTTGGGTAAGGATAGGGTTTCAGATTTAAGCCTGCTCAAGTGTACGCTTTGTGGGAACTCTGGACATACCGCTTATTATAGGGGATGTCCCAAGTTCCAGGAAATTAAGAAATTAAAGCAGGTTCGCCAGCAGAAAGTAGATATGAAACGTCCTCCCGGTCGTATCCCATCCAAAGCCGTTACTGCCCAAGTGACCTACGCCCAAATGGTGGCAGGCCGGGAAAACACGGTACATCAAAAACCTAAGGCTGCAACACAGGCCCAAGTGCCTAAAGCACCTGAGGCTGACTTGTTGGCTATTTTGCTCTCTATCCAAGGGCAGATTAGTCAGCTCCAAAATCAAATACAAGAGCAAGCGACTCGGGTGGATAGGATCTACACGATGCTGCCGAACCTTACGCGCCTTCAGTTGTAATGAGTATGCTGGTGGGAAGTTCTTTAAAGATCATTGCGTTGAATGTTAACTCACTGGTGAGGACCGAACGTAGAGACGAACTCTTTAAGTTGCTAGAAGACCTAAGCCCCGATGTGCTTTTGGTTAGCGAAACTAAACTTAATCAGAAGCACAAGATAAGGCACAATAATTACAATATTGTTAGAAGAGACCGTCCCAATTCCCAACTAGGGGGAGGTGTTGCTATATTTATAAATAAAAAATTCAAGTATAGGGCTGTGTACAGCGGTGAAGTGCGGAGATTCCAGCTGCTGGAAGCGTGTATCGTGTGCATCCCTCTCCACAGTGGAAAGAAGATGTATATTGTCGCGCTCTATGCACCTGATACTTCTCAACCTAGTTTATTTATCCCAGAACTCGAATCACTTTTTCACTGCCTAAGGCTGGAGTTAGAAGAGAATTATTTCCTTATGGCCGGAGACTTAAACGCGAAACACCGAAATTGGGGAAATACTTCACCAAACTCCAGAGGGACCCAATTACTTAATTGGTGGGGTCTGCATCAAGTCGAATATAAACTCGAATTAAAAGCTACTGATAGTCCGTCGTTTCCTAGAAGCGGTTCCTATCTGGATCTCATGCTGTGCGACGCACGGTTAAAACTGACTGACGTGGACCGACAAACAATAAACTGTTTGCGCACAATTGTGTACGACAGTGACCATTACGGACTAAGTGCCGAAATACGAATTCCAAACGAAGGCGCGGAGTTGGAAGAGTTTGTCCAGATGTATCCCTACAATTATAGTAGGGTGCGTTGGCCACGGTTCACTAGAACTCTGATAAGAAAACTCTCTCTAAATGAGATACATCCACCGACCAACAGGAATCTGTCAAACGATGAGATCGACAGGTACCTGAAACACATGGACGTGACAATCAAACAAACAATGGACAGTACGATACCTCTGTACCAAGAAGCTGACAACTCCAACTTGTACCGAAACGCAACAATCGACGCACTGCGCCAACAGAAAAGTAGACTGTTGTCAAGACTTAAACTCCTGTACAGACGATTTACTGACACACAAAACGCCGAGATAAGGACACTGAAGTCTTTGATTAAAAACCTCCAACAGCTAATCAAAGAAAATTACAGAGTATCTATAAACTTGCATTGGAACAATAAAATTCGAGCTGTAAAAGCCAGCAACCCGAGTATGTTTCCGCAAATAAATAAAATATTTCGGAGGAAAAATCAAAACGATCTTCCGTGTCTTAAGATCCATCGAACGACGGTGAACGAACAAATACTTTTGACAGCGGGCATAGATCCGGTAAACGCAATAGCTGACAATGAATTCTTTGTGATCGAAGATCCTCAGGAGAAAGTTGAGGCTATAGGTGCTATTTTTCAGGAAGTGTATAAGGTAAATGAAACCATTTGCCCGAATCATGACCTGGAAAATCGCGTACTTGAGCACAATTTCAATCTTCGATATGAGATGGCACAATGGCGATCAGAGAACACCGGTTTTACCGAGTTCAATGACGATAACTTGGCAAATACTGTCAACGCCAGTGAAACGACAAATCCCATGTTTATATCAAAGGCTGATCTCCAAGGCATCTTCGAATCACTGAAGAAGAAAAAATCAATGGGAATCGACGGAATATCGAACATTGTGCCTCAACATCTTCCATCAGAAGCAATAAATATTTACACCATCCTCTTTAACAATGCGCTGAATAATGCATATTATCCAACACATTGGAAGACGGCGGTTGTGCAACCCATCCCTAAACGGGGCAAGGATATCTCCAATCCGGGAAATCTCCGGTCCATAAGTCTTCTCCCGAACATCAGTAAGGTTTTTGAGAAAGTGGTACATAGAGCCCTGCTTAATTTTGTTGAGGACAAAAATATTATTCCGGATAACCAATTTGGTTTTAAGGCGGGGCATGATTGCATACATGCCGCGTCTAAACTAGTATCTGATATCCAATGGAACAAAAGTAAGAAACAATGCACTGGTGCCTGCCTGGTCGACCTGGAAAAGGCTTTCGATACCGTATGGTTAGAAGGACTCTTTTACAAGTTGAGTAGCCTTGGCATTAGCAAATCACTGTTGTACATGCTTGTAAATATGCTAGTCGATAGACAGTTCATTGTGAAAAATGGCAATGTAACTTCTAATGGGTTATTTAAATTAATAAATGGTCTGCAACAGGGCGCTGTCATTTCGCCGATCCTCTTCAATATATTCACCAGTGACCTTGTAAGATCCCTTCCCCATGTCATAGCGTACGCAGACGACTTAATTGCGTACAGATCAGGTCCGAAGATCGAAGGCATTAGAAATCTCTTGCAGCGTGACTTCGATGAGATCCAGCGATTTTGCGACGACTGGAAATTAAAGATTAGCTTTCGAAAATGCGAAACTATATTGTTTAGATCGCCGTTGTCTGGGGCCTCTAGGGATACCATCAAGAATTGGCGAAAGCTCTCAATTATGGGACCGCACGGGCAGCCATTGACGAGTCGAAGTGTAGTCCGATATCTTGGAATTTGGCTGGACCAGTATCTGTATTTCAACAAAAATATAGATGCGGCCCTTGCCAGAGCCAAAGTTGCATTTGCCCTAACAAAGAAACTGTTCTATAACCAGCAACTCGATGCTAGGGTAAAAATTATCTGCTACATGGCCCTCATCCGGCCTATGCTCGTCTATGGATGCCCCGTGTGGTTCAACGTGGGAGCAAGCTTAATGGAAAAGATTCGGTTGTTTGAGAGGCAATGTCTAAGGACTTGCTTACGCTTATACAGAACTCCAGAGTCTGAATACAGAAAATTCTATCCCAACGAGGTCCTATACAATAGGGCAGACATTATAAGAGTGGATAATTTTATTATAAAGCTGACACGAAATCACGTTGCAAGAGCAATGAACTCGGTCAACAATCTGATCTCCGGGGCTTTCTACCCAAATGACCTGTATCACGAAAGTGTGCGCCTTAACGGCTTTGTCCCCCCAGAGGCCTTCCTCTACCTAGACTCGATAGGTCTGATCCAGAATAGATTAGCGGTTCCGCTAATCTTCCACATTGCCCGAAGAGCTGTGGATAAGCGACTCAACTACGAACGAGACGTCGCCAACAGTTCCGCGGAGTGTCTTCGGTTCAGTAGGGCGGTTTCAGACCGCGATAGGATAGAAGTAGTACGCCAGCACCGACAATTCTGGTGGATGACAGAGCGCAGGGAAGGAACTCTTTCGTCGCATCCTTCAATTGACGAGTAGCCCACAAGGGCAGAGTTGGCCGCCGTCTCTATGTTACATAAGTTTGTTTTTTTTTGTTGTCGTAAGAGTAGTGGCTGACTCAATTAGGTTAAGGACCTTTACTTTAGTTAAGTTTAGTATAGTGTATGTGCAAGAAGGGGACATCCACATATACATATATTTTGTATATGTTGATATATGTGCGCATGTATTGCATGTACCGAGCATGACAATACAGGTGTGTGTGTTTCTGCCTGTCTTGCATATATACTTTAAGCTAGAAATAAGTTATTTAAGTATTTTAGGTAGAGTTAAGTGATTATAGGTTATTTTAAGTTAATAATAATAGTTTTATATAAAAAAAACACATTTTTACTAAGTTTTTAAAACTTAATTTTCTTAGTCTATAGTTAGCATTGTTAAGGAACCAAAGAATATGTAAGTTTAAGTCGAAAGACATAGTCTAATAAGTAAGTTTAGCTTAGAGCGCCTGTAATTGGCCAGTAAGATAGATATAAACACCATGTTATTTAAGCTAGTTTTAAGCTATTTTCCCTAGCAATTAAGTAATTCCCATGTAAAAGAGTTAATAAAATTTGCACTAAAAAAAAAAAAAAAATAAAAAAAAAAAAAAAAAAAAAAAGCTTTGTATCCCTGTGATGCATAAAGACCATAGGGACACAGTTAAATTTTAACTCCCTCAAGGCGATTGCCAAAATAAAGCCAAGTCTTCTTTCATTAAGTACGCAAATCTTTGTAGATTTTCGAAGAACGAAGGATGATGTGGACACGATAAAGAAGCCCTTTGTACCTACTTCAAAAGTTTGTCCTTAAATCCTTTCCAAAATAAATTGTTTTCTTTTTATCAGTAAAATTTTTGGGAACTTTTTTCTTCGCCTCAGACTTGTTTATTACAGTTAATGTTCAACTGCCAAAAAACATGAATCAAAAGTCATTTTGTGGGGATTTGCGTCACTGAGTTGGTTCTACATGTAATTAGACCCAACAACCCAATTGTCAAGTTCCAGGGAATTACTTATCGTAATGAGTAATGACATTCGGTTGCAAACAAGCTTGAATACTACGAGTACTGCCCCCGAGTCATGACAATTCAAGGTACTATATTCCTGTCACTCCCCCAAGGCATTACTCAATCCTATGCAAACATCAACCCCCCCAGAGTTTTGTTAATCTCTGGTGCGATACTGAACCATGTCAGGCTTGTTACCAAATATTGGGTTGGGATGTCATTAATCCTTTCCAAGATGGCAAAAACTTTTGCCTCAACATACGAGCACACATCACACACAACAAGGATGTAACCCAGAGTCTAGTGGTAAATGAATGGTGAATGGGAATTGTTTCTTAAATCATTCATATCGCATTTTGTGGCGAGTTTAATTTTCCGGATTCGCATAATGACTGCACTCGACGAGGAGGTTTACTTTCTTCTTTTATTCTTCTTCTGGAATGGAAATGGGAAATGAAGAGAAAGTAGTAATGTGTATGAAATTGCTGGTAGATTCGTGTAAATAAAAAGTTTCTGCATGGCTCGGGAGTAATGGGTGCACAAAAGTTTCATTACATGCGAAATAGGTTAACGAGGTGTGTATGCATTTTGAGTACGCCGGCTAATGGGATTTCGCAGCCATAAAGGTTTAGTGCGCCCCAAACCTTGAGCTGTTGACAATGGCTCGACACTATGCGGGTATGTGAAGAAGTTTCATTCTTAAAAAAAATTCTTATATCCGAATTTTGAATCATTTTTCTCTTAAAGCTGTAAATGTTTTTGTAAGCTGCAAAGGATTTAAGATCAACAATGGAGGCTTAACTCACCGAGGTCATGTGAAATCTGATAGCCAGAAAAGCTTTGAGGGGTCAGATATGCCCAGTCAGGTTTCGTTTAAAAAGCAGTCTACCAAACTTCTTCTTTTCAATAATATTGACGAGTGGTTTTTTATTTTGATTTTTTAGACCATGATTTAAAAAGAGCATGTTGAAGAACTTTAATCACATATGTTTGAGAATGCAGCGGCTTTTTTTTGGTTCATTTCAATTGTATTAAAATTTTGTTTTGTTAAAACATTGTTGTCTAAAATTTCATTAGTGTAAACACCCTATGGCTCGAACATCTTTACTTTCTTGTATTGGTTTTCATATTTTTTTTTCGAAAAATCAAAATAAATATTTTGAATCCACGCCGAGCAGTATTTTTATCTTCCCGTCAGGAAGTTCTTAAAATCGGTCCGATTTTCGAAATTCAAAATAAGTTTTTCCAAAAGTTTCATCAACATTATGTTTATTTAGTCAATTGTCGAAATTTAGTAAGTTATAAACGATAAAAACTAATTTAAAGACAAAAACAATTTTATTGAGTTTAGGACCTATCTTATTTTGATGTGACCTCTTTTGCTCTTTTTCTTGAATCAGAAGTGTGAATCCTAGTTTAGAAAGTTCTACCAACATGAAAAATAATTACCTCTTAATTAGAAGTTCAAAATATAACGTCATAGTAGAACTGCAGTCATTGCTAAGGATATAGAAGAATCACTTCTGCGGACTATATAACGGCGACGATGAATCAAATTTCGCTAGTATGCAGCCTGAAACATTCGATAAGATGAGGTAGGCCAACAAAAGATGATGAAAAGAAAGCAATATCTAAGCTTAAGTCTAAAAAAAAGCCACAAGGGCGAACGGATTCAGTTTGGTTAGGTTAGCTTAGGAGTATTGATCAACTTATCTGCGATGACCAGAATAAAGCATACCCGAATCTTTAAGAGAACTAAAACATCCTTGCTTCCGTATTATGTGAACGTCTGAAGCAGTTCGTAAACAGCCTGAAATATCCATATCAGTGAAGCTTTTGACCAGTTATGTCCACCAGTCCAACAAATATTATCATCACAACAGATCTTGGAAAAAACCTAAAAGGTCCAAATCGGAACCTTCCACATTTTCATCAATTTCAAGGATGTCTTTACAGCATCCACGAGCCATATCTAGGTTTGGCATCGCTTCCAAGCTCGTCCTTTTGTGCAGAATGACGATGGAAAACTCAAGCTAGGCCCACTTGATGTCAAACAACGTCTTAGACAAGGTGATGCATTTTCATGCGATTTCTTCAACATCGTACTTGGAAAAATAGTTCAAATGTGCCGCTTCAAAACCAGAGGCAGTATCTTTTAAAAGTTCTGTCGGTAATCGGAAAACGCAGCTTGATGTCAACAGTTCGTTTATTAGTGTTCAGTTAGCAACGGCAAAGATTAGTTTGGCTGTATACTAGGGGATAAAGAAGTTAGTTAATAAAAGTTAATACGTTACCATAGACAGCTATAACTTTGAGGTAGTTAGGGTCTTTGTCTAATTGAGTGAAGTCCTCTCTCGAAGAACTAAAGTGTCGCTCTAAAAGACCCTCAATCGTGATATATGGTGCAGGTGTATGTACACTTTATAAAAAAAGATGAAGGCGCCTTATGTTGTTTCGAAAGAAAAGTGTGATATACTATATGTATTTATGTTAAACACATAAATCTGTTTTCAAATGATAACATAATGTATACAAATTCGTTCGAGGCAGCTTAAATTAAATATTTTTTTTCTGCAATTCATTTGTCTAGGGAATGAATTATGTTTTCATAACCCAAATTAAATTTGATGGTGGCGACGAATAAAATAGCACCTCCATTTGTTTTTTATATCTTGAGATGGGAAGTTGATGGTATGGGCATTTTTTATGATTTTTTATTTTTTTTTTTTTGATAATTGACAAGCAAGATGTGGTTGGATGAAAAAAAAAACTAGAAAAAAAATTGATGAAGTTAATTAAAAAATAATATAATTAAATTAAATCTGCTGAAAGTGAACTACTCTTTTTTTAAAGAAAGTGAAAAACAATTAATTGTTGAAAATATAACCCGAGAAACGTCATCCTGTCCGAACGTTTTTCTGGCAGCTTTTCCCAAAGCGGTCATTAAATTTACCTGTTTTTTTTTATCACTTGATAACGAACAGACGCTAAATCTACCTGTTAGAAGCTCAAGAGGTTAAAAAACAATACAAAATTTGTTTGCTGATCGTTGAATCACTACAAGAAGCCTACTGTGTAGAGACTCACGGAGTGCTTTCATATAATTTAGCGAAATTTCGTACTAGACTCGTTTTATGGCTTCAGTAATCTCTTTCGTTTCATAATATTGCCTTCCTCCTTCGTAGACTTTTCTTGAAAGGCAACCCCACATGTTTTTCATGATGTTCAGGTCCAGTGAATATGGCTACCATGCAAGTTGGTTTACATTTTGATTCTTGATTCCAGTCTTTTTTTGTCCGTGTGACATTGTCTTATTGGAAAGTCCATCGCTGTCCACCAAATATCTCCGAAAACTCCGGAAAAGCTCTTTCGAGCGCCGATTTGTAAGTGAATGCCATCATTATGGAGCTTTGGAAATCCAGCTGCATAGTTCTGCAATCGCTTTTTACACCACATCCTTTGCTGTGCCTCTTTTGAAGATGTATTTCTTGTTTTCTTAATTCATGGAAATTATAGGAAATAGCAAAATATTCTTTTTTTGCATCAGGAAAGACGACGGAATTCCACTCTGCATTTCTACCGATATGACTTGTTGAAAAAACAATCCGCTGCATTTTACGGGCCGCATTCAATGGTGGTTTCCTCTTCATTTTTTTTTTGTGGCCAATATGGCCGGTTTTCTTTATCACGATATGAATAGTTGATTTCTCCTTTAATTTAAAAAAAAATATCTTTCAAGCCTTTTGAGATTAGCGAAGGGTTTGAAAATTATCGTAAAATTAAAACAAAAAAAAAAAGCCTGTTCGCTATCAAGCGAGACGCACTTTCGCTGCCAAATGTTTTAATTGTATTGGCGGAGTTCTCATCAATGAACTCTTAACGTCGTTTCGAGGGGCTTTCTTTAGTTTATTGATCAAACCGTCATGCTTTGATTGCAAATTTGTTATCTCTGATTTCCCCAACGGGTAGTCATTTTGAGTTTCGTGCGTTGATAACAAATATTTGCATGCTGTTCCCACTAAAATTGTCCCTTTACTCTAAAATGTTATCTAAGGACCCTACATCATAATAATTATCCTGTTTGTATCGTCCCGTCGAACTACGCAAATATATCGCTTCAAGTTCGAATTAATTTGCAGATATTTATCTCAGATTGAAACTATGCATCGGTTATCAATTGCATCAGATCTAAAGACATATATCATTGGCCAATTTTGAAACTGCGTCTGCCAGTGACACTTGCCTCAGGATAATGTCTCATTGCAAGTGCTTGTACATATATCTGCAATCCATTGCCGATAATCACCAAGTGTCTGGCAGAGTGTTTACACACAATGTCGACCATCTAAATTGTATTCACGCGAAGCTAAATCACTGCAATATTCAAAGGTATCAGATGATTGATCAAATTACAACAAAGCCACAATCTCAGCCGCCTTCCATTCTATGTGTGCTTATCTCTCTGCTTATACAATTAGCCAAATAAAGCGATTCAATCGCGTCCTCATCGCATCCCTTGCAGAAGAAGCGGCAACAAAATTCCCGGCAACTCTACAACAGGTTACAATTGAGATATTAACGCAGGCAATACCCGCCGCCATTCACGGCACACTGGCGTCCTTCATCATCCTTCTACCGATAATGATCTTCATGACAAGGGGCGACGCACATTGTCGAAAGAATGAAAATGAAAATTTTCCATCACATCCTGATGTGATTTTTCCTTCGTTGCCCATGTAAGGATTCGTTTCACCTTAGATTTTCTCTTCCCTTGTTTGGCCGTGCGGTGAGGTTCAGTGTGTGGGCTTCATTGTTGTTGTTGTTGTAATGGAAAGCGGAAAAATACTTGCGATAACAGTTACGTCCTTCGTGAATAGAAAATTTTGATCAACCACAAAGCACTTCACATTAAAAATAATGTTATCAAAAACGGTTGCGGATTTTTTTTATTTCAAAATGAAGGTGTTTCCGTTTGGGTTCTGCAGGGATGTGAAGAGGTAGGCATATCGTTTAATGCACTTGTCATGTTAATCGGGCCATGGTACAGAAAAAAATTTTCCACCGCAGCCTAATAATTGAAGTCGGTTGGATATGTTAAAACCTTTCTTTTCAACCACCGACCGGAGTAACGTTTCAAGGGCGAGCTTGTTGGTTAGACAAATGTTATTTGATTCGTTTAATCAGTTCCTTGTTTTAATTAATTGCCATTCAATAAATGGTGTCCGTTTAGACTTTTGTTTAGGCTTCGACATTTTTATACTGAAGCGACAATTCTATAAAAACAGTAAAGATTATACCACTTTTGGTCATAATCAACGGCCTTCTCGCAAAGATGGAAAACACATCATGATTTATTTAACAATCTTTTTCTCAATGGCGAAATTCATTTTCATTGGTCTTAATACCAAACCAAAAAAAATGTTTCATCCGTGGTTCCAAAAACCATAGAGAAATAGTGGAACAACCTCTTTTTCCGCAACGAATTAAAGTCTGGTTCCGGTTTTTGCACTGGCAGTGTAATTGGGCCTCAGGGTTTAGATAGATAGATGTAGCGTGAACATACATTCTTTTACAAACGATTAAAATATTGCACATTATTCAGTGATCTGAAATTTTTATTAAAAACTTTACAAAATAAAATATCACAGATCTTAATTTAACTTGAAGGAAAAAGCTAGTTGAAAAACCTTCATACAAATGTTAACTCGAGAGAAGCAAGCTAGTGGTGATAAATAATTCCCGATTCCCAAATCATTTATCACAGAATTTGAATAAAAAATTATTGAATGAACATAACATGATAAACTAATTAATATAAAAAAATAAAAATAAATTTTATTTGCCGCCACCAACAAACTTAATTTGTGTTTATAATATACATACATATACATTTTTAAACTGCCCCGTATTTTAAAGCTGTGTTTGCATTTTCACTAAATTTAGTCAATTGACTTATTGATGAAACTTTTGGAATTAAAATTGGACAAAAAAAAAATATGAATTTGTTGGAAATTTCAAAGTTAATTGATTTTGATCTTTTTGTATTGGAAAACTAAATTAATTTTAAATGAGGGAGGTTTATTCACATGATCTTTATGCACACACGCTTTGAATGAAATCAATTTGAATTCGATAGCTTGGTTTTAGTTTTTTTTTATTACTAAAATGCATTTTTATTTAATTGAGTTCATGATAACTTACATGCGTAACATAAAAATGCTTGAACTAGCCTAAATAACTATTAACACCTTACTTACTGGCCACAGGCGGGTGTTGTCAACTAAAACGAATAGTTAAACTATGTCTTTCGACGATAAGAACTTAATATTTTAAATATAGTTTATTTATTTTATAAGTGAATTGGCAACCAGGAAAATCTCTAAACTAACACTTGGAATATGAACATTTTTTAGATTTGTTACTTACAACTAACTACAACTTCCTTAAAATAAATTTAAAAATAACTTACTCTAGATATTGTAAACCTTTTTTAAATTTTGAGCGCCATCCAGCATTGTTAACAGAATATGTAATTGACAACGGCATGCTAGAATAAGTGACGGCCGATGGGCGGCATTCTAGAATAAGTATTTATAGAGACGAGATGACATTTTGTGAAATAAAAATAAGTAATCATTAAAACTCAAATACACGAGTCGTTAATTTTAAATAAGAAATTCAAATTTTAAAATACGTAACAAATTTCTACTTTTTTTTTCTTTTTTTTCAAAATTTACCTTTTTACTGACCTAAACCTATCCTAAGAACTTTGTTAAAAACTAAGTAAGCTGGCCAGGCATTATGAAACGCTATTTTAATACACAAAGCTTGATTTGTTCCCGAGTTATGCTGTATGAAAGAATCGGCACAAACGTACATACACACATGCACACAGACATTTTTCTGTGGAATTGGACAATGGAATTGGGATCCGAAACGTGCAGATATGTACAAATTTTTAACTCCGAAAATCGGATCGATTACAAGAATCCTGATGGGAAGTAAATAAATAATAAAAAATAGAATATAAAAAAATTAAATATATGAATGAATAAATAAATTAATAGGAATATAAATTAATTAATTAAAAAATAAATAAATAAATTAATTAATTAATATGTACGTGAGAATATTGTAAGGAAAAATAAATCAACATTTATAGGTTGTTTGGTGACATGAATCCAATAAGATGGTTTATGGTACAACGCCTCAGGTCGATAGGATACGTAGAACTTATTGGTTTGGGTTAGATCCTCTCAGGACCGTAAGTTAGTATATATAAAAATTTACATTTATCTTGGTTTTCTTTGTAATTTTCTGTAGCTATATGCTTATAATTATTTACGACTAGGATTCGGGCTACAGATAGACTGATTGCAATATCACTTATTCAACAATTTTGTATGGTATATCTTAACTTACAGAAAAATAAAATTTTGTAATTTAATAACACAAAATATTAAAAAAGTTAAAACTGCTGCCACATAGCTACTGCTTATCCAATAAAGCCATCAAATTATTTTAATTTGATTTACTTTCACATGCGAGTAAATTTCATGGCTTAATGCTACGGCTTAATTAAAATAATATAAAAAAAATATCTTCAATAAACATGCAGCTTAAATGTATGAGCAAAAGCGTATGTATTTTACATCCGCGGCGCATCGTTTTGATTCCAAAGTACTTTTCTAATTGTTCCTTAAATTTAATGTGTTTCCTTCGGGAAACACAGTTTGACAATCGTATCAGGTTCACTTTTGTGCCTACGCTGACTAAGCCAATGACATCTGTAGAAACCTAGCCAGCACAGTTACGGGTATGTTGGCAATTTGTGGCTGGATACTCGCTTTCAGGTCGCGTAGGATCCCAAGATAGTTTAAAAAAATATGGAGTGTCAAAAAAAAAAACCACAAAAGGGAGCGATAACGTGGGAACGAGTTCTAACAGAACAGCTATCGATGCCTTGGGTGGGTGGGTTGTTATATTCTGTTCGAACAAAATACCCTCAAAGCCAAATTCATCAACTGAACTGAAAAAAAATCAAATATGTTTTTTTATTAAATTTCCTGGCACGAGAAAAATTAAAATTTTTTATAGTGGTTTGAAAATCGAGTGTTCATCGGTGGAGTCTCAATGTGGACTGAGAATTTATATGGACTTATTTTCATTTACTTAAATCGCAGTTACTTTTATTCGACATAAGTTGATGTACTTCAAAGTTGCGTTGTTTGGATGATGGACCTATCACAGCGTTCTTCTACAAATCTGAAGCTTGAAGATGAAGAGTGATCAGCACGACCACCTAATTCTGTCAATCAAATAAGACTAATAAGCCAAAGCTTAATTGGTGACTATGCCATATTCCAGAACATGATAAAAGCTCAAGACATACTCCAGGGTTTAAACCTATAACCTATTTAATGATCCAATAGAAAGGTAGGCGCGTAACCAACACCGCAACCCAGCCAATCCTTAACTGGTTGAATTCCCTTACAATGTGACCTCAATTTCTTCAAGAAACCCTGAGCTTAACTAAGGAAGTTGCACACTACAGTGACACTTAAGGTAAATGTTAAAGTTTTTCGCGGATTAGTGTTAGCATGCTCTGTTGTTCGACACATCCACATTAGTGAATATGTCCTCCATGGTTATCATGGGATTTCGAAAAGTGCCTCAAATTGTTCCTCCAAGAACTACCGCGTTCAGAGAGTTCCTGCATAATCGACAAAAATCACAGATTCAAATCAAGGCCATCGTTAAGAATTCATCAAACGCCTGCGGAACAACAATATCGAAGCTCGCATTGCGATCCGTAAAAGAATTGATCAACAAACCCCTTAAGGAGCTACATTGAAGCGATCTCAGCTGGTGCACTGAGTTGTGAACACAGAACAATATTGAAAAACATTAGACGGTATATAATTGCTATTTGGGTGCCGTGCCGTCAATAGTAAATGCATCTTCTCCTGAGCTTAGAGACCCGGGATCAAATCCGGATAAGTACATCTGATATTTTTTGACGCCTCCACATCTCGCGAGTGACTGACAATCACTCGGATGAGTACAAACTGCAAAGAAAAACCTTCTGTTGCCGTTTCGTGTCGGCAAATAACTGTGGGTCCAGCCATCATCGGCCATTTGCGAAAAAGGTAAGACGCACAAAATAATGGTGGCCGTGCTTTTCGAGCTGATGCGCCAACAATATTCATTTACATTTAGCTCAAAGATACGTCGGAAACTGTGGAGAGATTTATTCTTAAGGAATTAAACGAAATGCTAAAAGATTATAAAGACAAGAAAATAGGAAAGTTTTTATTGTTGGAAGAAATACTTATCAAAATTTTGAAATATCCAATTGAACGAAAAAACAATGTAAAGTGGCTCGAATGGAACATTGAACTGCAAAACCTATTTCTTGATCCTGGTCAGACAAAACAGTAAGCTTTTAACTACTAAAGAGGTCCGTGAGAAACTACCGGTCACAATCAGATGCGTCGAAAAAATAATTGAAAAGGTAATAGGCTCGCGAACCAGAGCTTAAGAAATGTGTAAACTTATTGCTTCTGCTGGATAAGTGTCACCAGAAGGAAGTTGGACTTGGACTTCTGCTACTGATTGATAAAATAGACCAACTGAAAAAGAATTTACTGATGAACAAATTTCTAAAGACTTCAATAAGCTTATTAAAGCCGAGCATGTCAATGTAGAAGCACTGAAGCTTGGACCATCTCCTCTTCATGCGAAGATTCGCTTTTTCGAATCGCTTCTTTGATTGGGTTATAAAATACAAACTAAAAAGGATCTGATGATAAAAATGAGAACATTCGAAGTACCTTAAAAGAACGAGTGAGACTCATGAACGCCAAAAAATTAGATTTGGAAATATTAAAGAAGGCAACAACGTCTTATCGTATCACCCGCAAAAGATGGATGAGAGATCTTTTTCTCAAGAGGCGCTCAATCTTACGAGCTTTCAGCCTGATTAAGTAGATTTCGAGCAATTTCTGGGAATAATTTAATTTTTGTGCGGGGTGCACCATACAAATACTCCTATGTGCCATGGCAAATGAACGCTCTTGACTTCTCTCCTCTTCCCGAGAAGATGCGAATATATAAGCTATTATAAGAAACCATTAACTGCAAATGTTATTACTTCTTATTCGATGCAAAACAACAAAAAAGAGGTTCCTATGTCAAGGAAAATCATACTTAATTTTAAAATAACACCTTAGACCCAAAACTCAGTCGGCCAGCGTCTACGCATGTTTCCAAGATTGCCACCCAACAATGGAGCAAGAATTTGCATGACAGTTTCCAAACAATTATTCGTGAAGCGCTAGACTGCCAAAGAACTGCTCAAAAGCATCAAATCGAATTTCGACATTCTTCGGATGAGGACTAAAACTTTTGCTGCCTGAAAATCCAATCAATTTTATAAGTTTCCATTTTATTCGCGGCTACAGCTCTCGAACTTTGACGTATTCCCAACTGAGGCGTTCGTAGTCCTTGTCCAACTATTTACTTCCAGCGATTACAATCGATGGAGGAAACTTTGGTGTTCTATTGACAACTTTTCATTGTTCGAAAACTCAACAAAAAAAAAATAGGAACACACACTCGACGAACTTTGAAGAAGGATTTTAATTTCATTCGAAGAGAAGGCTGCGGTGGTGTTAAGGAAAGCTGAACACTATCCGCCTGCGAATATTGAATTCATACAAAGGAGCAGAAGGATGTTTGTTTTTTTTTTTTGTTTTTAGTGGTTTTTGGTAAGTGAACACCTGAAGTAAAGCACTTTTGAGTTTGCAGTTCTTTGAGTCTTAGTCCTTTTTGGTTCAACTAGTTTTCGAGGTTTTATGTACTTTCATTGCGCTGCCATTCGGGGTGAGTGAGATTGATGGAAGCTATTTCTTGTAACGGTTAGTGAGCCAATATTCGCGAAAAGGATTTCGCTTAGCCGCTGCCATTAGAAAGTTTCAAATTGATTTTTTTATTCGCTTCACTTTGGAACTGTTTCTTTAAAGTAAATGAACGTAAAGCGCTTAGAAGGGTGACGGCACCATACCGTTACGAGAAATATTAAGTTACTTTGGAGCTTAAAGGTACTCGAATGCATGTGAGTCAGTTTAACCCAAATAGTGCTGAATAAGCTTTTAATTTAGAAAAGGAATTGGAAAAGTTTTGCGCAGAATTATCGTAGTTTTAGTCGTCCTTGTGTGAACAAATAATCACCGCTAGTGTGAAGTTTGAACAGTGAAATCGAATCTCATATTGTTTAAAAGGAAATCGTTAGAAAGCGATGGAATGAGACTCTTGTCTCACTGCGAATCTTACCATTTAAAAAGAAGTGGTCCAGTGGATAAATGAATATGAAAATCGCTATGCGTTAAGTATCCACTTGAACAATTCTCTCAATGAACGATTAACAACCGTACAATGTTCCTTTCATTCACATAAGGTTCTGGGTTCAAATTCGGAAAGAAAAATCTAGCATTTTGTCGGCGGCCTATTTATTATTATTACAAACTTAGATACACGTAAATAAACGTAGGGCTGGTGTGTTATATCACCAAAAGCTAAATGTGCACTACTCGCATAAAATGAACGATATTTATTGGTAGCTACAGGGTGCCACATAAGAAACGTCTAGAATTGTTTGATGATAAATATTTTTCTTTCTGATTTTTTTAACTCTGGTTTTTATTAAAATTTAGCTTATAGTTTGAAAATATGTTCACATAATTTTTTGAGGATTATATCTCTCAAATGATGCCTATTTATGTGCTCTTTCCAGAGCACTTTCCTTTCTTTTTCTTCAAACTTCAGGTCCTTGCGCCCTATTTTCTCCTTGGATATTGGTCTTAAGCTGTTCAGTGGTTTCTGGCTCATTGGCATACATCTAAATTGTTGGGTGTCCCTAAGAAGAAAATCTGGAGACGTTAAATCGGACAAAAGCGATATAATCTGATTACAAAAATTTCCCCCAGGACAGTGTGCGATTCGACCCCATCTGGTTTGAACCACAATTCTGCATTGTTCTCTACCTCTGGCTTCAAAAAAATTTCAATCTTTGGCCGGTTTTGAAAGCCATCCGCATTAACCGCAAATTTGTTCGTCGTTTTCGGAAAGAAAAATACTGTGCATCAATGTGGGTGCATTTTTTGACGTTCAATAATTGGTTTTGAATGTTCGATGACCCGAATTCTGCAATTTTGTTTATTCAAGTACCCGTTGAGGTGAAAATAAGCTTCATACCTCATTACGAGTTTGTGAATAAACTTATTGTTCTCTCGGAACATATCTTGAACACACCGAGCATACTGAATGCGTATTTGTGGCTCATTTGTTTTCAACTCATGAACCAATTGAATCTTTTATAGAAAAAGGTCTTTGAAAAGACTGCATAGACATCACCAGCTGCTGCGAACGTCGCCTGCCGGAGGGTTCGAGGTTTTCCTAAATACTTGCTTGCACCCGAGCAATGTTCACATCATTTTTCACTGTAAGAGGTATTCTAGCACGCGGAAGATCACAGAGAGCCTCTAGTTACGCAAAATACTGGACCAGTCGGTGAATTGTTAAAGCACTGTGCGCATTTCGAAAATAAAAGAAATTTCAATACAATCTTTATGTCTGAATAATTGAATATCCACTTTGGTTTTTTGTTCTGTTCTGAATCTTTACATCAAAAGTTTCCATAGTCTTTCAACGTGACTTCTGAAAAAAGGGACAAAAAATATTCAATATTTAAATCTTAGCGGTTATTATACGCTATATACAGGATCTGGAAGAATCGTAAAGAGTTGCCACTCACGAAGTTTTTTTTTGGGAATTCGGACCAATTTTTTAAAAGGTGTTCTGTGGTTTGTTTTATATTTTGCACAGAATTTCTAATTGTTTGGAGATATTCCTTCAAATGTTTATTTAAATAAGTTTAAAATTCCTAAACATATTTTTACACTTTATGTTTATTGTTATTTACTACTGTGTCCAAAAAATAAGGTGACATATGAATTTAAACTGCGCGCGTCGAAGGATTTGGAAATTTTTCTTTCTTTTTAGGTTGGTAGTACTGTTAGTGACATCTATGTGAAATTTCATGTCAAAATATATTCATAGTGTTTGAGATACGCGTCGTTTTGTGAGCTGCTAAAAGTGAGTTTTTCGTTTTTTGCGATGTCGAAATTTATTGAGCAAAGAATTTGCATTAAATTTTGTTTCCGGAATCAATTTTCTGCTGCGGATACGTTGAGGATGGTGCAGAAAGCCTTTGATGATGAGGCTATGTCTAAAAAAAATGTTTACAAGTGGTATAGTGATTTCCAAGCCGGCCGTAAACGTGTCGAAGACGAAGAGCGTTCTGGGCGACCATCAACCTCAACCGATGAAGCTCACGTCCAACAAATCAAAGATTTGGTGTTGAAAAACCATCGATTAACGATTAGAGACCTTGCTGATGAAGTTGGCTTATCCAAAGGCTCAGTCAATACCATTTTGAAGGATGCTTTGGGCCTCAAGCGCGTCAAATCTCGACTGGTACCGAAAACATTGAATTTTTTGGAAAAAAAACGTCGCGTTGAAGTGTGTGAAACAATGCTTTCCGACTACCAGGATGTCATAAAACGCATTATAACTGGCGATGAGACTTGGATCTATGCTTTCGACCCCGAAACAACCGATCAATCGAGCGAATATCGTGCCAAAGGAGAGCCGAGACCAAAAAAACCGCGCCAAAGTCGCTCAAAAATCATGGTCATGTTGACTGTTTTCTTCGATTATCGTGGTGTTGTGCTTTATGAATTCCTTCCAACCGGCCAAACAGTCAACAAGGAATATTGTTTGAATGTTATGCGTCGTTTGCGTAACGCTATCCGCCTAAAAAGGCCGGAATTGTGGAATGACAATTCACCGTATTCATCTGATCTGGCGCCGTGCGACTTCTGGCTGTTCAACAAGCTCAAAAGACCGCTCCGGGGACACCGTTTTGATACGATAGAGGAGATTTAAGCCGCAGCGAAGACGGAACTGAAGGCCATCCCGTAAAGTGACTACAACCAGTGTTTCAAAGATTGGAAAATCCGTTGGCATAAGTGCATTGCATCGGGAGGGGATTACTTTGAAGGGGATGAAATTGATTTGGAAGAATAAATAAAGAATTTTCAAAATAAATACAATGTCACCTTATTTTTTGGACACAGTAGTATAAACTGCGAATGATTTTTCTGAATATATTTTTTTGAATTAAACGGTTAAAAAATAAATTTGACAGCCCATTTATCCTATATTTAAGTGAAATGAATCAATTTATATTCTGTAAAATCAAGATTGGCTTCAATTTTTTTCCATGGATATTGCTGCACTGAGGGAATCAAATGATTCACTGGACAAATCTTATTATGCCAGAGGAAAACCAAAAAACCCACTGAAGTATGGGCAACACATGCTTAAAAGTATATTTGTAATGCGGAGGTTTCAACAGCTTTTTCTTTAAAACACCATAATGATCAGCAAAAGCAAAATGTAGATCTAAAAATAAGAGAATAATGTATATTGATTCTATATTCAATTTTGGGCTTTCCAAAATGAGAAACATAAATTGATGAGCAAATGCATCTGGACAGAGTGCATAGAATAATTGGAGACGCAAATATGTTTATGACTTCTGTTTTTCAAATATGCAAAATAGACGCGAAGTATTATTCGGAGTGCATTCACAAATTTTAGGAAACAAATTAGCTAAACTAAAAATAAGAATAGTAATATCTTCATCAGCAACGATTGCTGGAAAAGTTTTTAACGAAATTACAAATAACAAATCTTAGTAATATTGCCGAGTGTACAAGAAAACTATGAAAGGCTTTAGGATATTCAGATTATGCATCTGATTGACAAACGTACGAATACGGAAATTCATCACTCATGGTCTACGACAGGAGGGCAAATGCAATGAAGATACTTTGGATAAGCAAAAAACGATATGAAGCAGAAACGCAACGTGCAAGAAAAATTCTGACAATTGCTTGGAAAAATAATAAAAATACCAAAATATGGATTCGGCAGCACTTATGACAAAAGAACATCCGTCAAAAACATAGACATCAAAATTTAAACAAAGTTTCAGGAACCCGAACTCATCTCATCCTTCTGACACGTTAGGCCCCGGATGGAGCACCCATTGTACTTCGAAAATAAAATGTAAACTCATTGTCAAGTGTCTTTTAGTTAAAAGAAAATTCGAACATCGAAACAACGTTTGCTAAACCCGCAGATAAGCCAATGTTCGGACATGACAACGTCTGTCGGGTCCGCAAGTATAAAAAAAAAAATTTAATTAATTTAAAATTTAATTTTAATGGTTCTGATTGAAGTCAATGATATTGGTGCGATATATGATGGAGAAGGAGAATCGGTTGTCACTATATATAGCATTGAACTTCAAAAAAATGAATGCTGCTTAATATGTGAAATTGTTGGGTGAAATACTCATTCACTTTGGCGAAGAAATAAGTGAAGATGAATGGACTTTTCAATAAGACAACGCCGCAATCCACTCATTCTAATGCTTGGCTGACCTGCATGCAGCCTTGAGCTGAATCCAATCAAAAACCTCTGGATTCCGCAATGGGTTTCCTCAAAAAACTGACAATTTGAGCCAATTTAAAGAGGCATTCAAGCATGAATGAGTCAAAATTGACCAAAGTCCCATAAAAGGTCTCATTGATTCAATGCCAAGGCGTTTACAGGAAGTTATAAAAAATAAAGGATCATCTGCGAAGTATTTACACCATAAAATTTATTTAAATTATATTTTTTGAACTTCTATTCGTCGTATAATGTAAACTTAATTGGTAAAAATAAAATCACTCTATTCTATTTGGTCTGATCTTTCTTCATGAAGTATACACAAAATAGTATTAAAAACTATTGTTAAGAAAACAAATTTTAATAAATATTGAAAAAGACAACTTTATGAAAAGATTTTTTGATGTTTTGATGCGGATAATTTTAAAGTATAGTAGTCTACCTTACGGAGGCATACACCAGCGATTTAAAAAAGCACTTAGGTAAACCTAACTCTTCACTTATGAGTATTCCATCATTATTTTGGTATAATGAAGCTCTTAAGATACAGAAATGTTTTTTTAAAGCATACGAAGCTGCATGCCCACTTAAGCCGACACCGAGCTCAGCCAAGCAACTTTTTTGGAAGAAACAACTAAAGGAGTCACAAAGGGAAGCACGACGTCTATTAAAAAAAGCAAAGGGAACAATCTATGAAGAAGATTGGGAATCAGCGTGTATTGCACTATCACAGTTTGGAAGATTCGGAAAAGTCGGACTTGGAGATATTGGACAAAACAGGTCTTATGACTGAACCTTATAGTAGGCCAGCATGATATTGCAGTATGACTCAAACACCACTGTTAACAAACACTTTGAAGCTTCTGTTTGACAACATTCTTTGTAAAACATGCACGAAATAAATTGGAAATGCCAAGTTAAGGATGTTGTAAATAAAACCATTGTGCCATACAGAGTCAAACGGCACTTCAATGTCACCATGGCACCATACTAGTTGAATTACCTAGTCTTTATATCCGATGAAAGGGGTTACGTCCACTTTTAAATCCGAATTGTTCATGAGGATATATTAAGGCTTCTCTTTTAAGACTCTTTCAAAGACTTTGCTTAGGCAATTCACGAGACTTAAAGGTGTGTAGCTGTTTTTAGAATATTTATCCTTGCCAGGTTTTAAAATGGGTACCACCTCTTCTAATTTCCAAGCGTCGGGAAAGAAATGTTAGGAATCGTTAGCAAGCTTTGGGAAGATGCTTTTAATATGTGTATGTTTTTGACCCCATCTATTACAACTGCTTTCCTAAGTCGTAAGCTTCTCACAATACCAATCATATCAATACGGCAAGCAAACGAAAGCATCCTGAGGTGCTAAGAAAAACACTGAATGAATTTGACGTGATAAGTTTAAGTTTAAAGAGTTGAGAATCAGATTGGAAAAAGTTTCCTGAGTTTTCTCCATGCTGGTTACAATTACTAAGTCTAATGTTTGATTGCTGAGATTGAATGTAGTTTCAAAAGATGATGTTTTATTAAGATTTTTTTTTAACTCTTAACACGTATTTAAATAAGCTATCATAATTTTAAACATTTTAAGGATCACCTCGTTAATTCGCCAAAAGGCTATCAATTCGATTGCACCCGAAAACTTAAAATGTCCACAATGCAACTTTGAAATAAATTCCTTCCAATGTGTTCAATCGATTCGATTAGCTCCATGATTTTCAAAACTTATCGTTAACCATTCACATCTTTCTTCATCATGGATATCGAGTATTTTCAGAGAATCGTCTCAGAGCAGATAACCATTGGGAACCTTAAAAATCAGCTTTCGTTGCACTTAAAAGCCGTTCATGGTGAAATGTTCCTCTACATAGAAGCATACAAGTACCCACGTTTCACATTCATAAATGTATCTTATGCATTCCATTGGAATTCTCCGTTCACGCTTCGCCATAGTTATGACTTCATTCAAACGAAGCATATCCCTTTAGTACGAGCCACCAGTTCTCGTATGCGACTTAATCCAATAACACAGTAAGTAGAATTCCAACTCGCAACTATTCCTTCGAAAATCGAAACGAAGGACGAAAAAGAGCGCCTTGGAGCCGGGAGCCGGGAGCCAAGCGAATATTACACAAACATAAAATTGCATTATGGAAAGCCAAAGGCTGCTCTCTAAACAGCATTCATTCTAATCCACGCATCCCACACCACCACCATACTTGCCTTCACTTGGGCAAACACTTCTGAGAATTGGGAATTCAAGTGAATTTCTTATTCAGAGATTAGGACTCCCTGCATGGTGCTGATGTAATTCCTTTAAAAGAAGCGCAACCAAGGAAGCGTTCAAATTTCGTAAAAAGCTTTCCTGCGCTTAGCATGTGATAATCAAAATGTATCTGCAAGTTCGGCGAATGGCAAATACGACGGGTACTCTACGTGCACTGATTTATCGCTTAATCGGTGACACCTCATGGCAGTCTCTGGATGTGAGTATTCCCACTTCATGTGGTGGATTCACGACGTGGAAATAATTTTGATCATTAGTTGATGTAACGGGCAATAGCTGGTCCCAGAGCTAGCGATGCTGCGAGACAACACATGGCAACCGATTCAGTCAAATGGGAAAAGTTTTAAGAAATTGCTTTGTGGAGGTGGCAGGCGCGCCTGATGCAGACATAATGAAAGGATGTCGCAAATAGGCGTCTCCGTTGTGCGACTTATCGCAATCAAGTCCGCGAACAGTTCCAACCTTGGAAATAAATGAAATTCAATTTTAGTTAGATGTGCACACTTCCTGCCAATAATATGAGTACTTGTAATCTAGGCACAAAGTGTGCGGTGTGGGGGTGACTGAATTTTGACATTTGAGGAACGATGTCAGCTTTTGACAACCTCATTCATTGCGGTATTCATTTGATCAATGGATGATTTTCGTCACTAACTAATTTTTGTAGGCAGACCGCGGAGCTACGGAATAATTGAAGCCACCTGAACAAATGGAGAGGTTTAAGCAAAATAAAAAGGATGTGGAAGAAACCGCTCAATACTTTGGAAGGGAAGCCAGAGATATTCAGAGCTATATTTAGTCATTTCGTTCCGCTAATGTAGCAGAAAAATGGGGGATAACTGGCTCAAGTGCATTTAAAGATGCTGTCGCTTTCACAATTTTTCCTTCAACTAAAGGATAAGGTCAGAATTAAGGCAAGACACCGATTGTTTTTCGGGTATTACTGTGCAACTTTTTGCCAAAATCAAGGAAAAAAAGGACGAAAAAGATGGCATTACAATGCCGGTGATTGTGCTCTTAAAAAAGTGCTGTCAGTGAAGTTTTGTATTAAGATGAAATGCAAGTCAGTCTGGCAAGTCTCTATCAGGCACTATAACGATTTAATTCCAGTGTGGACAGTCCAAGCTGCAAAGTCGTATGATTGTGTGGTGGTTTGAAACTCGAATATATTTTTGGTTTCCATTACTCACTGGTTGGATTCGGAATTCGGACAGTGAATTTGACATCGAACAATTTTCATTCGTAAAATTCATAGTAATTGAAGACAATTACATATCATCTACACTTACATTTTTTTTTAACTAAAACGAGCTTAAAATTCTAACAGCCGATGCACTAATCACTTCAGCAAGGACACCTTCAAGTCGATCATTTGGTCGATCACTATAGTGATAACTCCATTAATTTGATCCCAGTGGTAAATAATGCCTGGACCAGATTCTAAACAAATATTTTCTGGACTCTAAGCTGGTACAAATCAATTGTTTGAGAGGCAGTAGCTTTGCCAATTGCTCCATCCAGTCACTGTTGTCAGTTTTATTATTGACTTTAAATTCATTTAGCCATTTCAGCCGCTGCTCTGCTTAAATAAGATAAGAAAGTTGTGTAAAGAACAATAGGCTTTTATTCATTTATCACAATCAACCACGATAACCAGCAGCAGCTCTTTTAAAGGCAACTTCAACTATCAGACGTGCGTGAGCTCGTTGTTTTTTTTAAGGGTTCCGTACCAAAAAGGTCCAAATGAACCTTATTACTGAGCCTCTGCTGTCCGTCTGTCATAGAGGTGAATCAACAACGTTGCAATAACTAAAAATTAAAACTGGTTTGAGTGCGAGTAAGTCTGTAAAAAAATACATATTTTTTTCAGCTATGAATCAATTAACCAAGATTTGCAAATTTAATATTTCTTTTCTCGCTTTTGAAAGTGTCCATGCTTCTGAACCGCATAGCAGGATGGGGATGATAGAGGTCTCATAGAGCGACGACTAGGAGAAAGGGCTTTCCATAATTGCTTTCTTAGCTACAGGTATTCTCTTTTGATGTCAGCGTTAGTGATATTATCTGTGTTCAGCGAAGCTAGGGAGGCAGGCAAAGTCCCTTACTACCTCAAAGTTACATCTTCATATCAATGATATGTTAACGTGTGTACGGGACTTTTGCACTACTGTTTCAAGTATAATGTTGAAGAAACCGCATGACAGTGCATCACCTTGTCTTAAACGTTGTTTGACATCAAAAGGGTCGGTTACGTCTTTGCCGACCTTCATGGAGCAGCTTGAGTTCTCCGTCGTCATTCTGCACAAAAGGACAAGCTTAAATAGGATGCCAAACTTAGACATGGTTTTCATACATCTGGTCCCTGTGGACGAAACAGAAACATTGTTGTTTCGATATAAACATTGTGAAAGACCGCTTATGTCAACTCCTTGTCCAATGCATTTTCGAAAGCATTGTTGTGCTCGGAATTTTAATGCGTGATTATCTTTATGTCGTCATAGTTCAAAAAATACATAGTTTCAGTCGAGATATTTCCATCATCCCTTCCCTTCGAACTGGAGAAATGTTCAGCATCGGATCTCTTTCTGGTAAAAAGATGCCTCCAAGAGGATAACATTCAGTCCAGTTTTCTTTGGAGATTTCGATAGTTGTTTTTAGGTCGATTTCGAGAGATTATTTATCTCTACGTCATTTTCTTGAAAGACCTCTAGATTTGCGTTCATGACAAGAAACCACAACCGTGGTGCCGTGCCGTGGGAACGTCGGAACATCAAAATATGAAAATTCAATTAGCCTTTATAGTTCAACACTAACTTATTTTAGTCAATTGTTGATACATATCATAATGTTGTTATGAAATCCAATTAATGGATAAACATGTGTGCTACTATGTGCCTACAGAATAATTTGGGTCGTTGGTCCTACATTTTTTTCTAACTCGATTGGTAATAAGGTGGATATTTTGGTCACGGACAAAATAATTTCAGCAGGCCAACAATAGCATCATAGAACCAAGACAAAGTAAAGATAGCAATATCTGAGCTTTAATCTAATTAAGCTACTTTACATGGTAAGTAATATGCACCAACTTATATAAAGGGTGATTTTTTAAAAGCTATAGGAAAGTTTTAAAAAAAAAAAACACATAAAATTCAGAAAAAATCATGAAATCTTTATTTGAATCGATAGTACGGTCCATATAATTGAATGTTTGAAGATTATTTCATGCAAATATTGACCTTGACTGCGCCTCAAATGGACCATCCGCTAAGTCGAATTTTGGCATACTCTTTCCATCATTTCGGCCGGTATCTCACGAATAAATGCTTCAATGTTGTCTTCCAATGCGTCAATTGAAGCGGGCTTGTCTGTATAGACATGAGCTTTAACACAGCCTCTCAAAAAATAGTTAAAAGGCATTAAATCGCACGATTTAGGCGGCCAATTGACCGGTCCCGAACGTAAAATAAAATGTTCACCGAACTCGCCTCTCAATAAGTCCATTGTTGCGCGTGCTGTGTGGCATGTGACACCGTCTTGTTGAAACCACATATCATGCAAGTCAAGCTCTTGCATTTTGGGCAAAAAAAGTTGGATATCATCTCACGGTAGCGCTCACCATTCACAGTTACGTTACGATTCGCATCATTTTTGAAGAAGTACGGTCCAATGATGCGTTGTTCAGTAACAGAGGCCCAATTGCTGCGAACGGCAACGAATCGATAATTGATGGTCATCATTAACACTGGCCGATACAGCTGCGATATTTTCTTCAGTTCGCATTCTACGTAAGCGTGTTGGTGGTGGTTTAATGTCCAACAATGTTAATTTGGTGCGAAATTTAGTCACAATAGCCCGAATAGCCGCTTCAGTGGGTCGATTAAACTGACCATAAAATGGAAGAAGCGCGCGATGAACTTTCTTAACAGAGCACGCATTTTGATAATAACATTCAATAATTTGCAAGCGTTGTTCGTTTGTAAGACGATTCATGGTTAAATTATAGACCAAACTGAAGATGTTCGACAGTGAAACAAAACACGAAACGTGCGTCAGCTGTTTAAACCAGTATTGCCAAAAAGATAACAGCTAAAAAATCACCCTTTACTTACGTATATACATCCGCTTGCAGATATATTCTTGAATAGTTAGGCTTTGAAAATATAAAAAGAAATCGATTTTTTTTTAATGTCAAGACTCGAATTCCCCCTTAAACATTGTGTTATTTTCACTTGCGTCAAGAAAACATGCTGGAGAAACTCTTTATTGTTTTGTATGTTTCTATAAATTTGTTTAATGCCATAGGCTAAGCCCTTTTTAAGTAAGTCTTTTGTGGTACGATACCTTTATGTGCAGCTTCATAGTACTTTTAAGCAACTTAAAATATTTATTGATCAGAAATCTTAACTAGAACTTAACTTCTAGTTAACCTCACTTGAGTGTTTACCTAGACTCTTGTGCGATCTTAAGTTACGCTGTTCATAGATGATTATTATCTGTGGCCTTTCTATCCAGACGGTTCATAATTAAAAAGTTGTTGCGGTCTTATTAAAAACCACTTCTGAGGTAGTTGGAAGAAAAAAGACCTTTTCATGCTATAAAAACCGTCTTCGCATTTTTTATTCGATAGCTTTAAGCCTCATGAGATGCTTTCATCGTGTTCTTGTCGAAAAGTACGTCATTATATTTTTTTGGCATTGTTAAGCTTCTGATATTAAGCCTTCTGTGGTTTTGCGATTCGTACGAGCTGCTATTTTTGAAACAGAAACACCTTAAGCCATTTTATTGCCTCAAATGCCAACGTCTATATTTTTAAATTTGTTGTGAGTGTCCGCAAACAGCTTATAGAAAAGATGTTAAAAAAAATTTCAAATTTCATGCTTAAATGTTTCCCATTCATTGTTCCTAAGTTGTGAGTCTAAAGTTATTATTGATCAAGCAATTTTCTGAATGGCATATAAAAAATGTTCCTTTCGAAGTTCATCGTTTTTTAGAGTAAACAATTCTGAAACAAATATTGTCTTTCGAAATGCGTGAATGAAACTCCGTGCATCAGTTCGTATCTTAAGTAGAAATATTCTGGAAAACGTACTCTCGATGTGTTTCCAAACCTCTAACTTCTTCATCGATGGATCCACATTTGATCCCATGAAAATGTAGACAACGTGCAATTTATTTATTGGGAGGTCATAACTGTGAGTCCTAGTTTGAGTCACCTTTTCGAGCATAAAAGATGTCGACCATGTCCACCGCGTGCATTTTAAACAAAAGAAATTTCGACCATTTTTGACGTTCTTACGTTAATTTTTGAAAACCACACCCAGCAGTGTATTTTGTGTGTGTGTTAATAGCTCTCGTTGCTGAAATGAACAAACTCATTCGATATGCAAAGCTTTTCGTCGGTCTTTGAAGAGAATGTGTCGATTAAAAGCGGATCTTCCCATCATCACCCTTTATAAGAATATCACTAACAAGAGAGGTCAAACATTTCTGATTCGTAGGAGCAGTCTTCATTCGAAATTTCCGGCTCTCAAACTAAAACCCCCTTTATGTTTCTAGTTCAATTTAAACATCCTCTTATGGAAAGATTTCTTAGAAACCATCGCAGACAAAAGATAAGACCTGTTTCCCGGTGACATCTCATCTCTTGCACTTTAATAATTGCATCAAAATCAATTGTCGCCCACTTCAGGCTCTCTACGCAGCACAATTCAATCGGTTCATCTGTCAGTCTTGTGGAAGTGTCCCAACACGGATAATGCAATCGAAATAGAATTGAAATTAAATGAAATCTTCCCTCGGGCCGAAGTGACACAAACCAGTAGTCTTCAAGATTGGCACTGAATCGAAACGATTCCAATGGAAGCGTCCACAACAAATTCCTCTGGACACCAGACTATGCCGAGGAAAACGTCTCGCACAAAAGTTTCCACCGCAAAACTTTGACAGATTTCCCCTCCGCAAAAGAAGTAGTTGAGTCGACAAAGTGCAGGCATTGTTGTTCACAACCGCCACTCCAAGAGTTCATGATTAATAAATTGCATATCGGCGAAGCGGTGGTGGTGGACGGAATACCTTGTTGCCCCGACTGGCACATTTTCGAGGTCTCATTCCATTAGGACTTTACCAAGTTCCAAGGCAAGATAATTTAAGCATTCATCAAACTGAGGGCAAACAGGATTAGAAAGTTTTTTTTTTATATTTTTTTCGTTTTTTGCGGCTAACCACGCTTTGCATTGTGCTTAATTACATCTGACATTTTGTGGCTGAAGTAAGACACCATTAGTTAATTAAATGACAAGACTAAGTTACGACCACTAGCAGCACTTATGATCAGAGGAAGCATGATGATGAATAAATATTCGTAGTCAAGCGACCAACGGACGAGTGGACGAGGACGATGACGGCAACGGCGCAGAGGAAATCTTGATGGTACATTCGAAAACGAAGGAGTCACCTTCTTCCTCATAAATATGTAGATTCGAAAATTTTCACATTGCAAAACTGTTTTTAAAATCAGCATTTGGGGTAAAAGTTTCCACAGATAGTGTCGTCTTCGTTCGCAGGAGAGCAGAGTTGGTGGTCTGATTTGGGAACGGCCATGGCCAGAGAGCAGCGTAGCGCATCTAGTGTGGGGATGCGGAAAGATGGAACAAAGTCTAAGTTTATATTAATAGAGTGAACATTTAAATATTTTCTTGATTGCATGTTATGCAAAGTCTTTTCCCACTCTAATATGGCTTTGTGTGTTGTTGTTTTATAAAGTGACGTGACTCATCCTCTGACACAACAGAGCTCCGATATTAAATTTTAACTTTTCGTATTTTGAAGTTGAACTTGAGTCACATCACGAAAAAATTAGAACAGAATAGTTGCTTCCGAAAGAGCTATAGAGTCATCATTTGATGGGAAATGGAGCATACATTTTCCATACATGAAGAGTGGCACAACGACCTAATAGAACTCCAACGCTATTACCGAAAAAAAGTCTATGATTGTGTTGTTCACCATATTAGGCAAGCTGTTTCAATAGCGCAGGAGTCACAGTTCTGACTTAAGTAACTGATAGCTGCTGAGCAAGCCAGAAGGAACTTTGGTTACAGACCCGACTTGCCATGATTTTGTCTATGGAGCCCGCCATACAGCTGCAGCTCCAGCTGTGAAGCTGAAGAAGTAGGCAACCACAGGTCTAGTCACCCGCAGCTGTGGCTGTAGAGCCAAGCAGCCAAAACTTTGTCGGAATAAAAAGACAGCTATGAATCTAGCTAAATACTAAGTTAGGCACAACTCTAGCTTAAGAGCCGACTTTCCGTTGCCTGCCCAGCTATGAATTCAGAAAGCCAAGATTTTTAACAAGTCTGCCACAGCTGTAAATATAGACCAGCTGGCCACAGCACTGACAAACTGATGGCAAAAGATTAGCCTTGAGAGCCAATCATCTGATGGTTTAAGTATTAACCGAGTCAGCCAAAACGTTCGTTGCACAATCAGCCACGATACTAGCCTTGTAACTAACAACAGCCACCGAGCCAAAGGTAAAGCTATAGTTATAGAGTCAGCCATGCACGATTCTAGTACGATTCAGCTACAAGTCTAGATTTAGAACTAGCAGTAGGTACATAACCAACTGGCCACCCATCGTCCATGATTCAACATATAGATCCAGACGGCCACAGCACCTGCTCGAGACTCATCCACGATTCTTTGAAACACTTAGCCTAGGTGGAAGCCTAGCTTTGGAGCTAGCAAGCTACAAAGGTAAATAAAGAGCTTTCTAGCATGCTATGATATTATAATAATATGATGCCATGCGGACGCAGGTCTAGTTAAAGAGCCAGCAAGCCACAACTTGAACTAAAACTCCAAACATCCGCAGCTTTGGATATAAAATAAAGGACAATTCTTTAAGTACAACAACTAGCCAACCATGAAAGGTAGCCACGAATTTATATGAATAGTTACCTGTAGAGTCAGCCATGAATCTAGCTAAAGAATCAGTTAGAAACAGTCAGCGAGCCAAAGCTCTAGCTATTCCAGCTCTAGATCCAGCCAGCTACGAGTTTAGATAAAGAGCTAGATGGGCAAAGCTCTAGATATAAAGAGACAGTTAGTCACGTTTTTGACTGAAGAATCAGCTGTTGCAGTGAAAAATGTCACTCAATCCCAACATTCGGTGTAGAACTAGCCTGCCAAAGTTGTAGATGATATAGACAAGCTGGTCAAAGCAATGACTTAAAAAAATTATGTCCATGGCTTTGGCCTTAATTTGGAAACAGCCACGTTTCTAGAAAGAAAAATAGCTATAGAGCTTAACGGTCACATCTCCAGCTGTGATTATTGATCGAGCAGCCAATATTCTAGATATAGAGTCATAAACTTAGGTAGCCGAAGCATAGCTCGACTGGCTATAGGCTCAGCAGCCACAAGATAAACTTTATGTATAGATTCTGTAAGAGCATCTGCCAAAGTACTTAAGGGAATGTTGAGCAAGACTGGATAAACACTGCGGTTTTCAAGACTATTCAAACTAACATTTTAACTGTCTTTAGGGGTTTTGAAAGTCTCACGAAATTTAAATGACTCGGACTTCAGAGGATACCGACTGGAATAGTTACTTAATCTGACAAGAATCAATCTTTACAGGAGGAGCAAAGACGATACTTGGATTTAAAATCCTATTGAGTTGGAATACCCCAACGAGGACAATGGAAGCTGATTACATCCGACTTAATTTTGACGCGAATGAAAGGAATGGAACGAGAATGCATAGATAATATCCACATGCTTTTCTTTTCGAAGATGAAGTCTTGTGCGAAACTAGAAGGCGGCTATAGTCACATTTATTTCGAAATTGGAGATATTCAAGATAATATTGGCGGAAGTATTATACGAGCACCAATCGAAGCTCTGGTGTCAACATGGAAAAAAATCAAATTTGGCAAGACGAGCCCATTCGATGTTAGGGCACAGAGGAACGAGGTGTGATCCAAAAGTACTGATAATGAATATAACCGAAAGTATTTCAACTTTTCAAATACAATTATTTTTAACATAGTCTCCTAACAAGTTAATACATTTCGTCCATCTTTTTTCTAAGCCCCTAGAAAGAAATTCTTTGTCTTGACTCTCTCAAAACGCCTCAACAGCGGTCACCACTTCGCTGGCAAAATTGTTCTTGCCCTGAAGGTGTTCTTTAATCTGAAGAAAGAAGTAGAAGTCACTATGAGCAAGATCATGCCAAAAGTGCGGGTGTTCAGTTCGAATGCTGTTTCGCCATCGCAACTGCAGCCTTGTAAACTGGCGCGTTGTCTTGATGACACCGCACTACGACTCACAGTTAGCCGCGAGTTTTTTTCTTAATAGCCTCTCGCTATCTTCTTGTTTGGTCTGCATAACAAGAACCTAATATAGTGGCCTTTTTTTCCAAATATTCCATCATAATAATTCCTTCAGCGTCCCAAAAATCTGATGATATAGCCTTCCCGCCGAACTCTACATGTCAGTGAAGAGAGTTGCTTCCACGGCATCGGTTGCTGCTTGGTTTCTAGATAAAAATAGTTGATCCAGATCTTGCTCATGGTCAGGAAAAGTGACAAAAAATTTCCCTGATCCGCGTAGAAATTTTTGAAAATGACCCACGAAATGTCGACTTGTTTCTTCTTTTGCTAGTCAGCTAACGCGCAGAGAAATTCTTCCTATCCATGTCGTTGGCAATTATTCTCTGAACACTGCCATATGGGATCCATGTGACCTCAGCTTCATGCCTGATGCTCATGTCTTGTCTTCACTACGGCACGTGAATGGAAGTCGTTCGCGGTCGGTGTTCATCTTCAGTGGATCTTCTTTCCAGCTTAAGCTCCTTGGTTCAGCGTGCAACGGCGGAAAATGGAGGTGCAGAGTCACCTTATGTAGACATTTTTTTTTTCAACCAGACGCACTTAATGACAGCTCAAATTTCGTTTTTCACCATTTTGATGTTCTCTCTTCGACGGTTCGTATGCAATTTTTTGTTTTTTTGGAATTTTATGCGAACTGGCAGAACCCGGTTAACATTATTTTTGGATCATCACGTTTATTAAAAATCAGATAAACCTCGGAATGCAGGGAGTGAAGCGGGCTAAAATAGTATAATTTAATTCTCTGTATAGAGAGCTCGATGAGGAAGATACACTTATTGTACTAGATGCTGGAGTGGCCACAAATTGGCGGAGAAACTTCAATCGATTTCATCGATCTTATTCGCAAAAGCACCCGACTCGTACACGAAGTTTATTCGACTCCGTATTCCGAGTTTTTCTATATTTGTAGGATTTACTTGCTCTCCAGCGATTATGACTACCCTTATAATCCATTTTGCAGAGAGCGAGCAGAAGAATTACGACTGGAAAGAATGGAAAACGTATGCAGTGGTTTAGAACTTAGATGTATTTAGTGACAGTGTTTTTATAACGACTTATTTGCATGCACTTATTTCGCAGTATTTTTCATTCCTTATTAGTTCTTGCGCTGGAAATTTGTGTCTGTGTAAAACTGATTCATCACTCTTCTATCAGTGTCACAGCAAAGCCAATAACAGATTATCTACGCAACCCATTATTCCAGTCAACAAGAACTAAAAACTATAGCAGCCGATACACCTACCACTACAGCAAGAACTCCGATTTATTCAGAACACATTCGGTTGTAGACCCGGAACAGATTAATTGTTCCAATTGAAAGGCATGCGTTTTACCAACTGCGGTTGACCAGCCAAGCGAGGAGAGCATACTTCAGCCTCCTTCTAATCCATCTCTTCGCTTAATGCAAAATGCAATTAAGCGTACTCTTAATCCCTTGAAAGCCAGCAACTTTCGCTACTAGAAAAAATAGTACACCAGAAAGTTGTTCCTTTCATGGTCACAACCCTACTATTGGCTAAGTAGCCTGGCGAGCTATGCATTCATATTTTGGTGCCGTTGGTGAGGATATCTTCCTTTGGACCGAAATTAACCGGCGCTGCTTGTTGCTGTCTCATTACATTTACTGTATCATTCCATTTTTTAATTTTTTACCACAGTACAATGTTGAAGTTCTAATGCGTCCTGATTTTGACATTACAAATCGCGTAGTTTGCGCAATCCATGTGATAAACTTTTTAAGCCCTATTTATATTACTGTAATCAAAGGCTCAATAAATCCCCTCATATCTTTTATCCTGTTAAGGTTAACAAATAGCAAAAAGGTATCACCTTAAGATGAAATTTCGGCTGCAATAACATTACCCAAATTCTTTTATGTCCTTCCCAGTCATCCCTCGGCATTACGGAGGAACCAACGGAAAAAGGTCTAGTGGCATCTTTTCATAAGATTGCCATCAGTTTACCTACGATTTATTGTCGAACATGATAGGATGGTGATTAAATAAATAACCACTCGTCTTCCCTCTTTAAGACAAAATTGTGTAACTTTAATAAATAACCTGCGTATGCTGTGTCCTTGAAAGAAATAGGAACTACCTTACACCTAACCAATGTTAGACCATTAAATTTTAGAAAACCTTCACAGACGAACTCTTCCACACAATTTAAAATTGGCTTTCCGTGCAATTTACCAGCACATCGATGTCGTTGTCGTTTCCACAATTTCCAGCCACGATATGTAGAGGACTGAGCATGAAGCAAAGCATGGCCCTGTTCGATAATCGGGCTGTCGAAACCAGCAGAATGAAAAATTACTGTCAAAGGTATGGGGACAAGTTGCTGGTGTAACGAAACCCCCGAAGGGTGGTGTTCCGTGTTCGAATTGTCTTGATTAATGCCTTTGAGGTTTTCTTGCGTTGCCCTGCTAGCTATCATTTCAGATAGATTTTCCTTCCGCTGCTAGTTTTTTTTTTCTTCGTTCTTTTTGTGTCACAATTCGAGGATATTAACGAGATTTGAAACGTATTTCTCGACCTTTTTCGTTTATTTTACGAAATGGAACCATTTTACGAGGCAAGGTTCATTCGATTGAGTACGCTTTAGTTCAGTGGCCAATGAGCAACATTTCTCGGGTGCTTTCATTCGTGAAATAATATTACAAGTGCGGATTGGGAAAATTGAAAATTAGTTGATGTCAGATTCAAGGAATAGCGCTGTGATCACAATCTATCAGGTCACTTGTGTTGTGGTTTTTATGTTAATAAGGTATTGGAAATTAGTTAAATTGGTTCTTTGAGTGACTGCACATGCAGCGAATTAATTGTTGCTTGTACAATTTTTGCCTCAAATTCAAACTAGTTGAATAAAAAGCTTGATGTAGACAGGAGTTATTAGCTAAGTCGGCACTAATTATACGCGCACAATTAAAAAAATGACGAAAAGTTTCTTTCATCAATTTCAAGCTAGCAAAACGTCTGATGCTGTTGCTCAGCATCTGCTTTGTCGCGGTCTGGAACTGACATCTGATTATTTCTGGTTTCCCCTAGGTGCCCCAGACAACAGCTTCGTCAATCATTTCGCACTTTTGAGAGTTGCATACCTTTGTTCATTTAAAAAAAATTCAGCGAATATAAAATTGCCATTCTTCACAGTAAACTGTCTACTGATGATGGTGAGCAGCATGATTTTGTCCTGGAAATCAGCAAAGAGGAAAGGTTAAATAGTTTTCAACTGATTTTATAGTATTTCTCCGAGCAGAACAATTTTAAGTGGCGCCCGAGCGGGGACAAGTTTATATTTTTTGCCAGCGAATCTCACTTTACCGATGAGTTGTGAATACCCATTGTGGAAACTGAGGACTTAATTTACCCAAACCCAAATGGATATCCATCAAGGCTGAAGGGAGACGAGTTGCCCAAACAGTTTTCCGGTTAGGTAAAGAAATTCGTTTTTTTTTTGTTTATTCATAATGCCTTTTTTATAATTCGCTCGCTCTTAAGAGGATACGAATGCTTTTGTAATGCATGCAGCGCAGAGCGAGTGGAAAAATAAGGTAAAGAACGAAAGATGATTATTAAGTGGCTTGAGAACCTAAGATGTATTTGGCTTTAATACAATTCCGTGGGTGGAGCCCGAAATGGGACAGAGGATTTGATATCGACTTATCAGCTTTCGCTTCATTCGCAGGATTTTTTTATTCCACAAGTTGGAAAGGTTTAGCTCAACATCCTGCTTGTACCTTCACATCAGAGCCATATACATAGATATACACAAACCTCTATTTTCGATAAAATGAACTAAGATTTCTAGCGGATACAACAACCGCTACAACAACGCCACTCATTAGTCAGACTACTATCGCTGGTGAAAATTCAGTGAAAGCGCCATTAAATTAAAGTGAATTTAAATTCATTAAATTGAAAATAAAAAGAGCTCTTGCAGTCTTCCAGCTCAAGGACATAGAAGAATTTAGAAATCGATATCTTGCCAAGTTTTATAAAAAAGCCAAAAATTTAGTCGCAGGCTATAAAATTGGCTCTCCGGAATTGTGATGGTTATCTTACAGCGTCTCCAGCTGTTGAAAACGGTGAGAAAAAAAAATTGTCGATGAAGTAGTTCCCCCAACCGCCTTAGAAGGAGCTGGTCAGCGCAGTTATAAGAAAAGTTGAAGAATAACAAGGCTGCGAGTTCAGACACATTGTCGTCTGAACTTTTTTTTTTAATGTGGCGGTGATTTTCTAGTTGGGATAATGGACCAGATCATTTGCAAGGCTTCGGAGAATGAAAGAATGCACGACGACTGGAATATTAGCTCAATTTACCCCATATTCAAAAACGCCGATGCTATGTCTTACAACAACTTCCAAAGCATAGTCCTACTCAATGTCGTAAACAAGATCCAATCCAGACTTAAGCTTTTTTCCTCCTCCACAAAAATCGGACAACTGCAGTGTGGCTTTTACTCCGGCAAATCAGCGATAAATACAATTTTCTTACTTCTCCAAATCCTGGAAAAGACCGGCGAGTTTCATGTCGATACCCACCATCTTTCTATCGACTTCAAAGTCGCATATGAAAATGAACATCGCGAACGTGATGGCCGAATCGAAGACCCCTGGAAAACTGCACTGCTGGGTATTTTTTTTATCCAAATCCTCCGAACTATTGCAAACATGCACTAGATTTCGGTCAGAAGATGCAACTGTCTTAAGATCTCTTCAATCTTGCCTTGGACCCCCTAGTACGGTGGAAATTGTTCAAGTCTTTCCAATTTCTCCTCCTCCTCACTGGTTCTCAGGGTGCCAGGACAGGAATCAATGTGGATAAAAGAAGATATACACTGTTAATTAATATATTATGTCGAACATCATCTCGGCTGATACGTAACTATTGACAACTACAATTTTCACGAAGTAAAGGAGTTCATACCTTCCTTGGAGATCCGAAGGAGAGCAGGCAACCATTGCTGCTTCAGTTTGTTTAAACAACAAGAATCTAAACTCCTAACACGAAGGAGAAAAATACTTCTCTTCAAAAGACTGATTTTCTGTTCTGTTTTGAAGTTCTGCATATTGGAGTCGAATGGTGGACGATAAGTAAAGCAACTGCGACATTTCGAAAAAAAAATCCTTCGTCATATATTTGGTCCTATCTGCGAGGAGGACGAATGGAGGAGAGGCATAACCGGGAGCTGAATGTGCTGCTAAAAGGTTTCAATAGAATCCCGAGAGAATGTACAACAACGCTCCAATCTAGAGAGTATTTTCGTTGAAAAAGAACGGGTAGACCGAACCTCCGATTCAAGGATCAAGTAATCGCAGGCGCTAGAAAGCTTTATTCAACCCACAGTAAGCGGTGCTCTCAGAACCGTCAAGGCTAGAAGGTATTCTTCGTAAATTTTTGGCCAAATAAGTAAGCAAAGTAATCAAAGGAATAAAACCACACTCGTAAGAATGTGTTCAATTAAAAGCGACAGCTGTTCAAAAGGATTTTGTTCTTCTTCTGGTCCCTCCAATTTAAATCAGTTTTCAAAACTTTTGGTCGAATGCATATAAGCGAATCTAGGATGCGTTTCATTAAGGCACACCTTGTGCTTACTCGAGCAATTTTGTGCATCAAAATCAGTACCTTGATCTTAAATGGTTTGAAGTTATCGTCTGTATTGTAATCTTTTTTTCAGAAAAGAACCATATACCGGTAACCTAATGATCGTGAGAAGAAAGCCCCAAATGAATACAAATGAATGGAATGAATGCTTAAAGAATGCAATGAATGCAAATGAATGCATGGATTCAATTGATTGGTGGGCAAATGAATGTCTGCCTTTTTACCTTTATGGTATTCCTGAAGAATATAATAACACCGTCATCCTGAGGGAGTCCAGAAAATAACAAAAGGGGAAGTTTATTATTTTAGTGACAAAAGTTTATGTAAACTGCATTTTGAGTTAGAATACTGTTCAAAATGTTAGGTTTTTGGCCAAAATTTTGTGACCTCAAAAACCAGTTGCCGAGATAAAGTTTTGAAGATAACAATGAAGTGAAAGTAGCATTTTAACTCAGGTCTCAATCCGTTCACTAAGGGTATTTCTCTTTGCAACTTAACTGTCTGCCAAGGATACTTTCTCTTAACATTTGAAGCAATTCAGACAGGAAGCAGGGATGTTTCGAGTCAATATTTATTTTCTTACGCAATAGTACCATTCTTCGTATGTACACATATTTATGTTAGTCCTTAAATGTGAGTCCCACTACATCCTAACATCCAATGCCATAGATTGTAGAACACAAAATAATTTTGTATAATACGAAGGATACTTTGCTCCTTTTGTGTGTTCCGTACACTCATGCCAACGACGACGATGCCGGCAGCAGCTGCTGTGCTTTGCTATGCCAGCCAGAACATACTCGTAGCTGTTTCTGTTTCACATCATCTTCTAAGGAGATAGGGTATGTCACATTAAGGCATTATGCGATACTGAAAACTTTGTTCTGTTCTTTATGTAGATAGAAGGTCCCGCACTCTGCAGCTGAACTCGTTCACGAAAATCTTTGTCAACACCGAGAAAAAGTTCCGCTTTGACTTTATTTTCTTATTTTTTGTGTTTTTTTTTGTGTTTTGTTCTCATCTCGTCCTGCCGCTTCGTCCTTCGATGTGACAGTGGTGGGAAACTTTGTTTTGTATGAGTTTTTCTATGGCACAACTGACTCGTATGGAATTGAAAAACGACCTGCTACCGTTATTGTATGCACAAAACGAGGAAGGTATGGCGGGAAGAAAAGAGTTGACAAGGACGATATTTTCGATGCGGCATGCCTCATATGCTGAATGCGAGAGATTTGAAGTCGCTACAGTTTGCGTTGGACTTGCCATACAATTCCGGAACTGGCACAAGAGACCTTTTCGACTGTGGTTAGCAGGGGGACTGGGCGAACTGGGCGAACTGTCGGCTGTGGTCCCAGTTGAAACAATTAGTTAAAGAAGAATTGTTCAAAACTAGTGGCAATGTGGTTATTATTTTTTTTTTATTGCCGTTTCCATTTTGGTCAGGACAAAGTTTAATGCCGGTATATGTGTCATAATGATAGGAAATGTTTTCGGTTTATTATGTTCTGTGCTTTGTTGTTTATGAATTTGGTCTTTGTTGGTAGTTTCTCGGTTAAGTGGCGGACACATTTTAACTGACTTTTGCGGTTTATTCCGCACACAGTTTTTTATGAGGGCGCATTTCCGCTCCTGATTGTTTGGCAAGCTCTTTGAAAACAACCGAAGGACTATTTCATTATTTGACTTTTTCATAATGTGGCATTCTTAGTTCGAAGACTTCTCTCTACTCTAGTTCCGAAACTTGCTATCGAAGGATAAGTCACAATCGGAAAGAAGAAGATGAATTTGTAGCAGAAATACTCTGAGCCGTCTTTTTAAAGTAATAAACGTCCCCAGAAGGAGTAGATCCGAAAACCGGCATAGTTTCCGAAGAACTAGGAAAAGCAAAAGAATAGATGAGCTCGAATTCAAGCTTAATCTAACATTGACTGATCTCTACTTGAAATTCAATGCAGACGGCACTCAGAATTAAAGCTGAACGTCCCTGTAAAGATGAGCCCATAGGGCTGGGTCTAAGGACAACAGATGTGGAGTACGTCCATTTAGGACCTTGGTATTAATATCATAACTTTCAAAACTTCTGGGAGAAAGGAGTAGAATTGGAATTCGGTAAACAGAAGTTGGTGTTTTTAGTGAGGAAATATTGCTCGTATTGCTCGAAGTTTTAATCAGCGTAGGAGAAGACTGCCTTTCAAGCAGGTAACTGAAAAAATGATTGGAAACAAAGAAAACTAGGCTACCAATCGGTGATTTAGGTTCTAGAGTCAACAAATCAATAACAGCGTAGTGCGAGCAATGTCGTCTATATCCTATAGCTGGACAGACTTTAAAGTTGACATTTGCAAACCGCTATATATTTTTAAGAATATGGTTGCGGAGGCATCCACTTGCCTGAATTTGGTGCAGGTCTGTAAAAATAAGAGCTCCAGTTTAAATGCAACTATCGGCATAGAAACATCATAGTGCTGCACTTTTTTTGATATTTGTGTAACGCTTAGATGATCGCTGTAGGCTCTGGCTATTTCCTGCGTATGAGTCGTTCAATATTTAGCTTGCTTGTTGTTGCTTGTTGCAGTTTTCAAGCACACGACAGTTAGGCTCTAAACCAAACTGCTTCTAACTGGAGCTTTTAATCGACTAAGGTACAGACTGTTTGATGAGTGACCTGTATCTTATGGTCTATTTGGTTTGCACTTAGACCATCTGGGGGACATCCAGATTGTGGTTGTGTGTGGATGTTTTTTGTGCGAAATTCTTCAGCCTAGAATCACTATAAAAATCTATTAGTTAGAAGCCGTTTCATGGAAGCCAAAGGAGTTTTCTTTAACGTTTCAAGCATTGGAGTCCCTTGGTACAAATTTGACATCGTCCTTCAGATAGGCGTAATAGAATTATTAGAATTACTCTCTCATTGACTACTCCATAACCAAGAACACATAAAAAAAAGAAAAAAAAACAACGCTTAGTTTTTCTTAAAACTATAAAATATTCAAAAAATCTTTGAAAACTTAAATCCAAAATAAACTTTTTCGATGTATCCACTTTTGAACACTGGAAAAAAAACTGTTCAATATAATATTTTCAATATTGAGTTCAAAGGCCCTTTGCTTTAATAACGTTGTTAACTCGTTTGGGCATACTTTCGACTCGTTTCTCGATGAATTAGCACGGAATACTGGACCACTCGCTATGAATCCTTGAACAAAGATCGTCTAAGTTCCTCTGGGCATTATATCCTTGTCTTCCGTGCCAATTTTTAACAACTTTTGCAGTATATTTGGGATCTCTATCCTGTTGGAGTTTGACTTCATCCTTTGGGTATGCACTTTCGTCCACGAAGTCTGGTAAATTTTCTTCTAAAATACGAAGATAATCTTCTTTCCTCATTATGCCATTAATTTTTATTAACGGTCCGATATTCCACCAACTGAAACAACCCCATACCATCAAGCTACCTCTTCAAGGTTTCATGGTTTCATTCACCAGGTGCTTTTGCAAGGTTTCGTATGGCCGGTGCCAAAAATACTGCTTACCATCTGACTGGAAAGGGTTAATTTTGGTTTCATCCGACCATATCAACCTTTTCCAGTCTACGCTCTACGCTCCAATCCTTGAGCTCCTTGGGGCTACATTTTAAGTTGACAGTGCTGGATTTTTTTATTATTTATTTATTTATTTGATTTCAACATCTTTTATAGTAGACTTTAACAATCCTTAAAATTTAAACGAGATATAAAGTAATTAAATATAAATTTAAACCTAAAAAGTCCTGTTTCCTGCGGAAAGCGAAAAAGAGTAGTAGCCAAACAAGCCGTGTGGCACAGTCTTCTTATTCTGAGAGGAATCGCATTCCAAATACGAGTGGCACGAATGAAGAATTGACGCTCGGAAGAACGAGAGGAAACGCGTGGTGGTCTAGTACTGAAAGGGGTAAGACTACGAGAAGCCGACAAATTCCTAAGAGATGCATAGATTTTACCAATATTGGTACAGACATGATTATCCCACTAAGCCTTGGACTGAACCAGATACCAAGACTTTTGACCTTTGTTATGAAATCGATCGGTTCGTTGTTCATAGCTATAGCGGTGTTGATTATGTTCCTACTTATAACCAAGCATTTGGATATAGATGGTTAAATTTTGAGTGAATTTTCTTTTGGACTAGGATAGTATTCGTTAAGCTTCGAGGCAGAATCGTGAACATGTTCAAGCTTACTGCTGCTGTAGATTTGTACATCGTCTGCGCACATGTGAACGCGAGAGTTTTTAAGATCATTTATGTAGATGACAAAAAGCAAAGGACCGAGAATAGATCCTTGTGGTACGCCCGATATGGTAATCATTAAATTTGATTTCATATTGCAAGCATTTTGTCTTTCATGAAGGTATAAAAAGATAAGATTGGTGGCAGATACGGAGAAACCGAACAAAGTTTTGACTTTTTTTATTAGCTGTATGGAAGGCTTTGGAAAAATCTAATAGTGCGAGAAATTGTCCATCGCTGCCGTTAGATCTTCTGTAACTTTAAGCAGTGCAGTGGTACAGCTGTCATGTTGTCGGAAGTCAGACTGGTTCATGCAAAGCAGATTGTTGCGCTCTATGAAGACTGAAACTTGCTGATGCATCAATCTTTCCAAGACTTTTGATTAAAATGGGAGAATCGCTAGGGATCGATAATCAGATGGCGAATTTGCTGATGCTACTTTCCAAGAAGTCGGAAATATCGAAGAGGTTATAACGTTATTAAAGACGTGCGTTACAGCAGGAAGAATAATTTTTACGAATGTCGGATGGATTTCATCGGCACCAACCGCTTTCGATGTAATTTTCAGCGCAGCTCGAACCACATTTGTGTCCTCAACCTTGCGAAACTCAAAGGACCTATTGCGAGCAACCCCAGCGGGTGGCTTACATATCATGTATGAAATATGAGCATTTATGAAATCCACGTTAATCTTGTTGGGCTCAATATCTACTGGTACTCCTGCAGTAGTACGACTGACAACTAGTTCACGTAGGTTTTTCCATAAAACTTTTGGGAGGAAGGTCTAGGTGGAGATTATGACTATAAAAGTTCTTTTTGGCGCTTGTAATTTTTGAGTTGATTACATTCCTTAACCTACGGAAGGTATCATAGAACAGCCGATGTCAGGTCAATTCTCCGAAGGCCTCTACGCACTTGTGGGGCTTTCATCAGCCGCTTCATAGCTCGAGCATCTACACCGGCAAGCAATTTTGGTCGCGATTTCTTTACTTGAGGCGTACTCACATTGTGTCTTTTTCTTACATGAAGTACTGTTCTGTGGCAAACATCCCGCAAGTTAGCTATTTTTCGTGTTTTTTTATCATTTCAAAAATTTGACTTTCCAAGACCTCGGGAGCTTTCCTCATTTTTGCTGTTAAACTGATTTTGCAGAAAATACATGTAAAAACAACCTTCTCAGTCCAACTTTTGAACCTCAATGTTTCCTTAAAAAAATGAGTTTTCCAAAGAAATTTCAACAGTCGCCCATGAATATTTGAATATGCGTCTATTTTAAAAGTCCCGATTTTCTGTGGATTGCCTCAAATATTGGTCGTCAGCTTATTGAGCCAATAAATATCTAAAAATGTTATTGCCACGTTCTTATTTGAATCACGTAGATTTTTATAGCGCGCGTTTTGGTATCGGTTAGCCCCTAAATGACAACTTATATTGACTGAATTTTGAACAAATTTTAATGGCAGATTTAAGCTAATCTATTCCGGTTTAACATCGCTTTCATTAGCGTCTATAATTGGATTTGAATTTCAAATCGGTGGTTGTTTGTTTGATTGATACTAAACGACACCATAAAATGAGTCAGCTATCTGCAATTAAATGCCCTTTTGCTTTTGGGTCACTGAAAACGACTCCTGCAGCGGAAATGCTGGTACAAATAATTCCCAGCAATTAGAGTTGTAAGACACCATTTAGCTCTTTCGGATGGTTTATAGCTCATCAAAAAAGCACTAGCGGAACTATGTATGTATGTACGACGGGTACTCCTGCCATAAAACAATTAGTTTTTTTTTTGTTTGTTTTATGTAGCTTGCGAGAGATTTAATTCACATTCAGTTCAGGCAGCACACGGATTCTCTATTTTACAATCAGCGTCACTGTGCAGAGGGCATTAGCCATTGCAGGGGCTTAAAGCGTATTCCCTGACATGGCATCCAAGTGGACAATTTAAGAGCGTCCATAGACGGGAACACGTTCCTCGATACCTCATAACTTTTCCTCCATAAGCTGCTTTCTGATGTATGTATGAGGTCCTTCCCACTGGCAACCCCTTCTTCGAATGCTGGCTTGGCCATCATTGGAGTGCGAGTATGGCTTTGCTTAAAAGCATTCCTCGGTTGAGTCCTAAGTTGATGGCTTGTATGGCTATGGCTGTATTTGTATGTGAGCGATGCGGTGGTGTAATAATATTGTTCCCACATGAAGTCAGACTAATAACCATGTGTGGTGGTGGTATTACTAAAGGAATGTGAATACGGATCGGCTTCTTAGGAATTTGCTTTCTTCTGCCCCGGCAATGGAATGAACTCTCAAGGAACATGTCCTTTATGGGTCTTGCTGCTGCGTTGTGTACTTCGAGAATAATTTTGTTCCTTACTCTCTTTTTGTGTTGACTGTTTTTTTTGTCGTTTGTTTTTATTGTTTTGCTGGCACGACTCGGATGTGCCTTCAATTTTGTGATATTACATTTGGAAGTGGGCGGCTGTGGCAGGAATAATCCACGCCCCAACTGTCAGATTATGTCTTAAAGTTGTACAACTTACTAAGTAATGGCATCTGCCAGGACATAACTACGCTGATCTGGTGTCAGCAATTTCTTTCTGATGGTTTTGGGGTTGGTCGACAACGACGGTGACGCCCAGCAAGGAAAATGTTCATTTCAATTTCAATTGTTCCGATTGTCCGTCGAGTTGGAGGAAATGAGAAACGGTTTGGTGGGGTTGGTTGTAACGAGTGATTCCGAGGATCCGTGGTCCTTTAATTTAAGTGCTTTTACGTGTGCGTTTCATGTGTGTGTATTAAATATTAATAAAATATATATTTCCTTGTAGATCCCTTTTTTTGTGGTCCTTGTGAGGAATGATGGAGGTGGTCGTGCACGGGAGTATTTACGTCAGTCGTAATGTTGTCTGATTGAAATCGACTTCAAGCTCGGCGGAGTGATGCTTGATAATAAGTTTCATGAATGAGAACATAAATTATTGTGAGGCAACGATTAATTTGGCAAAGGCTGGCCAATGGTGGCCATCAGCTAACGAGAATTCCTTGATTTGTTAATTTTCCATGAGGAAAATCATGAACAGATGTTTGAGTTGAGTGGATTGGGGCTTCAGTCAAGGAGTGCGCCATGGGATTTGGAAACACAGTGTTTAAGAGTTTTTCTTTAGGTTACTCATTGGTTTTCAAAATGCGTTTGATAAAGGTGGTTTTGCTTATATGGGACGATTATATTTCCACCGTGAAAACGTCTTCAGTGATGAGGTTTCTTTCTGGCTTTTTGCGTGAGCATTATTCTCGATCTAGAGGAGATTCTCAAGACCCAATTATATTGCTTAATTCACTGTTTGATGTTTGTATGTTTCAGTCAATTTGCTGCGCAAATAAGTCCACATATATGCTCATAAAGTAAGTCGAGGAAGCCATTGAATTGAAGAAATGCGCCAAATAATTAAAAATTTAAGAAATCAAGGTAAAACATTCAAGGAAAATATGATGCTAGCGGGGTGCTCTCTTCAAATTACTGCCAATGCCTTAAAATATTAAAGGTGGCTAGGAAGTTCCGTCAACTAAGTGATAACTCGGGAACCAGCAACACTGTTTCATTCAACCACATCTCTCTAGAGAAGGGCCCTTTCTGTTAGATGCGATCCAAGTCTTAGGTCGACAATATGTTCGGCTTTTACCAAAGCAGAGTACAAGCAGCGAGTTGTGATTCATTTTTTCGTGAATTCTGACTGGCTGCTATAAAACGTTTATTCGTCCTAAATTTCAAGATTCTGAGTTCACGTAAATACCCTGTAGGTTTTGATTCCCTTGCGAGTGTCAAAAATTCAATGTCAAATATAATTGGGGAAAAAAATTCTTGGACAGCAGTGAAGATTGTCTGCGAAATCGAGTGTTTTTTCGTCACCCTGTATAATACAAGAATTAAGTTCGAAACATGGAAAAATTATAAAAAAAACTAATTGTTTTTATGTAGTACCCTGTTTTTCATAAACCATAAAGTTCATATGCGTGAATCAAGCAATACGAGAAACGCTATAAATTTAAATTAGCTAAACAATAAACAATTAGTCATAAGTTCATTGAGCACGTAGCGTGTCTGCCGCGAAGCTCAGTATCTTTGTATCTAATAATAAATTATGCGTCGTGCCCGTTGGATGTAGTTGAACTTGGCGTGGCACAGACAAAAGTTCTGTGTCTATTGTGCGATCAGTGATCAGTTGGGTTCGTATTGGTTTGTTGTGTACTTTCGACAGCAAAAATATCAATAAACAAGTTCAATTTGCAAGTGGATTTCGAGGTTCTTATTTGGATCAGGAGCGAGGCTTTTTGAGGTATTCCCAGAGGTGTAGAGATTAGAAGCCTACATTGTAAGTACGTTTTTCATACAAATTAATCAATGCGTCATACAAGCATACATAAAAGGTGTCATTTAGAAGCATCCAAAGCGAAATAACAAACGGGTGTACCGAAAAATTGTTTCTTTATGTTTTTTTTTTTAAACATGCGGCTTGTGTTAAACTTTTATAAATGGGACTTTAAAACAATTCGTTGCAAAGTGGTTTTCTTAATGCTGCATAAATGCCTTGCGGGATCTTCCTTGCTATCGTAGATAGATAGATAGATATACTACATTTTATTTGGTATTGAAATTTTATAAACTGATTGGCTATCGCACATTTTACACAGAGATATGATAATTAGTAATTAATATCTTTCTACTGAAATATGATATTTCGATTTAAATAAACAATTACATATTTAACATTTTGAGTTCGAAGGAAACCACTAGAAAGCCTTCAATTTAAAGGATTAAAAAAAAAAGTTCTTTAAATATATGAATATAAACGTTAAAAGATAAAAATATATGAATAGTTTACTCGTAAAAAGAAGTAAATAAACAACAAACGACACAAAAAAAAAAAAGAAAATAAGAGAAATTAAATTAACAATTCTAAATAAATAAATAATTTAATTAATAAATATATAAATAAAGAAATAATTAAGTGAATAAATATAAATAAATAAATAAATAAATAAATAAGTAAACAAATAAAAAGTTATTAATTTATAAATTACAATAAAGATCTTGTTGTTTTTCTTTATCTAGATAATTGGTTAACCAAAATATTATCTGCGAATGCGCAGCGTACCATAAATGTATTTTGAAGCTTTTGTATTCTTTCAAAGATCAATTCAACATTCCCTTTTTGATGAAGATCTGATGTAGAGTAATGCCATGGTAGATTGAGCATCATTTTAAGCAATTTGTTTTGTGACACTTGCAATCTTTGGATGTGTGTTTTTGCACAGCTCCCCCTTACTGGAAAACCATAAAGCAAAGTCGACTTGAATATAACCTTATGGATGATGATTTTATTTTCATTGGATAATGTGGACTTTCGGTTTATGAAAGGGTATAGCATTCTTGTGGCAATGTTAACTTTATTTAATGTTTTCGAAATATGTTCGCTGAAAGTCAGTTTCTTATCTAAATATACACTAAGTATTTTATAGATGACTCCCATGTGAGTTCAGCACTGTTAATCTTGAGTTTATTACTCGGAAGATAACAAGATTTTTTTTTTCGTGTGAAAAAAATGGCTCGTACTTTTTCCGAATTGACTTTTATTTTCCATTTTTTGTAATATTGTAAGAGTGTTTCAATCGCTTTATTTAGATTTCTTTCAATGTTGAGAGAAAACTCATGCGATGACAATATTACTGTATCATCCGCATACGAAGCGGACTTACACTCTCTTATTTGTGGAAAATCAGACGTTTAAACATTGTATGAGACGGGCCTAACAACAGCATCTTGGGGTGCACCGACTGCTGGATAAAATTGATGCGAACGACAATTATTAACAAAGACTATGAAGCTACGATTTGACAAAAAACTTTGGATAATTTTACATAGATGGAAACTGAGTATAAAAATTTTATAGATAAGACAATCGTGCCATAGGGTATCAAATGCTTTCTCAATATCCAATAGAATCATTCCTATAGATTTCCCGTCAGTACGATTTTGCTTTACATGCTCGCAAATTCTTAGCACTTGGTGGGATGTACTGTACGGAAACCGAATTGCTCTTTTGGATAAATTTTTTTATCTTCAATAACTTTAAGTAACTTTTCCTTCAAAATTCTTTCAAAAATTTTGCTGAGAGAGCTTAGTAAGCTAATGGGCCTATAGCTAAGAACAATGTCTGGTGGTTTACCAGATTTTAAAAAAGGGACAAATTTAGCAGTCCTCACACGAAATGGGGAAGTATTGCATCTTAAGACATACATTAAATATGAATTTTAACATTTTTATTCCCGCCTTCGGCAATTCTTTGAAATACATATTTCTCAAACCATCAAGTCCACTAGCTTTTCTCAGTTTAAGGGCTCGACTGACACGCTCTACGTCATCTTCCGATATAAAAACAACAGGCGGCTTTTCAATGTTGATTGTATTGAATTTTTGAACAACTTCCCTCACCATCGTAAAATTAAACTGAACTTGCTCTGAAGAGTTTTTGGTCTATTTCAAAAAAGCATGTGCAGATAAAATATTTGTATTTGACATGTTTAAAAAAATAACCTCAGAATCATTTTCTTTTTGTGGCTAATGGAAGATGGAAGATGGATGGAAGAATCTCAGCAACTGGATGATTAGTAGAAGGATCTTAACCACACACAGTAAAACATGAGTAAGATTAACAGAAACTTTGCAGTTAGCATAGGCCAATTGGCATTCGACGTAAAAGGCTTAAACAATTTTGTATAAGAATATCCAACGACATCAAGAAAAGGACAATGCTGTCGTTGAAAACTTCCTTAGTCCTTTACCTTTAATTTCTTAGTATCCTCTGTTAATTTTTTCCATTGGATAAGCTTTTTTCTTTTAGACCGTGGATGATACAAATGAATTCAAACCTTATTTATAATATTATAATTTTTTTTGTTTTTTTTTTTCATTTAGTTATTTTATTATTGAAATTATAATTCTGTTAACAATTGTTCCTAAAATATATTTATATTGTTGAAAAAAGATTTTAATCTTAATATAAGATGTGTCTTGTTGTCAGCCCTTTATGGAGGTCATCCTCGATGGTAACTGTGTCCCGTTTCTTCAAAGAAAGTTGGTTCCTCATCTGTACCTGAGGGAAGCACAATTGATTGGTGTGGTCCTTGGCTGTAGCTATGTATTTTTGGAATAAACCAACCATGTAACAGGCTATGGGCGTAATTTTTGACTCGCTGTATAGTCTCCTGTTGCGAACATGTTGCATGGTGATCCTGTTTAAATGGAGGCCTGTACAAATTCAAAATATCTTCCTCTCGAACGTGGTAAGTTTCCTTAAGATTAAGATCTTCGGGGCTGTAAACCATATGGGTCTCCTGACATGCGTTTCGACTCTTCAAGCTGCTATCAGCGGTGAAAGAGAGCTTGCTTACGTGAGCGTTTAAACAGCATTAAGTTGAATAGTCCAGTCTGGGTTGGTCCAACGTCAAAATGTTGAAAAGTAGAGGACCATTAAGGGGCCTCGTGCTTTGTTGCGAAAGCAAAAATGGAATCATCAGCCAATGATGTAGTTTTTTGATGGCTTGCTAGTCTTCGCCATATGTCTTGTAGCCCATTAAAGAGTTGCAGCATTCAACATCGTTCTTTCTCAAGTGTACCGCAAATTTAGTAATGGATCATTGTATAAGTTCGTGCCCGATCATTATACGTGGGGGTAAGTTTGCGCTAGGACGCAACCATTATGTTTTATGGACTTGTTGTATACCAACGGGTAGAAGTCATTTTATTACTAGACCCCGTTGAGCAAAGTAAAATTTAGCGTGAAAAAAAAATTCTAAATACCAAAAGGAGTGAGTTGTAGAAATGCAAAAAAAAAAAAACATTCGGAACATGCTCCTGCTCTTAGGACAGTTAAAAAGTGGTTTGGTAGATTTTGTAACGGTGATAGAACATTGGACGATCAACCCCGTTATGGACGGCCTTCCGAAATTGATAACGACATTTTGTGAATCTTATTTAAAACGAGCATTTCAACTGAGAAGATTGCTGAGTGTCTTAATATTGATCATTCGTCAGCATTTCGTCATTTAGAGGAGCTTGGATTCACTTCCAAGCACGTAACGTGGGTGCCGCATTGTTTGAAAGAAAAAAATAAGCTGGACCGCGTATCCGTCATCATATCTCTGCTTAGACGAAAAATGGATCCTGAACAGCAACGTGTAAAGAAAAAGAAGCTGGAAACAAGCAGGTGAAGGTGCAGAACTTGGCTGGCTTACATCCAATGAAGGAACTGTTATCTGTTTGGTGGAACTCCAGGTGTACAATTTTTCTCTTAGCTTAATGGGAAAGTTGAACAAAATTCGTCTGTATTTGGCAAATCGAAAAGTAACCAGGCGGAGTTAAAATGGGACATTTTCCAGCAACCACCGCATTCCCTCGAACCTTGCTCCTTCAGATTTTCATCTGTTTCGGCCCCTTCAGAACGGACCGGAAAGAAATTTAGTTCCCCCGAAGCGGTCAGACACTTCCTTACGACCTTTCGACATTTTTGAAGGAAAACTACGCAGTTTTTATGAAAAAGGAGTCCACATGTTTGGAAAACAAGTTGGGAGACAATTGTAGAAAATAACAGGGACTATACAATCGACTGTTACATACCAAATCGGTTACGAACATTTGCAATGATCCAATATGTTCTCTAAAAAAGGCTACACACATCCTCACCACTTTAATATTGCGATCTAGTGTTGTATTTTTTTCCCAGTGCTGTTGAAGCGGGCTTCCGCTTTGCTACTTCGTTTCATCGCAGTTTTGCTGCTTCGTTGCACACCATCATCATGATTTTGACAAGCCTATTGATGAAGACTTTGATTAATGAGCTTCTTATGGCTGCAGTTCCTTCACATAGATCTTATTTGAACCAAGCATGACTGCGGCAAATGTCTAACATTGTCTCAAGCCAAACGAACATGTTCGTAGCTAGTGACATAACCTTTGCATGCGTATCCTTGGTTCCATAGTGTCCAGCTCTCTTTATTCCCCAATGACTGGCAAAACTATTTTCATATTGATTTTGAATTATTAATAAATCCCGCAAGGATATCAAAAGGATGTGTTGTTGCCAACCCCAATGCGCAAACATACACTTTGGGAATGTGAAGTCATTTGAAAATGATTACTCGTGAACGGAGGCAATGGGACGCGTCCGGTTCGTAATTACGTCAAAGTTTTCCACGAACCTACCCCAGAAACGAATTCCCGAATGCGAATGGGTACGAAAGGTCCACCTGGAACCCGAAAGGAATTCAAACGGACGGTCTACTCCGTACGGTTGTTATTTGCATTTGTTTGGGCTTTAGTAATTTTCGGTATTTTCACCTTTTCGGAAAGATTTTGTGTTTTGACTCTGAAGCAGGAGAACGATGTACGCGCCGTGCTGCGCCAAAGCATCCTTTCCGTTGTAGTTGCCTACTCTATAGAATATCAATTAGATTCGGGACAAAAGGCTCCGGCGATGTTCGCTCAAATTGAATAGAAAATGAGAGTACGTTCGCTATCCTGTTCGGTATACAAGCCTACGACGTTCATTGTGTTGAATATGTACGTGGGATTTTGGTAGGCGTCAGTTATCCTGCCGTTGCTGTCGTTTAGCAATCGGATTCAAGGATGTAAATTGAAGCTGGAATTAAATTAAATTAAATTCAATAATTTATCTTTGCCTGCAAATTGTAGATTGGCTGGCATAAGATAAATGTTCTGTAACTGCACATAGCAGCATATTTCATTACTACGGCTGAAAAGATTGTGAATGAGGCGCTCGTGCTTGGCTGGGCCTTGAGAAATTTAATACAACTTGAGATTGAGTGAAAACTGGAACATAATCCCGCCCGTTTTCCGTTTTAAATAACTTCTTTTTGGAATATAAAGTGTGGGCTTTAATCTTCGCGATAGCTTTTTGCTTTGTTTTAATTTGTGAATTCGAGAGATGCTCAATAATTAAAGTTTAAGTAACAAACGAATTAAATTGTTAAAGTGTTCCTTACTCAAAACCAGTCTACTGAATAATATTGCTAAAACGTCCGCTGACCTTCTGTCAGCCTTCCATCCATCCGTCTATCCGTCCATCCGTCCATCCGTCCATCCGTCCATCCGTCCATCCGTCCATCCGTCCATCCGTCCATCCGTCCATCCGTCCATCCGTCCATCCGTCCATCCGTCCATCCGTCCATCCGTCCATCCGTCCATCCGTCCATCCGTCCATCCGTCCATCCGTCCATCCGTCCATCCGTCCATCCGTCCATCCGTCCATCCGTCCATCCGTCCATCCGTCCATCCGTCCATCCGTCCATCCGTCCATCCGTCCATCCGTCCATCCGTCCATCCGTCCATCCGTCCATCCGTCCATCCGTCCATCCGTCCATCCGTCCATCCGTCCATCCGTCCATCCGTCCATCCGTCCATCCGTCCATCCGTCCATCCGTCCATCCGTCCATCCGTCCATCCGTCCATCCGTCCATCCGTCCATCCGTCCATCCGTCCATCCGTCCATCCGTCCATCCGTCCATCCGTCCATCCGTCCATCCGTCCATCCGTCCATCCGTCCATCCGTCCATCCGTCCATCCGTCCATCCGTCCATCCGTCCATCCGTCCATCCGTCCATCCGTCCATCCGTCCATCCGTCCATCCGTCCATCCGTCCATCCGTCCATCCGTCCATCCGTCCATCCGTCCATCCGTCCATCCGTCCATCCGTCCATCCGTCCATCCGTTCATCCGTCCATCCGTCCATCCGTCCATCCGTCCATCCGTCCATCCGTCCATCCGTCCATCCGTCCATCCGTCCATCCGTCCATCCGTCCATCCGTCCATCCGTCCATCCGTCCATCCGTCCATCCGTCCATCCGTCCATCCGTCTATCCGTCCATCCGTCCAACCGTCCATCCGTCCACATGTCTTTTTACGGATTCAGCAGACTATGTTCGGTGGGATGGAACCCTTTGTGGGCGTGTTCGACTCGCACTTTGCCGCTTCTTTTTTCTAATGGATTCCCTCTTCCTCAAGTGTGCCTCCTATTTTCACTGTCAACACAATAATCCATTTGCACAGCAGAAATGTTTTAAATCTAATTCCTCAATGGTTGGAGAATGGATGCACATCCAGAGTTTTTAGGGATGAAGAAAAAATAAATAAATTCCAGGTGCACGCTCATTACTTTCAAAGACTGACTGGTTAGCATTGCGCTCAGTTAACAAGGATACATTTCGTGCAACGAACTCATCAGCTGAAAAGTCTACAATACCCGAGTACACTTGGAATCCTTGGAATACTACTGCATTGTAATGTGACAAAGCGTATCCGATATAACAAATGCTTTCCGGAAACCACTCTGGCAAAAGAGCCTGACTAAAATGGAAATGCAAAACTTTTTGGAAGTAATCCAATATTGGTTAACAGCCTTTTGCCGAGATGCCGCTGCAGTAGTTGTGTTGTCTGCCAACCGATGCGGATTGATGTTCATGGAAAATGGTATTTCTTTTGTAAATACATTCATAAAATAGAAATAGAAATGGAATGAAATAAATATCAACCGAAGTATTGAGAGGATGGCTGTACTTAAATTATTACGAGCATATTTGTTTGGGGATATTAAGCATCGTTCTTCTAGTTATGAGAACCTCGGTAAACCACGAATATAACATTCGTAAGTTCTGTTCAGTTTTCACTTTCAAGGAGTTTTGATTTGTTTAAACTGGGTGACTTTATAACTTGGGAAAACACTTTACAGCGTTACGATAAAAGATGTTAAAGGAGGATACGATACGTAGAAGGATTATCGCTCGATCCTCGAGTGGACGCAAAGCCAGATCTCAGAGTGCTGAGCTGGAGACTTAATTAGCTACGAGTTGATTTGCATTTTCCTCAGGAGGCGACATAATGTTTTTACATTTTCAAGCAATTTTTCTCCGTGGATAGATTTTGCCCCAGATATCTTAGCCTTCAAGCCATTTCTAACTTGATTGTACTGTCTTCTGATTTTCTGATTTTCTGTCAGGTTTATACACAATTACTGCCGGCCTTAAGATCCCGGATGCTATATTCTGTTAGCGAGCTTTATTTAAAAACTGTTTGTATTTTCCATACTCAAGCAAATCTAGACATTCAATCGATGAAGTTTCTGATTTTTTTTTTTAAACGTTATAGATCTTCAAGCTTTGCGAAGAATCTGACAGAGTTTGTCTTTTATGGTTGGACACTATTGTCGAAACTTTGTGTCAAGTTCGCTTGAAATCCGTCTTTTTAGCTGAGGTTGGATAATTGGGCAAACTATTATATATTTTGTAGTTTTCCCTTTCTTCTTTTTCATTCACGTTTCTTCAGCAAAGCTTGGGGGAATTTATAAGATCACCATTTTGCATAAATTTGAAGCCAGTAACTTAAAATTGGAAGCTTGCCGGTAAGGTGAAATCTGCTCTAGATCATTATGGAATAACCACCATCCTTGATAATTTGGTTAAAACAACGTATATTGTCCTTACTTAATTCGAATTTTATCTTGCCTGTCAGTAAGTTAACTAGTGGGTTGATAGCCAACCCTTGCGTTTATTTCCAAATCTAGAAGCTTGATTTTGTAATAAAGGTTTTCGACATCCTCATTAACATTATGGCTCATCAGTTGTGAATGCTAGACATTCAACGCTTACCATACTTTATGCGGTTTAAATTGAGAGTCAAGCAGGTCTCCTCTAAATCTCGCAAGCTTGGTCTTTCCTCAATAACCTTACCAAAGTTAGAGCGAGAGTAGTGACCACTGGATTAGAATAAGCACAAAAAGTCTTCTAGTATAGAACTCTGACCCTCAAAATGACATTGAGTACTGGCGATCGGAGAGCACCGGTTCTAAATGGTTCAGTAAAGATAATTTGACAATTGATGTCATCGCCGTTGAAGGGATATATCCTCTCTATATTTAAAAGAAGTTTTTTTTTGGTTATTTTCGGTTCGCTAAGAAGTGAGAGATCTGTGACCTCTCATTGGAAGCGGTAGACGTATATACCATCCTGTCAAATAATTTATTCAATAATGCACATTATATAGACATTGGTGGCGAAAATCATTCCGAAAAGGAATAAGGACTCATCCAATCCGGTAAATCTCCGTTGAACAAGTCTTCTTCCGAACATCAGTAAGGTTTTTTCTAAAGGTGATCAATAGAGCACTTTCGAATGGGTTGAGGACGAAAATATTATCCCAGAGAGTCAATCCGGCCTTAAAGTGCGTCCTACAGCGTCAAAACTGGTATTGGATATCCAATGGAACAAAAGCAAGAAACATACATGGGTGCCTGCCTGATTGACTTGGAAAAGGCCTTTGACACCGTATAGTTGCATGTGCTCTTTTAAAAGTTAAACGGGCTTAGCATTGCAAACTACTGCTGTATATATTCTTTAATATTGTGCTTAGTAGGAAGTTTATTGTGAAGAATGGCAACATTAATTCTACTGAGATCTTCGAAATTAACAATGGTCTGGAACAGGATGTCATTAATTCGCCGATCTTATTCACTATTTTCACGAGCGATCTTGTAGGCTCTCTTTAGCACGCTACAGTGAACACATCAGACTTGATCTGAAGTCAGGTCCCAAAATTGAGGTCTATCGCTGGACATCATGGGCAGTCAGGTATCTTGGGGTCTGGCTAGATCAGTATCGATATTTCAACAAATATATTAATTCTGCTCTGGCCATGGCCAAAGCGGCCTATGCCTTGACAAAGAGATTTTTTCATAGCAGCCAACTCGATTGCAGGCTAAGGGCATGATCTGCTACATGACTATCATCCAACCTGTGCCTGCATATGGGTGTCTAGTGTGGTTCAATGTGGACGCAAGCTTAATGATACAGGTTTTCGAGAGACAATATCTTGGAGCTTGTCTCCATTTCATTAGAACTCCAGAATCTCAGTACAAAAATGTTTAAGTGTGCCGGGAGGTAAAGGTAATACAAACATGTTTATGGCTTATTTATTTCTTCTACAATTAGGAAGTGAATGTTCGCAATATTGGATAGGCCCTCAGCCATCAACAGTCCACTTCAATGGGCCAATAATGTTCTTATATGCAAAATAGACGCGAAGTTTTATTCAAGGTGCATTCACAAATTCTCATAATTAATATTATTCAACAATGATTATGAAACGATTTCAAACAAATTACAAATAACAAATCCAAACAGTATTGTCTAGTGTGTAAGAAAACACCGAAAAGCTTAAGGAGTCCAGATGAAGCAAATGATGATATGCGATTCTCGAAATTCACCACTGCATGTTTATGGTCTACCATAGGAGGGCACAAGAAAGGCACAAAGAGATGTAAAGGAGAAAACACAAGGTGCAAGAAGAATTTCGCCAACAGCTTTGACAGATAATACTAAAGATGCACCAAAACACGGATTTGGTAACACTTATGACAGAAACACATCCGTCAAATAAACACAACAAAATATATGCAAAGTTTCAGGAACCCGAAAAAAAGAAGATTTGTCAAATATGCCTACAGTTTCAACAGATCTCCGCCTTAAGACGCGTAAGGTCCCGGAGACATCTTGATATTTTAATGATTCTTAAGTTCTGATTTAGCAGCGAAAAAAATCATTTAGAACTATCAAACGAAAAAAGTCAAAGTATAAAAAATAGTCGAATACTCAACTAAGATTAAAGATGGACCTCATATTCCATCTTTAACTTACCACAAAACGGAAAGGGAAATATTTCGTGAGATAGTCGAGAGAAACAAAGTGTTCCGCCCCCAAATATAAATACCACCACAGCAACGAATAAGACTATTAAGAAAATAAGTAAAAATTAAATAAAACACTGTCTAACAAACAAAATAAAGTGCAAAAAATCTCCCGGATATGACCTGATAACTGGACAAATTATGAGGCAGCTATCTGAGAAGGCTCTTACTTATATGAGAAACGTCTTCAATGCAGTCCTTAAGCTAAACTATTTCTCAAAAGTTTGGAAAGTCTAAAAAATAGTTGCAATTCCCAAGCCCGGCAAAGATGCAACAAGAACATCATCATACAGACCAATAAGTTTTTTCCGATTATCTTCAAGATATTCGAAAAGCTTCTACTTGACCGTATCGAAAGGACCTTTAACCAAAAACACCTTATCCCAGACTACCAATTTGGTTTTAGAAAAAGACACTCCACAATAAAATAAGTGCATAGAGTGTCAAACAAAATACTTGATGAACTGGACAAGCAAAAATATTATATCGCAATCTACTTTGACGTTGCCAAGGCCTTCGATACTGTATGACACAAAGGAATTTTATTCAAACTCAAGACAACGCTGCCGGATTACTATGTTATTTGAACAATCGGTATTTCTATGTGCATTACAATGACAAACACTCGGACTTACGCGAAATAGACGCAGGTGTTCCTCAAGGCAGTGTACTGGGATCTATCATGTAAAAATTAGAAACGCAACCAAATTAAAAACAAATTAAGACAACTCTACTGGCTCCTAGGGAGATACATCAAACTTTCAATGCAAAACAAACTATTATATTACAAAACTGCAATCAAACCAATATGGACTTTAGGCATAAAAATTTGGGGAATAGCCGCAAAATAAAATATTTCGAACGATTGCTAATTCTTCTTGGTATATTACTAACGAAGACATACACCGTGACTCGAAGATACCCAGTGTCAGATATAAAATCAAAAGATCCAGTGTAAAACATCAAACAACGAAATTCGAAACCTGACTGAACAAGAAACTAACACAAGAAAACGATTTAAAAGACGAAGGACCTTCAATTAATATATATAGTATATTACTATTTGCAACGTCTCGCTCATAGTTAAGCCGCTCATCCACAGCTCTTCGGGCAATGTGGAAGATTAGCGGTACTGCTAATCTATCCTGGATGAGACCTATTGAATCTACGTAGAAGAAAGCCTCTGGCAGAAAAAAACCACTAACTCGAACACGCTTGAAATAGCTCTCATTGGGGAATAAGGCACCGAAGATCAGATTGTTAGCAGAGTTCATTGCTTGCAACGTGATTTCGTGTCAGCTTTATTAGAAAATTGTCTACTCTCATTATTTTTGCTCTGTTATATAGGACCTCGTTGGGATAGAATTTTTTGTATTCATACTCTGGAGTTCTGTATTAACCTAGGCAGGCCGTGAGACATTGCCTCTCAAACAACCGAATCTTTTCCATCAAGCTTGCTCCCACGTTGAACCACACGAGGCATCCATAGACGAACAAAGATCGGATGAGGGCCATGTAGCAGATAACTTTTACCCTGGCATCGAGTTGCTGGCTATAAAACAGTCTCTTTGTTTGGGCAAAAGTGATCTTGGGTCTGGTGAGAGCAGCATCTACATTTTTGTTGAAATATAGAAACTGGTCTAGCCAAATACCGAGATATCGGACTTCACTACGACTCGCCAGTGGATGTCCGTTCGGTCCCACGATTGACAGCTTTCGCCAATTCTTTACAGAGGCCACAGACATCGGCTTCCTAAACAATATAGTTTCGCATTTCCGAAAGTTAATCTTTAATTTCCAGTCATCGCAATATCGCTGAATCTCATCGAAGTCACGCTGCAAGAGATTTCTAATGCCTTCGATCTTCGGACCTGATCTGTACCCAATTAATTCGTCTGTGTACGATATGGCATGAGGAAGGTATGTTACAAGGTCACTGGTGAATATATTGAAGAGGATCGGCGAAATGACAGCCCCCTGTTGTAGACCATTTATTAATTAAAATAGCCCATTAGAAGGTAAATTGCAATTTTTAGCAATGAACTGTCTATTGACAAGCATATTACAAGCATGTACAACAGTGGTTTGCTGATGTCTAGACTACTCAACTTGTAAAAGAGTCCTTCTAACCATACGGCGTCGAATTCCTTTTCCATGTCGACCAGACAGGCACCAGTGAATTGTTTCTTACTTTTGTTCCAATGGATATCTGATACCAGCTTAGACGCGGCATGTATGAAATCATGCTCCGCTCTGAAACCGAATTGGTTATCCGGAATAATATTTTTGTCATCAATACACTCGGTCGGGGCTCTATTGACCACCTTTTCAAATACTTTACCTATGTTCAGAAAGAGACTTATCGATCGGAGATTTGCCGGATTGGATGTGTCTTTATTCCGTTTAGGAATGGGTTGCACCACTGCTGTCTTCCAATGAGCCTGATAATGTGCATTATTCAGTAAATTGTTAAACAGGGTAGTGTAAATGTTTAGCGCTTCTTGAAGAAGGTGTTTAAGAACAATGTTTGGTATTTCGTCGATTCCCACAGATTTTTTTACTTCTTAGTGAACCGAAAATAACCAGGAGGTCTTCCTTTGAAATATACGGAGGATGAACCCCCTCATTGACAGTGACATCATTTGCCCATTTATCGCCATTGAACATGGTAAAACCAGTGTTCTCCGATCGCCAGTGCTCAATGTCATATCGCAAGTAGAAGTTGTGCAATAGGACACGATTTTTAAAGATATGGTTCGGGCGAGTGCTAACATTCACCTTATACACATCCTGAAACGTCGCACCTATTACTTCAACTTTCTCCTGAGGATCTTCGATCACAAAAAAGTTGTCATCTTCGATCGCTTCTATTGGATCTAAACCTCCTGTCACAAGTACTTGTTCGTTGTCTGTTGCTCGGGGGAGCTTAAGACACGGACGCTCATTCTGAATCCTTCTGTCCATTGTTCGTTTTATGGTGTCGTCCATCATCGAGTTCGAAGAGAGTGCTCTTGTCAGTGTTCGGGAGAAGTGTGCCCAACGCGTCTTATTTTATCTTCTTTCTTATTTTAACATGTATCCTCTTCAAGTTTGATTGTACTCTTATTAATTGTCCCTCTTCAGTGGATACTAATTTGTTAATGAAAGTCAATTTGTCGACTGTTTTCTATGCTCTTCTCTACTTTCTTCCAAGTTTTCTGGGGTTTTTCAAGAAGGAGCACATTCCCCCACTACAATTACGGGCTCAACGTCGCGTCGCTCATTCAACAGTTTTACCATTTGTTCAAAACAAAATGGAGTCCAAGTTTCATTCGAGAATTGAGTGAGTAGAAAATCACATCACTGATAAACGATATCTGCCGTGACAAAAAAAAAGTCAGATTCCTTGCTGGAACTTTCATTTTCGACCCAATGCACATTTTGATTTATTTTTATAGACGACATTGGCACATGACTTGACATCACCCCACTTCCAATCCGAAAGTGTCACTGAAAAATTTGCAGTGACAACGTCACCATGACTCATGTCTTCGGTTTGAATCTCAGCCAACCGAACCAAAGAGATCGATAACTCTACTCCTTCAGTATGGTTCCTGAAACTTTTCCAATCTTCTGATGTTGGTAGCGTTAAACTCTCCACATACAAAAAGAGTCTGGCTAACTATGTGTATGTTGAATTTTATTAAGCTTTCCCATCCGCTTTTTCCAATTTTTCTTCAGTCTTGGGTAACGATGTTACTGGACCCTATTATCCAGGAATAAATTGCTTGGTAATCGTTTTACAAAACACAGGAGATTACCCTGAAATCCCAGACACCTACCGCTCCCACTGCTAGCAGATTCATTTCATTGTCGTCATCTAATTCTGCTCATGAGATGGGTAGACAGAAGGTGGTGCTAAAAACCGAACTTACGTCCGAGACACAGTTTAATCACTTTTTGTTTTAACAATATTTCGAGCTTGTAAATCTGGATGCATCGTTTTGATAGTCATTTGCACGTTATTGATAGATTGGGATGCTATCGACGCGATAGAATCCACTTAGGCACGCTCGTTTATAAAACAACTTCCGTAAAGGATAAAAAAAGGATGTTGTGTACGTAACAGCTTTTCGTTGAAGGCTACATTAAATTTACTCAAATGAGTTGTGTACATCCTTAAACAGGACACATACACACACTTTTTATCGCTTTCATATTTTGTATTTCTTTTTTCAATTGCACGAATAAAGGACCTCGCAGAGGAAGACTGAACTTTATTGGTTCGTTAAAATTAGGTTTCCATTATAATTCCACTCGTTTGAGTTCATTTCGGGAGCACTTTTGCAGGCTTGTAAAAAAGATAACAAAGAACGAAAAAGGATAATAATTTCTGCAAATAAGAGAAATCAGTATGGTCCATGCGAAAATATGATTACGAATTTAATTATTTATTAAAAGCCGTTCAGTGTCCAGATAATGGAACTGGTCAACGCTGTATTGAATTTAAACACGTTGTTTTTGATCGTACAAAGGAGTTTGTGTGTGCTTCCTAGAGTACGGCTTTTGGGGTTTTATTGTCTTCTGCGAGTGTTTATTGGGCATTAAAAACCAATGCGCTTTTTGAAGCACACATTGTTCTGAAAAACACACTTTTAATGTTGCCATCTAGAAAACGATATGATATGAGAACAGATTCTGTTCTACTTAATTTCCACAAGCAGATGGTTTATTGTACTCGGTTGGTTGGTTGGTTTGGGTATCCTGTGACAGTTCCTCATAAAAGGATTGATTATGAATTGGCTGTCGCACTTTCTTAGAAGATTCTCAAAGTAACCATCGTAGAGGTCATTTTATCGTTGGAAAAAACAACTGTCAAAAATAAATCTTTCTTATCGCGGCTAGTGCAGGACTTTCGCAAAATAGATGATGGAGGAGCTCAGTTTCGATTTCGTCTGTGTAAGGCAAATCTTGTGAACAATCAACGAGTTTTTAGTCGAGACTCTCCGTCTCTTCATGATTTCATAGTGAGCTGTGCAAGGTATTGATCGAATTTAGGATCATGACAAATTTGATCCTGTGACACATTGAGGAGATCGGAAGGTGATGACACGGAAGGCACGTCGGGAACACGCTGAAGTTTTCAATACCATCGGTCGTTCTCAAAGTGACGTTAATTTTAATGCCAAATGTATTTTTATCGACTTCTTTAATCTTATCGATGGTTTTGACTTCCATACCGTCCTGCTGTAGAACTTTGGTGAAACTGATAGACTCTGCCATCTTGCATGTGGCATTCATTTGTTATTTCAAGCATTTGTTATCAGGGTTCTGTGCGCTTAGATGTTGTCTAAAAATAGAACTATGCAATATGATTCCTCTCGATCCCGCTCCCAAAGAAAATTCTTATCTATGTGCACAGGAATAACAGATACCAAGAGCGAATGATTATCCTAAGTTAATCCTAAGACATAAGCTCATTGAAAGATCAGCACATCAGCGTGAATGCACGTTTGAATAACATGTCTTAGCCATCTGAGTCGGTGTACCTTGAACCCATTGGCTCTCATAGGAAAACAGGAATTACGATGAGCTCCAACGAACTAAGCACTTGCTCATACAGCTCTTAAATAATCACTTCATTATCATTCAGAGAGTTAACTCTTTTGCGTGGCACAGCGCGAGCTTCTCTAAAAGGATATTGTTTTAATTTCAGCTTGATCTTCCGAGTTAGGGCTTCAGCTCAATTGCCTTCTAAGCCCTGTTGCAGAATTGACCCACACTATGTGTTCTCACAACAAAGCCGAAAAATTCAGTCTTGCGGTTTTAAGAAAACTTAACAGCTTTCGCAGTTAAGAGACTCTCTTTTCGTAAGACTGGGTAAACGAATATGAGGTACCATTCATCAGACATGCTTTCATCCGATCAAACTTTCGCTATAATTTGGGGTTTGCACCTGACCAGATTTTTCCAACAGCAGCCTATTTGGACGCAGACCCTACGAACCTTGTTGGACTTGATACGAACTTTATCTTCATTAAGTGCGTGGTTGTGGTTTTGTTCTTGGTTACCATGAATGTTGGAATGTTCACAATAAGCATGACAGCTCACGGTTTTTTGTCATTGCCGTTTAGCAGCCTGGAAATTGATGTAATACCTAAAGTAAACCGTAAAGGCTTGTACATTATGATATTTTTCCTAACGATAGTCATTCCTTTTATGCCTCGTAATTGATCCTTTTCTTCTTTCACTCTTGTTTTCCTTCTTGTGATCGGTATGTAGTTTGCTTCACTCATCCTCAAGACATTAGAGGCATTCAGTTCACCGCATCTGGTGGGTTTTATCCACCCTCTAATTGCTCTCTAGCAGCTGTTCTGTGCTTGATTCTACTGTTTTAGGATTTCGTGATGGGTTTTGGGATAAGCGATCGGCAAAGACATTGGAGGTGGCTTACGAATGCAGTAAATGTAACATACTACGAGTTAGTAATGGCCTGAGTCGTTTAAGCTTTCTAAAAATCTTCCGCGACCCAGAAGATTAGCAGAGTGCGAAGCATAGATCGCATCGTTATTTCATTAGTTGTTAGTTTGTTGATGTTGAGTTGTGCTTACTGCTGTAAGATTTCATCGTCCAGTGCCTTATCAACCATAGTCTGCTGTATTTTCATATAATCCTTATAAGGATACTTTCTTTGCAAATTACGAAGAATGGAGTTAAAATCGAATTTTCGAATCTTGATTGGGATCTTGATTTTCCTAGAATGTTTGTATGCTCGCCGAAGGCTCAAATCAACTTGTATAGACTGCCTCTGATCAAGAATTCACATCCGAAATGTGCGTTGCTTTAGGTCAACATCACAGTTTTTGATCCTTTTTTTGTTAACGTATATATAATGTCTTTCAACTGAAAACTCAGTAGCTCGATAAGCGAAAAAAAGCATTAAGTAAATAAAAACTTTTATTCAATTTGGTGCAGTGCAATTCGAACATAAGTTGTAAGACTGAAAAATGGGATTTTGGGTACCTGGCTCATTTTTAGGGCTTAAAAAAATGTTTGTTCTGTGTTTTAGTTTTTTTGTTGCTTCTCAAAAATATTTTCCATTCTATCAGACCTTTGTTGGACCTGTTTTTGCTTTCATTACAGCTGCACATGGGCGAGACATAAAGTCAAATATGTTTTTCCATGTGGATGCAGGTATGGTATTCCAGGTCCGGATAAGTAATTTTTTTAGGTTTTCAATTGACTCTGGGCGCTTTTTCGTAATCTAAAGTTGCACTATTGATCACATATTTCAAGTGGAATAAGATATAGACTGTATGGAGGCCTACTTAATTCATCGATACTATTTTCTTCGAAGTACTTTTTAACCTAAAAAAAATTAAGAAAAATTCAAATATTATTTCGAATCGTAAAAGTTCTAGCCATTTAAAAATCTCTCATATTAAGAAAACCAACTCCATATTAACAATTTGGACTTTATGGCAAGGAGCCTTGTCCTGTTAAAAAATTAATCTGCCAGTGTTACCAAAAAATCCAGCACTTTACCCGTAGGTAAACTTGTGCAGTGACTTCCGATTCCGAGAAGATCATTCTACCTTTTTCGTTTCCAGAGAAGCATCCCCGCAACCATCACACCTTCAGTTTTGGTGGGCTTCCGTAAGAAGTATTCAGAGCTCAGTCTTTCCTTTAGTTCTCTTCAAGCGGCAATCAACCCTCCAACATGCAGCTTAAACTTTGATTTCATCGATAAAGATACCATTTTTCAACATGTTTTGAGTCCAATTACAATGCTCCTGAGCCCAGAGCATTAGTTATTTTGTCTTGTAAGAAAATCCTGCTTCAGTACTAGATTGAGTGCTCTAAGTCCACATTTCACCAGACATTTCTACACTGAAATGACGAAATTATTTTTCCTGTAGCTCGACATATGTACACAGGCCGACAAAATTCATCGTACGGCAAGTATAAATGCTGTTGCTCGGTATCTACACATTTTACTCAAAAAAGGACAGAGATGAAAGAATCAGAATAAAATCGAAGGTTTTTTAGATATTAAATTTAATTGAAATTCTTTTTTAATTTCTTATAAGTTAAGGAATAATTCATTTCATTTAAATGACAAAAAGCATCGTACGGTAAGTTTCGACATTAATATCTTGATGAAGTCGGGCTGTCAGTATCTTGTTGGGCCTCCACCAGATTAAAGGACAGCTTGTAGTCGACGAAGAGACCAGATTTTGCGTAAAATCTTCGGGTACACGATCCCATTCTATTTGAAGAGCTGCCTTTAGAGTCGCTTTTGACGAAATTCGGTGTTAATGAAGTTGTTTTTTCAAGTAGTTCCATAAATGCTCTATTGGGTTCTAGTTCGGGCTCTGGGGTGGAGAATTCAATTGTCTTTGAGCATAGCTTAACAACCATCCCTAAACCGGATTAAGCCACGCTCCCCCACACCATAACACTACCAACACCGTGCTTCACTGTTCTTCGGAGATTTTGAACTTCCACTTTCAGTGCCGCTCGCCAACTCGTGAAGGAGCATCGTGCCCAAAAATGTTGTACTTGCTCTCATCGGTGAACACAACTTTCTTCCAGAAGGACAGATCAGCGTCTTTGTGCAGAGAGTCAAAGTCTTTACTTTTTTTCTTATTCACTTCACTTGTGGACGGTTTCTTTAATGCTGCTCTTGAAAAATATCCATATCTGTTGAGAGTCCTTTCGATTGTACGGGTGCTGACCTGTGCGCTGCATGTCCGTGACTATTTGTTTGATGGTAGGACAATTAGTTTATAGGGTTTTTCTGGATTATGTTTAGAATGAGCCTTTCATTCTTCTCATTAAATTTGCATGGACGACCTGTTCTTCGCACTTACTCAACACTTTCGTTGTTGTTTTTTGTACGTTGTACAGTTGATTTACTTTTGTCTACTGTACGGACAACTTCTCCTAAAGATTTGCCTTCCTTGGTAAACAAATTTATAACCACTTGGCGGAAATCTTTGGTCGTTTCTTTTCTCCATTTTTCTCCTATCCATGTACGTTAATATATTTGAACTTTTTCTATCCTACGATGAATTTTGTCAACCTGTCTAGGTCATTTTAAAGATCCACCGAAGACTTGAATTAATGCCGATGGCTTTGGAGCACCAAAAACGATTTTCCACTTTCTTTGCTGGTAGTCCCGGCCTCGCAATATTTTTGTAAATGCCATGCCACATTTTGAGCAACATTTTGAGCAACATTTAATCGTAAAAAAATATTACTGGTTGTCATTCTGAGAGATTGAGACAAAACATTAGCCTTGCACTTCGAACTGATTTTTTTTTTCATTTCCTACTTCACAAACTAAATTCAACCCTTGTTCAAAATAACATCGACTTTTATACACTATTTGAACTAAATTTTAATATTTAATGTAAGAAAAAAGTCGTTAGTCTTATAAATTCTAAGAACTGTGCGCGTTAAGGGTAATAAAGGGTTTGACCAACATTTTTCGAACGGCACTATATATTGTAATATATATAAACAAAAAAATTATAACAAAAAAATAGCTAAGTAAACAATTAAATACTTAAATACTTAAATAAATAAACAATTTAATATAAACATAAATAAAAAATCGATTTATTCAGTTTATTGTCGTTTTTTCGGTTGCTTTTTTCGTGTAAATAATATTAATTTTGTCCTTATTAATGGTTTGTCCTTGTTTTACCACAATCAGTCTGTTCTGTTAGCAGCACAATTGATCATATCTCCAGGAATATCACATTCTTACAAGTACCTGAGTTTCATATTTCTACTGATTAGGTCCTCAAGAACTGACTATCTTTCTCTCATGACCCGTTTTTTTACTCATTATGCTCCGTTTTCTTTTGAAATAGAATAATAATTGAATATAATGAGAATAACACAAAAGACTGTACTCCTTCGGTAAGGATGCGCTTTCAAGCAAATTGATAAAAAATTCAAATCCTCCAAGGAAAAGATACTAAGCGAATAAGAGGGTAAATTGAATTCGAACCCTTATCCAGTAGAGTAGAAAATATCATGTTCAATTTCATGGATGCAAAAAAAAACAAAAAAAAAACAAACGCCCCTCTTTCGACTTGAACAAAATAATATTAAACATTATAGCCAGCTCAGTTGTTAAGGAAAAAATTCACATCGATTAGGGTATATCAAATGGCAATCCAAACCGACCGCAAGTAGGTAACTTTCATGTTCGAATTTTCGAATTTCTAGTAAACTTACTGGCTTACTCTTTATCTGTCAAAAAATAAAGCTCCCATCTGGCACGAGGAGGATAAAGCTTTTTCGTTGATTTCCCATCAATCATGCATTCCAAAAGACAAAAAAAAATATACCACCACACCACTAGCACAGAAGGACATCACATCCCTGTGAAACAATGCGGATACAAGATATTCAAAAAAAAAAAATGGTGGAAAAGAAACAAAGGCCTACACCAACCAATGTGTCCTGATGACATGTACGAGCATTTCAATGTTTCTTTTTTTTTCTTGCTTCCTTCACAGGCGAAATGATATGGAATCTGAACGAGCCCATGTCTCGTATACGTATAGGTAAAATACTACAAACACCAAGTAAACACAACACACACAACTAGGGCCAAAGACCCGGGGGTGTTGCGGCCAACATACAAATTTACCCACACAAGGAGTTTTAAGTGTTCGATTTAATCTTTCGCACGCAAAAATCAACTCATCCGTCGTATTTGTTCGAATTCCGTTAATAAACAAATCGTTCCATTGGCCAATTAACATCTGGCTCATAGTTCAAATAAGACAAATTTGCAATAAAAAAAAATTGATAAATTTTCCTTGCTCCGGTCGCCGGGAAAGTTGTCGAAAAGTTTCCGAGTTTTTTTTTTGTGGATTTTTTTTTTTTTTGCCTTCGTGTTTCTTTTTTTTTTTGTGGCCCATCAACAAGGCTTTTTAACCTGTTGTACGAGTATTAGATGGGGTCATCGCTGTTGTCCTTATAGCTGTTTGTCGCGCGAGTGAGTTAAGTTTAGTGTTACCAGTTTGGCTGTGTTCCAAAGGACACATCATTTGTTTATCACTGAAGAAGAAAAATCCAAACTTTGGTTGTGAAAAGGACCAAAGGCAACTATTTGTGTGCTTCATCCAAACAGTGTATCCTTTACAACGATCTTAACGTGTGTCTTTTAGTCTAAGCAATTTTTCTCTCGAACTTGTCGACGTGTTTGATGATTTCATCGGGTTACGATTTTTCGAATAGTTAATGTTGGAAAACGCGTGAATCTTTTATTCCTTTTGCAGTTGATGGTTTGTAAATTTTAAGCGAGAGCTTCCACCACCCATCCTTTCAAATACTCGAATACCAAGTTTCTCGACATACTTTGGCTCTCATCGATACTCGTTTTGGCGGCGAGAGCTTTTTTGTGTCGTCCTTTTCTGTGCGCGTGTGTGTCTGTGTGCTCGACGAGAATTATAAAAATTTATTTTTCCCAAAGAAAAGTCCTTATCCAAGTATTTGTGTGTGTGTTTTCTCATAAAAGAGAGCCAAAAATCGTTGATCCTAGTTTTTTTTTTTTTCTTGTTTACAACTACCACAGTAACATACTTTTTCTCGTGCCACAAAAGCTCTTGTTACACTAGCAAAACAAAAAAGTGAGAAAAGGAAGAAAAAAAATCCGATTAGTTGTGCTGTCAATGACAGGATAGTGGTGCCTTTATTTCAATGTATTCCAGTTCAATGTATTCAGTAACTATTTGAAAGAAACAAAGTGAAATAAAAAAACAAAAACCAACAGCAAGGATAACAAGTCCTTCACCTTTGTATATTTTAATCAAATTTCGTACAGGAGGAAGTGCATCATCGTCTTTGCAAGTAAGTAGATTAAAACATAATTATCCGTTTTGCTTCCTTGCTCGCATCATATCCTTGCATGTGACCAGAACTTTACATGTATATGTGTGCTTGTGTTGGAAGCTCATCGCTATTCCATTGTTCACTTGCGGATGTTATAAATCACCGAGAAAGGCAAAGTTAGAAAAAAAAAAATGTTTTTTAAAAATGTAGTAAATCGCGTATCCTGTGCTCCTGGAGCGTGTGCTCATGTGGATGACATTTACATAACACACAATAGTGTCAGTGTAAACAGTCTTTTACTAGGTTTTTTTAAACGTCCTGTCCCGTATTGTATGCGCGAATATGGGTGAGTTGACAGGAATTTCAATTGCATTTCGAAAACCTCCTTCGTATGATGATGTCCTTATTATTTTTTATTTTTTTTGTCTTTTGATAGTTGAGGTCGAAAATTATATTCAGTTTTGTAGAGAAAGAAATACAAATCTGCTGAATCAGGATTCCAGTTAAGTGAGAAAGAAAAAAAATTTATCGATGAGGCGACTTGAATGTGTTAACGAATACGGATATGGCGTTTGAGTTTAAATGGGAGCACGTGTTCTCAATTAGGGACGAAAGGTTAAATGCGAATGGAATTGGGGTCTCTACCTTTCCGATACCTTTGGCTGTGGCTAAGAGATGATTCAATTTTAGATAGACTTTAAGTGGCATACTTTGATAACGGATTATTTTACGAGTACTATGAAGGTGGGAATGTTGATTAGTTAAGTGAAAGGACGAATGGGGATCAAGTGAGAAAGGTTCGTATAATATCGATTTGCGTTTAGTTCATTTAGGGTATAAATTGTGTGAAGGCTTAGGTACATTATGAGGGGGTTTCCAAGGTAAATGACAGTTATGAATATACTATTTGTGGCAACATTCAATCAGGACCGAGGTATTAGTGAGGCTAAAAAAGGGTTCTTTCTAGTTTGACTACGTAAGCAATATTTTCTTTAAGAATTTAAAAAACAGCATACACTCGAACAAAAAAAAAAAATAAGGATTTACTTGGAAGCAAATTAAAGGAATACTTTTTTGTCGATAGTCTCAAAAGTAGAATACTGAAGCAGTTAAGAAGATTATAGCGAAGACAATTCTGATGCTTTCTTATTACAAAAATAAGTACATGTGGTATTGTGATATTGTGACTTTAAGAAGACAGTCGAGTTAAGTGCACAAAGAGTTCGCAATATCGGAGGTTTCTTTAAGCTGATTTGCTGAGGTATAGAATGGAAACATTTTCATCTGAACGTCCCATCCATCCCTAAATGTAGTTTTTAAAATTTTTAGTTATTTTTTTGTTCTGGCACAGAGTGTTTAAAGGAACCAAAATCTGTCAAAGAGATGAACTTTCAACAAAACATAAATATTAATAAACTTGCTGCATCCCCTGTGACATTCAAAATGCTCCTTTCGGCAACAGTCGAAGAAATACTCAGTCTTTCTTTCTAAATTCTCTAAAGCTTCCCAATATTTATGTAGATTTAGCAGGCCCACAATAAGTGAAGAGTCTCTGCTTGAGTCGATGCAGAATTCCATTTTCAAGGTATTCAAGAGAGCTTTATACTTAAAGTAGGCGAAATAGGAAGATTGCATCTTTATACAGTATCTCATATAGAGTTCCCAGATGAATTTTTCATTCCATTAGTCCTTCTCGTATACAAGAACTAATAGTCGACGAGTTTAACGTTTAATCTTATGGGGGCCATTTAAAGTCTCGAAACAGTCAAACCCGATCTTCATCGAGTCAAAGTTACTTACTAATCAAGTCATCCAATTTTGGAGGATCTTAACCTGAGCTCACTGCTTCGTGGGAACCACATTGGCCACGCTTGAATCGGAGTTTTGGTTTTCCCATTTTTTCGTGACGCTGGTTTTTGAAACTTGAAGACAGTCTTAGCTGGATCAATGTTGTCTATTCGTTAAGTATGGCTGGAAAATGTTTGCCTTTCAAACAAAATTCACACCATTGGGAGCTCCCGGTTGTAATTTCTACGCCATTTGAGAATTTTTCAACAGCATTTGGCTCCTTCGGATAGGGAATTCTCCTTCGACAGACTAAAATTTATAGCCTCGATTGTACAAGGTGAATCATCGCCGGATCTTCATAACTCTGTCGTTTGTGGATTAAAAATTTATCCCGAGAGAGATAAACTATTTAACTTCGTCTGGCCTCATAAATTTAACGACCACTCTTCCGGCCTCTTTTTCAATCGAGGTGAAACGATGAAGACACGTGGAGTAAGATTGATGATCAAAATCGTCTGCGTTTAAAAACAGACTCGCAAGTTTCCCACCAGGCACCTGCCTCTCGCAAAATGTGTTCGAGAAATATTTTACGTTGAAGAGATTGCAGGCAGTTCTGGAATAATTCAGTTGTTCTTGGTCCAAAATTCAGAGTTCATCGCATGTTTTTGAGCGCCGTGCAAGTCAACGGAGAACATTTTCGCAGGATCGCAAATTTCACTGTCGATTTTGGGTACCCGAAGCACGAAAGGTGTTGGCTTGAGCTGATTTTGTATGCAACGTTATGCATAAATACAACGCAAAATTGGTTCACCTTTATTGTTATACTATAGATGGGATGGTCGAGGCTGATATGGCAGTAGTCTTACTTGCTTACTTACTTATCGGGCTCATGACTTCTGAAGTCTTTCACTCCTGTCGATTCCGGGTACGCTGCTTCCAAGACCAAGCGCTCAGGCATCCGCGATCGCTTGATTTTTAAGACGTAGTTTCGGTCTTCTTTGTCATCTTGTACCCGGGGACTGTGATTCGAAGATCCTCTTTGTTGATGCATCATCGTCAATCCATTCGATGTGGCCGAGACAGTGAAGTTATCGTACTTTAGCTCGCGGTTCGCGGTTATATCTTCTCCTCCATTCGCCCTCCTCGCAATACGGGACCAAATATTCGATTTTCTCTAGAAAATGTTAAAAATCTGCTCTGCCTTCCTGCTTATCGTCCAGCACTCGGCTCCATCAAGCAGAACTGGCATGATCAAACTCCTAAAAAAGCTTCCAAGTTAGGAGTTTTGAACCCATTCGTTTCATCAAACCGACTCCCAGGGTGAGTCTTCGCCAGGAAAACTCGTTAACCACCTCGAAATTACTGTTGCCAATAGTGACGTTTTGTGCTATGCGGTGGATAGATGTTTTTTTGTTTGTTGAGAACTTGAAATTGGTTTTGTCCTCTTTTACTTCAAGTCTAACTCGTTTCGCCTGTTCTCCCATTGCCATAAAAGCCTCTGTGAGAGCTGTTTGCACCTACCCTGCGCACTATGTGTTCTTGCACGAGATTGAAGAAGTCACATGATAGGTGGATCAGTTATCCAAGATCCCGAATTCGGCCACCGCCTTCTAGGGTTCAACACTCATATTTGGCCTTGAAGCTCGTGAGAACTCAGCCGACTAGTGTGTTGCAGAAATTCTTCAGACGTTCACGCAGTACGTTGGTTAGGATCTTACATGCGAAGTTTAGCAGGGATATGCTTCGATAGTTCTTACAAGACGTTAGATCGGCATTCTTGAAGTTGGGGCAATTATCAAATAAGTTTTCTGCAGTGAGGTGGAGAACTTCTTTGTTGGCAAGAATAGGGTTTTCTTCAAACCCACTACCTTTATTTTCGTTTGACAGTTGCTACAGATGCTGATGAAATATAAACACAATTCTCTGCGGAACTGTTACAAGGTCTAACTTACCTTGTTTGAACTTACAATTAGTTCACCATGACGTTGACTCGTGCTAGAATTTCAAATTGCTTAAAGGTATTTGTAAACCCATATCGAAATTCGTTGATCTGTTACATTGACTGTGAAGGTATAAATTCTGGCAACGCTTGCTTTTGGTCGCGAAACCTTTCCTTTACTAAAATCTGTTGTACCGGTCATTGTGTCGCAAAACGTAGGAACCTTCTTGGTCAATCGCACTTCAATCTGAATTGCTGCATCTTTAAAAAGGTTAATTTTTTTTGCGCTGTATATTGCGATTACTCGGGGTTGGCAAAGGTTTTTCGGGTGACGAATACTCGAAATCATATCTGTCTGTTGTGATGTTTCGTCCTGTGTATTAATGTTGAATGTCCGTTTTTGTAGACACTATATGCCAGTATTGCCGCTTCGGTTGCGATACTTAAAACTTCAAAATCCAATGCTCCTATGGTTCTTCTTATAATGTCAATAACGTCTCCATACGTTTGGAACTATTCTTTCAAGTATGATGCATTAATTGCTGTTGCGATAATTATTTGAATCTGAAGTGTGAAGATTAAGTTGAATGCGAACTTTATTGTCCTGAAACCGCACTGATATGGACCGATCAGATTGTTGACGAGTAGTCTTAGGCATTAAAACCATGCTCATCACACAAAGCTTGTACATGATCCCTCACAGTAGTGACGCAAAGTGAAACTTAGTCTGACTAAGATTTGGTCGCCATTTTCACTAAGTCTTTGCTAAATGTCAAAGCGATCGTAGTAGAGGTAATTGTCTTACGATACCTTATCCTCTGGATTTAAAGTCTTATGAAGACTTAAAGAAGATTCGAGAACTTGAGCAAAAAGAGGTGGCATTAATGCTTTTATAAAAGAAAATTATTCGACGGCCAAAAGCCAAAATGGACGGTGCTAAGAAATTGAGGAGTTTCGCAGAATTACGTAGGATCAGGATGGGGTGAAAGCAAGAGCAATATGACCCATCAGAGTCTAGAAGACTTTCTATTTAAAGTTGATGAACTTAATTCAGGGAACGTCCAGGTGTTGAATTGAATTAAAGCTATGGATTTCGAAGTGCATCAGTTATAAGCTGCCTGCTATGGACACATCATTTTCAAAGAGGATCTATTTTCCCTGCGACGAATACTCGATATACGATTGAATCTTTTTGACAGGATAGGGTATCGGACCAGGTCAGAAAAGCTTAAGTATTTGTCTTTCTGAGTTTTGGAGAGGGAGAGACATCATGGGATCACTTCATTGCACGTTTGTCTGTCACGATTCATTTTCTTAGGAGCGCGTGCAGCTACATATCAAATTGAATTTAATACTTAATATCTATGATGGTCCCTTAAAGCTGTAAGAAATTCAAGCTTCTTTATTGACACTTTATCGACATCGACGCTATCGAAAGATTTTTTTCTCTTCTCCTCGTATAGATTTCGTGTTCAGTCGGTATTTGAAAACGGATATCGGAGTAATACTCCAACGCTGCAGTCAGTATTAAGATATTCTCCACGCTTAACACTTTGAATTCGCAGTCGCTTTGACGTCTTTTTTGTAATATTTTTCGTATTGAAGAGTTCTGCCGCTTTTTCAGAGTTTCTTTGTAACTCCTGGCAGCATTTCGCCACGCCAAGACATCGAACAGAAGCTTTGGCACTGTTTCAGCACTCGAATATTGGAATATCTGCTCAGGTACACGATTCCATGGATTGCCTTTTATAAGTCTGATCTAATTTTTTGAATTTGACTGTGCCATCCGAACTTGCTCTCTATGATTATACTAAAATGTTTATATTTTTGGACGACCTCGATATATTGTACCTTTGCTTTGGGTCACTTCTTATTTTCGAAATAAATGTTAATTTTTTGTGGTTTATGTTTTGGTCCACGGATGTGCATGAGTTGACCACCACTTGACCGCCTCATTAAATTCTTCTTGTTTAATGAATAACGCCGTCTCTAGACATTCATCTGACGAACAATGATTGCGGAGTCATTTGCGTAGGCGAATACAATACTCTTTTAAAACACACGTAAACAGTGCATAGGATAAAAAGTATTGGCCCAAACTTTGAGCCTTTATTTTCAAGTTTAACCTTGAATCCTCTATTCCTTAGGTAATCCTGAAGCCAGAAGCTTATTCGTACTATTAAGGTTTTGAAGCCCATATTGGTTTTGCTTGATTATTTTGTTTTTTCTCAAGGAAATTCCAGAGCTTTTCAACTACTATTTTGCTCCAGACTGTGGGAAGGTTGGAGATTGGCCTTGAATTGCTTATATGTTTCGTACAATAGCTGTTTTGAGAAGACTGGGGACTTCATACTGTTCTAAGCTAAGGTGTACAATCTTCGTTTTTATTGGTGCGAAAACATTGCCATTTGTTTTAAGATCTGTAGCTTTGATGCAATCCAGACCATCTAGGGGCGAGTATTTTCACTTCGTTTGTTTCTTTAACAAATACCGAGTAACAAACTCTACCCGAAGTGTGATCTCATGTAGCGACGTCACAATTGTGAATTATTTCTGTGGATTGCTTTGAAAACTATTGAGCATGCTTGTTTGCTAACACATTTAAATATTTTTCTGCAGGAAATTGCTTTGTGAGGAATTCATCCAAAAATTGGTCTTGTTCTTCTCATAACTTCATTGATCAGTCTCCAAGTCTTTCTTGGATCTGATTTCGATTCAGAAAACTAATTTTGGTAATATTGTGTCCTTTTAAATAATACTTCCTTGTTAGTCAGGTTCCGATATAACTTGTATTCCGTTTCACATGTTTAATCAAACATGATGATGATTCTTTTTCCATCGACGGTAGAGTTCATCTCTTATATTGTGTTACACGAATATATCTGCTGTTATTAATGGTTTATGTATACAACTGTTTAAGCCGCACATTATGAAACCTTAGTCGGGTTTCTTGTTAACCCAGATTCATGAATCAAGTACATCTGATGCTAACATCATAAAACGTTTTGAAATCGCCTACAATCAACGAACAAGCTCGAACGGAACCTTCGTTGCGCGAGTGCGATTCGCTATGGCCGATTTTTTGATACTCTTTGCATTCTAGACCTTTTTTTTTTTAAATGTTAACCAAAATGTTCCAGTGCAGGACATCGATATGTTGTGAAGCAACTTTTGAGGACAACATCAACGGACCCAAAAGCTTATGGTTGATAGATTGGCGGCAAAAATCCACTTCATTTTATGACCTGCAGTGCATGGATTTTTTTTTTCATTGCAGTTGAAAGAATTGTGTGTGCCTCATTTTGAAGGAAGCAGAATTCAAGGTTTGATCTCATCAAATGTTTATAGGTTAGGGGAAGCCCAAACATTAAACAAAACCACTCGATACAGGTGAGGAGAAACCATGCGAACCACATTCAAATGACCAAGGTAGTGAAAAGATGTTACATATAAAAAATTTGATTCCACAAATTCGCTTCAGTGATCAAGTGATGTGGAACTAGAGCCCAATCAATGGTACCATAAATTTTAAGGAAAGGTAAAATTAACATGATTTAACAGCTACAATAATCACAACAAAATAATAATTTTAACGAAAAGTAAATTGAATTCGCTTTCAATTTCAATATTTCCATAAATTACTTCGTTGCTTTTCAATTTGAACTACGAGCTCACTAAAAGTAGTTGAATTATTGTTTATTGTTAAATCCGTGCAAAGATTGCTCCCATGGACATTCGTTTACCTATTCAACGCATAGTTATTTTGATGGACATATCCATGGTTTTCTGCACAAAGAAAATCATTATCGGATGTGTGAATCCAATGATTGATTACTTTATCTTTGATTTCGAATAATGGTTTGTTCAATCACCGTCATGATTTATTAATACTTTGCCAAGTGGAATATCTCCTAAATATCTATTAAGCAGAAAAAAATACATTCCTTGACGACTTGCAAAACTTTTATAGTTCATCGCATTAAGCCGCCAATCTGTTTGGAAAATGGCTGCATTGGTGTCCTCTCAGCATTGCAGTAGTCCATTTGTTTTGATGCCTACTAAATAGGATCATCCTTAAAGGACTATGACTACGCAGAGCAAGCGGAAGGTTAAGGAAATGAAAAATGAATTGAAAGATTGTGTAGAGGTTTGAAATTCAGAATTTTCTTTAGTTGTAATTACTGAATGGGTTGTGGGCGAACTTGGAGGAATTTATTTGCATTCACATAATTTACAGTATTTTTTTCGAAATGATTTCGTTAGCTAAATAGTTGTGTTAAGTTATTGTTATGGCATAGACCATTATTTGATTGCACGAGTTTTGAATTTCAACATTGCAAATGCATAGAGTAGTAATCACTGTTCAGACTTCTATTGCTGGACTACAGCAATAACAAATGATGGCTTATCTAGATTCGAAAACTAGATAAGCCATACTCTAGATCTTGAATCTGGAATCTCAAAAATCAATTGATCAATTTATAAGGCAGGCGCTTAATAAATATGAAATATGTTTCCTTGTATCTATTAAGATTAAAACGTTTGTAACATATTCTGCCAATTAAAAGGCTGAATTAACTGAAATAATTGGGCATGATTCAGGTTTTGATTTTGAGTTCTTTTTTTGGGATGTGCCTTATAACTATTTTAAGATTTCTTAAAAAATGAAACCCTCGTGGGCTTTTGAGTTGTTGGTTTGCAAATTCCAATCATGATCAGCTCATTTGGTGAATGACGTTTGTTTCCAGCAAGAAGGTTTTATAAAATGATGCCAAACAATTATGCTCGCTAGTCAATTACTAAAATACTTTTAATGCCAAAATACCTCAAAGAGTCTATTCGAGGGTATCATTTGTTTCAAAATGCAAATGCAGCCTCATAACCTATATTAAGCTTAAGCGACTTTTTGATAACATTGAAGAGCATGAGCAACATAGACGAAAATTAATATTTTTGTAGTAAGCATTTTTTTTTCTTATTTTGATTGCTTGTTGGACTCGTGTGTTAAGGACCTGTAAAACTGAAGCTCTAAGTGCTTACTTTTTAGATTGCTTGATGCAGAATAGGCTCTACAGTAACTAGGTATAGTTTACCAATTTTTATTCAAGCACCTTTGTTCGTGAATTCCCCTCAGTTGTAATGGTTTCAGGCCGAATCCAAAGTCGTTTTTTGTTTATAAAAATCTCTTACTTTTGTGTATGTTGAAAATGCCCACTAGTCTCTCAAAAAGGCTATACACAATCAATTGAGTGAATATGGTTTTAGTGATAGCAGGAGTAAGTCAGATTTAAAGATGCTTTCGCAACCGACTCTGTTAACGCTGTCATTTTTAAAATTCCATTCAAAGGACATAATGCTTTCCTGTCTCAGTATATTGAGATTTTCGACAGAAAGGTACCGAGGTGCATGCGAATAGTGAGCAAAACTTTTGTTTTAGCTGCTCGTCTCAGTGTCTTTATTTTTATTGCTAAGCGCGTAAATATCAATAAGAAATGCAATCGGTTAAATTAACAGTAATAAATAGATTGGAAAGTAATGAAATTTCGTTTCAGACGATTCGCCAGCATTCTTTTCTAAAAATCGCTAATCCGAAATGTGTGCAGTCTATTGATCCAACAGACAAGCACAAGCACAAGTCAATTTCTTCAAAACTCATGTAAAAATTGATTCAGTCTTTATTCGTTATTTTTCAATTACTTTTCAACTCTGCTGGAAAGGCTGGTTTGACGTTCTGATTCATTTCCTCTCTGAAAAAAATCTTACTGTCTCGAAGAAAGTGATGAGTGCACCGAATTTAATTGTTAAAGACTTTTGTAATTCCGATTTTGCGAAATGGAACCCAGAACGTTGGGTCCAAAATCAAATGGGGTCTTGATATTTTTTCAGCTCATCTAGTGGATTATGATCCCTCAAATTATTTATAATTCGTAATATAGCAAATTCGTTTTCGTGTCGGTATTAGTTTTATAATTTGCAATAAGTTATTTCACTTTTATTAAAAAATGTTCTCAAAGAAATTGAACCAACTTGTGCTGTAGTATGACTTGCCTTGATGCTAAAAAATGTTTTTATTTAGCAGCAAATATAACCATAGTATGATATTTTAAAATGAAGGGAAATCTTGAATAAAAAACATTCTTAGTAAAAAAAACAATGAATTTTAAGGTCAAATACGGTGAATATAAATAGATCTGGGCTGGAAAAAGAAGAGGTTTATCCAGAATCACGTGACACTATAAATAAGGTCTATCTGAAATTATGCGGTTGTTTTTTCCCTATGCTAGTGTTTTTTGTAGACATTCGGCTCACGCCATCTTTCAAGGTAGTACCCATTCAATTGAACACGCACTCATCGGTTTTTCCACGTCTTGAAGCAGTCCTGGAAGTCAGATTGCAAAAAAATATTTAGCGCATTCCTCGTATTCGTTTGAATCGTCTTGATACCCTCATACCGGTATCCTTTAAGCATAATTTCAATTGCTTCCGATTAAGTTTTTTCGACACTGAATTTTGAGGCGAATATGTTGGTTTGAACATTCCCATATTTCTAGCGCATAAAAAATGCGACAAACGCAAGAAATAATATTTTTTAAATAAACGCGAAAAAATGAATGCATGAGTTAACAATAAAAAATAAAATAAAAGAATAAATAAACAAATAGATAAATAAATAAATAAATATTAAATTAAAAATGATAAGATTTATAAGAGTCTGAATAAATAATGAGTACCTGATTTCAACTAATAATAAATTGACATATTAGAGTCAAATATTAAGGTAGCTTGATCTGAAACTAATTTATAATCAAACATCCTATACCTTGAGTTGGATCCTTCAAATAATTTTTCGAAAATAATGTTTTCTAAATTAACTAATTCATGGTCGAAAATGCCATGTTAAGGTCAGAATCATTTTAAGTACCCTGTTTTGATGCCGTTATGATCTTATTATGTGGCATTTAGAATATTTCCCCCCATACGTTTGAGCCTTTGAATAATATTGTTTGAAGGATTGCTTCGAAAATTCGGAGTTTATTTTCTTTGCTATTTTCGACTTGCTATTAATATGGAGATACAATGAATTTGACGTCAGGTTAACTCTCTTAATTATTTTCTGGACATTAAGACCAAAGGGAACGCCAAGATTTTTGCTAATTGACTTCTGCCCATTTTGCGTGTAAACAAGGCAGCCTGATTTTTTGATGCACTAAGTTTTATCTTTCAGTTTTTAAAGAACGAACTAACAAAAATTACAATCACGAAAAATAAAGAAATGTTTCATCTGAAAACATACTTTTTCCACAACTATTAAAACAAGGGAAGTCATGTCCGTAAATTTTGTACATAACTGATGACAGCACTGCACCTTGTGGTATACCACCAGTTAAAGAAAGACAAAACCGTATACAATCATTAATGTTAAATTTATAACCTTGGGATATGTCTTACGACTGCGGTCTATAGTTTGTGTTATAATTCTACCACCGTCCTCGCTACTAATCAAATTTTTATCCGAAAAATTTGATTTTCAAAAGTTACTGTAAAGAATTTTTTGATTTAATAAACTAAATCGGTTTACTTGAGACCAAAATAAATAAACGAAGACAAAAGTTTTCAAACCTCTTCGATTGCCACTTGAAGTGTTTAATTTCTAAACACATTCCCCTTGAAAGTTTCTTGTATTTGATGAAGTCACGACTTCAACACAACTTGAAATGTTTCATACATTTCAATTAATCCTGAGACATCCGTGACAATGTCACTCAAGTAATTTACTTGTGCATCCTGCAATCGGAGCAAACTTCATTTTAAAGCATCCTCATTCAAAAATTGAACTCCACCATCCACCATTCCCTTTTCCGACCAAACCAAGGCAAATTGAAAATCATGGATATCCGTCCAACAATCCGTTCTAATAACATGGGAGCCGCACTATGGCTAAATTGGAAATGGAATACATCCTTTTAATTTGGCATCGAAGCAAGATAGGAGCACACAGCACAGCCGATGAGGGCCGACAAAAATTAAATTATATAAAATCTCTCTGTGTTAATTTGCTCAAAAGTGGGAGGGTGGGCGAAATAGATGCTAAGTGTCCGGCTAAAAATCACTCACAAAAGAGAAAGCTCTGCTTCATTGTAAACAGAAGCCATACGCAAATTGTTCGAGCTCTCTGCAAACACACATGCGCTACAAAGCATTTACTCGAAATGTCATTCTGTATCTATGTACAAGTTCTCCTCTTCAATAGGGGTGGAATTCATCCAACATAGGGGTGATTAGGTACAAAGAGGAGCAACAATAGGAGAGAAATAGGAGAAAAAAGCTCTCTCGCTCGCTCTTGCTTTAATATGAGCCAACATAATACAATCAGGTGTACCAACAAATAAGCCCTAAAATTCGGAGGAAAAAGAACACAAGCAGCGCAACAACAAAAAGCAAAAGAAAAAAAAATCAAAGAAAACAAATGAAAACATCAACCCTCCTGAATGTATAGCCATCCAACTGAACCACCGCCAGAGTGTATAGGGGTTGTGTGATTTTTCCAATGTGATTAGTATAGGAGCAGTAGTGCCCTGTAAAAGAGTGAAAAACCAGTGATCCTTCAATTTTTCTTCGGTTGGTAGTGCGCTTAGCTGTGCTCCTACTGCTACTACTGTTATTTTTCTTTCCTCTACACATCTACTTTAAAAAAAAAAACAATCGAAAAAAAAAATTATCTATCTTCACATACAAGACTACAGATATATTAACTTGGTTAGTTGTTCGTTTTTTTTTATCTGGTTTCCTTTTTTATTCGATTTGCTTATATTTTCGTTCCTTCATTGTTGTTATAGCTCTTGTTCTTGTTGTTGTTGTTGTGTTGTTTCTCTGTGTGTTTTGTTTTTTTGTTGAGTTGTGTTAAACAGCAGAAAAAAATAAAAAATAAAAAATAATAAAATAATAAAGCGGAACTGAAAAACTAAACGCCTTACTACATAGTGATTCTCCATTTAAACGTAAACATAACAAGAAAACCACCATAACTGCTCACCCAACCAACGGCAAAAGAAGACTCAATAGTACAAAAAACAAAAGCAAACCTTCCCTCCCACAATATACAGGAAGTTAAATCCTTCTAACGTCAGTCAATAGTATCTGCATATAACGATATATCCCTGCGTATGTATTACAACTCCTTGTATATATTTATTCTTTTTCAAATCTATTCATTATTGCGTATAGTAGTATGAAGTGCATTTGAAAAAAAAAACAACAGACAAAGTGTAAGTGCGTGCTTGTGGCTGTCCACTACTTTTTATCACTCCATAAAATCGCTGTCACGCACACCTACAACTAACAAAGCAATAGACTCGAAAAGTCATGACTCCTAGTCGTATTCTGTCCATTTGGGGCCAAAAGCAAGAAAATCTTTCCATTTAATTAACTTATTAATTTTTTATGTTTTTTGATTTTAATGACAAATGGTGTGACCATCCGCACTTTTAATGAACAATTGCTGTTTGCCGGCTATCAATAGAGTCAATGTCACCCTATTATACGCAATAATTTCCTGTTTCTTGCTTTTTATTATTTCAATCGTTTATTTTGTGTCCTTTTTTATTTTTGTTTAGCTTTTTTATTGCTTAAAGTGATGTTATTGTTATTTAATATCTTGCCGAAAAAAAACATAATATTTTGGTTTTCGATTTTATTGTTGTTTGTTCACTTATCGAACAAAAGACTCATTCTAGGTTAACAAGTAAAACGACACACAAGAAAAAAGACAAATAGACCAAATAGACAAAACACAGAGGGAAAGAATTAAACAAAAACACTTTTCCCAAAGTGAAAATAAAGTTTTATTGTTTTTGTATTTTTATTCAAAAGAAAGTATTCACGTATTTAAACAATTAGCCTTATAGTCACAGGTATGTCTACCTTTACCTTTTTGTTCTTCTTTCTATTTAAAAAGGAATTGAAAAACAAAAAAATAATTTTGCTTTATGTAAGAAAATTGTTGGGAAAAGCCAGCAGCTACTCGGACGTATACGTACTATTTTTGATTTATCGATAAGTGCTGGCAATTTTCCAATTTTAAACTACAAACCGGTGAGAACAATGAGTTTTATGGGTGGTTTTTTTTTGTATTGAACTATTTTATTGGCTAGTAGTATCTAGTTAAGCTTTGCGAATGTACGTACCTGTGGGAGGGTGCTTATGTCTAACTGATTTATAGACATAATTATAAATGATTGATAGAGCAATACTCTGCAATTATCGATTCGTTCTTTGCGTACTCCAAACTCGAAATTTATTTGTGAGCTTGATTATGGCAAATTTTCATTGGTTAATTGTGGTGATTGAATGGAGAACTTGAGTCTGATAAGTCACCTATTGGCCATTAAAATTTTGCTCAAGAAAATGGTACGAATACGTGTCAGCAATTTCGTTACAGCACAATTAATACACATGAATTCTTAACCAAATCCATTTCCTGAATTAATCAAGCAATATTTGAAACTTAAATTTTATTCTAGCTAATTGATTGATTTAATCTTGATCATTTTGGTAATTAATCTTTCCTTTTGTGCTAAGTAAGCTTACACGAGAGAGATTTTGGTATTTCTAGTAAGCCATTTGACAGAATTCTCATTAATCATGCTTTCGAATTTTGGGGAGATGATGTCACCATACTACCATTGTCCAAAAAGGACATGCTTTCTCAAAGAAATAATGATTGGTGTGACATAATGAAATATCTTCCTGTTTTTTTTTTCTCGAAAGACTTAAAGAGATTAGTAATGTATTTTTTTGCTTGATTTGCTAACTGATTAGCGTCACAAATTTCGCATAAAAAAAAGTTTAGATTTAAAATTAACGAAAACCTTAAGTGAATTTGTTGGCAATATTACTTTCTGGAGATAAAGTTGTAATGTTTTTATACATTCTAAGTCAAAACACTCTTCAATTTTTGGTACTCTATTTGAAAAAGTAAACTTTATGATTATACACTAAACATAAGTTGATTTAAATGAATTTTTGGACCTGCCTGGAAACAGACCATCATTTGAACACAATTTTTGAATACACTCTCGACGGTTTATGTCCCTATTTCATGAAAACTTTGATCAATATTGTTCTCGAGTGATTACATGATAAGACAATTGGCTGAACATAAAACCGCCCTTGCGACAGCTTGTGTGGCACGTAATCCCAATAAGTAGGAACCGTTCACTTTGACAGCGCTCTTCATAGACTGTGAAGTTTCATCTGTTGTCCTCTATGACGAATAATGGATCAAAAATACCTCCACTCCAAAACCAAACCAAACTATCACACCATTAGAATACATTTGGTTCTCTTAGACTTGTAGATTTTCTGTGTCCCAAATATGGCAAATTCGATTGTTTATAGAATGAAATATTTGATTCAAAATTTATCAACTTTGTGCTGCAGTGAATTCCAAAAATGAAGTCTTACGAGATCTTAATGCGAAATTTTCATCAGGCATATGTGATTGCTGATATCTTAAGCATTTGATATTCTCGGGCTTAGGTTTACACTTTCGATAAAAGTTGAAATATTATCAACTTAGTCCACAAGACAAATCGGGAATAGGTTGGATTTACAACCGCAAAACCAGTCTCACGAACTTCCTCACGAACTAGCTTACATCAGCCGTAGTTAGTGCTTATTTCGACTGAAATTTCTCATAATATTTCGGGGCCACTATTTTCATTTAGGAAATAATTTTGTGTGGAAATTTTATACTTAGTTTCTGTCAATTTTTAAGCGCATAAGAAATGTCAGTATCAGAATAACATAAGATTCAAAAAGAAGCAAATGCCACACACGATTTCTATTTCTTTTAATTGACTTAAGGCCGCATTCTTAAAATAACTAAATCATAAACTTATTACCGGCGTTAATAGATTGCATGCACATCGGTTCAAATCTTAACAATAAAAACTTGCCGTTGTCCTTGCAACCTTAAAGAACGTAAAGCAGCTTTACGACAGTCTCAGATCCTCTACGAACTGACAGTCTGGTATATAGTCAAGTCAGAATGCTTACGGCTATCTGGAGTCCTATCAAAAGTTTCAATTGGAAACTTAAAATTTGCAAACAAGCTCGTATGCTTGGAGTGCCACAGAGTTCTATGTTAGGACCTTTTCTTCTGCTTTTATGCAAAAAATGTATGTTTTCTATTTTAACAGTAGAAATATATCATCAACCCAAATTAAAGCTTCGATCACCATCGTCCTAAAAAAAACTAAGTTTTGTTTAGAAGGCAGATAATTGTGCCTTCTGGAGCATCAGGCCATTCATTTCTTAAATTGAAAATATTTAACGCCACATTTTTTTCTTCGACTCTATGCATGCTATTTAAGCCCAATTGTTTGAGAAACTTCTAGAGAAAATTGAAACACATTCTTGTTCTTGATAATCGATAGTGTCCCCTTCAATGTGCCCTTTATCCTCGCATCATTTTATATAATCAGATTTTTGCTGCCATCAGACCCGGTTTTTCTTTAATTATGGCTTAATCAAGGAGGGGTATTCGTCATCTTCATTATAAAAGAAATCTGTAAAAAAGACATCGTGCGCCGGTGCATTATCTCAAGGAAACCCCTAAAAAATAAGTCCTGAGGACTGTCTGATTTGGGAGCTATAATTCATTAAAACCACAAACAGCGACTGACAACGTCGTATCTTAAGCCTAGGCTCACCAGGTATGCATCAGTGGCTCGGCTGATACCTTGATTGCATTTCCTACCCATAAATCCGTATTCCGACTCCAGTAATGATGAAAAGTGAGTCAGATGAATTACAATTTTTGCGATTTCAATGCGTTTTTTATTCTACATGGAATTCAGATTTTTCGGTACCAGCCCTGCAGCGAGATATCTGAAACTCAAAGCTTATACCAAAATGTCTCGAACAGGCTCTAAGGGAATGTTCAAGACCATCTTGAGGCTCTCTGATTGTAGATTTTTTGTTTTCGGTTAACATTTTCTAAATTTTATTAATATTTCATCCATTTTCGACGACGACTGCATTCGTCATTCTCGGTGAAGATTTCACACATTATCATCCGTTCTTGAAAGAGTATCGTTGCAAAAACGGTCCTTAAATATTGATTAAGTTTTTAACAAAAAAAATTAATGCAAAGTCGCTTCTATTTTTGATAATGTTTAAAGTCGAAAATACACACGAAGAATTTCACAAGTGCTAATTTGTGACTCTGAAATTCGGAGGGAATCTTAAGGCTTTAATCAAATCACTGAAAGTGACCCTTGGTGGTCATTTCTGCAATTATCTGATCATGGATATGCTCTCAATAAATAATATGTTTATGCTCGTTGTCTCTGCTTTTAAGTAGCATGCAGAGGTGACGACATTCTCGGAAATGTTGGGAGCTGCAGAAAGCCGTCAAACGCAGGACATAGCTTTTGAAGATTTTCTGGTTCAGGTGTAACTTAATGCACTCGTTTCCTGCTCTACGGAATTTACAGTGAACCTTTGCTTCAAAGATAAGTCTATTAATATCGTTGAAGAACTTTTGTTTCTATAGCAATTTCAATTTTGTTTCTTCATATTAACAATATTGAAATTGCATATATTTCCATTCCTGTTTCTACGAATCTATATAAAAAGATACTCTTTGTTGCACTTCATGCACTTTCCTCAAAGCCCCACAGATCCTTGTTACCAATACTAAAGCCGTCCATTGAAAATCAAGATGAAGCTCACAAAGAATTGATTTTTCACATGCAACCCCCCTTGTTCGGCTCACTCAGGCGTATACGTAACATTCCACTTTATATTTATTCTGCTGATTTCGCTCTAAACGTTGGCAATTTTCCAATTTTCAACAATGCATCCGCCCCACCCACACAACTAGATAATTTGCAGACATTGCCAGCACTTAAAATTGTTGTTCACTTTAGCCAAATGCCACATTCCGCCAACACGGGCAGCAATTTCCATGCATTATCCTGCATCAGAACTGCACACGAGTGGGTGGGATGGGGTTAATGTGTGAAATTTGGTCCGCTAGCTTCTGACATCCTTTTAAATTGATAATCTAAATGCGAAATTCCTTTTTTGAGGTAATTTATGCTGCAATAAATTTCGTCGCATTCATTGCGATAGGAATTGTGAGTCTCACCCCTTATCAATCCCCCAAGGACGTTTATCATATACTATATATATATATGTATATTTATTTTTTTTCCAACTTCAATTCAATGGAAAGAGACCAACCACCAGCTGGGCATTGACTTGACCGAGTTTTTCCATGTAAGCATCCTTATTTCCTAGTGTAAATGTAATCAGACCGACATTCGGTGGTTTAATCCTCGTAACGTAAGCACGTTCATTGCAAAGCTATAAATTTGTCAAAGTTCTCGTCGCAGTCCTCGTTGTTTGTTGTGATGTGCAACTGTGGGAATTAATCTATGCACATATTGACTCTGAAGGCTTATAAAATTCCTATTTATTTGGTTTAGGTGTTTTTGAAGCTTTTGGCATTGCGATGCATGACAAACTTGTAAAATGTGTGTCCTAACCGTGAGCATTATCATTTCGCTATTGTCCGAGCGGCGATGATCCATTATCCATGCATTTTAATTAACACCGCTCGGGGCCGGTATTATTATACAAATGCTATTCACTGCAGAGCCAAGGGTAATGATAAATTATTATCCTATCGGCGGTTGTAAATCTCTTGTCGGGACTATGTTATTCGATTGTGATTTGTATACACCAGCTGTGCAGATATGACAGGGTTTTATTTAATGTGAAATTAGTGGGGGTTTTTCCAGCAAGTTCAAGGGTTAGCTAGATTTAACAATAAATATGTACGAAATAATCAGCAAGGAAGCTGATTTATTATAAGGGAAATCGTTGGAATGAAATATTGAGAGGTAAATTAGAGTCTGCTTTTAAAAATGAGTAGTAATTCTGAAGCTTGAGGGTTGGCTTAAAATACGATAAACCTTATCGTACCTCGAAGTGACCTCCTGTCATCTCTCACGGAGAATAATTAATATTCTTAAGAAACAACTCGAGGTATGGATATTGATAGCATTACTTTAAGAGACGACTTCGTTAAGCTAGCTCAGAATGTAGTAAATAGCAGTCTGAAAAGGGGTCTTCTACTAAATGACCAACTGCTATTTCTTTACATGATTGTGTGGTGGAAAACTTGCCATTTAAAAAAGTACTTGGCTTAAGAAGCCACGAGCCAAACTGAATAGTAAAGCTGTTATCAGTTCAAGGAAATAGTCTGAGATTTTAAGGACAACTGGCTTCCTCAAGAATTCAAATGCATTTCAACCACAAATCTTTTTTACATAAATATTAATTTATTGTGAACGAAAAGTTTTAAGAATGTTGCCATAGATATGGTCTGGACAGCTTAATACTGTAATATTTGTTATTAACACTTAAATAATTCTATCACAAATAAATATCTGAAGCATAAGTTTTGAAGGAAAATCCACTAAAAACCGACACTTTAAAAAACGTATAGGCCTATTCTAGCTTGAGGAAAGAGAGGAGTTTTCAAAAATGAGGACTGAAACAAGGCTTGATTTTATTTTGTGAAAAATATAATATTATATTTAAATAGGTTGTGTAACAAGTTATTTGGTAATTAAATAAAAAAATTGGTTTGGACGCGGGTTGGTCTGCCCATACTATGAACAGACGTTGGAATTTTGTACCTTTTCTTGATGTTTCTTTTTGCCGTTGTATACCGCCAAGCCCATCTTTGGGTTTTGCCCGGACACTCATAAACGTACTGTTGATATTAAGCAACGTTCCCTTATCAAATCAATATCTTCGGCGTATGCGAGTAAATGAACAGACGTTTAGAAGATAATGCCTCTGTCTCTGCCTCTGTGTTGAAGCGGAACTTTTGGACAATTATTCCAAGTATGATGTTAAAGAAAACGCATGATAATGCATCACCTTCTCTTAAACGTTATTTGACATCAAGTGGGTTCGCAATGCTTTCCCGACCCGAGGATTAATAGAGCATCCTGATCCAACCCCATCGTCATGCTGCACAAACGGACGAGCTTGGATGGGATGCAAAGCCTAGACATGGCTTCATACATCTTGTCTCTGTGCGTGCGACTTTTCTTAGATCTGCCGATATGTTACTATTAAGTCTATTATGGACTTTTTTGGTAGAAAGCCACATTGATATGTACCTTACGTACGTTCGCATCATACGGCGGTAATGGAGTTATAGGCAACATTTAAAAAATTGATACCTCTATAATTGGCACAGCTTAGATGGAAACTGAGATCCCATTCTGAGCTTCCATTCATCTTTGATGCTTTATTGTGTCATCGCCGCCGTATTGAGAAGTTCGACAGCTAAAGTGGCTTTATAAGACTTAAGCTTATATATGTGATTGCTATCTTTACTTTGTCTAGGTCTGGTAGACGCTGTTGGTCTGCGTCGTCTTCATCGGATGGTACAGGCTGGGTGCCAGCGGAATTTGATTCTTCGTTGCTGTTATAAATTCTGCACAAGTAGGTCTTCCATATTCTCAGTATCGACTGCAATTCTACTACAATTTTTCCAATTTGAGCTCTGCAGTTACAGTGCGTACACTTGTCAACTTCACCTTGGCCCCTGTTCAAGATTTCTGCAGCTATGTAAGAAACCCAAAATTTATTTTTTCGTCTTACTTGGATTGCCATTTATAAATCTATAAGCTGGAATATCACACTCATGTTTGGGGTAGAAATGCAAAGTCCATTGTATGCCTGCTCAATGAATTCAACGTGGAGTAATGTCTAGACTCGTCTTTCTCGTGCTCAAGTGAATCAGACTTCAAGCTATATTTCCGACTCTACCGGGAATGCTTTTGAACACACGATACGTGTATACAATATCGAGCCTGAATAGTATATACTTTTGATCTTCTGTTGATGGCTGATTCACTGATTCTCTTCACTAACATTGCAGGGATATCTATGACCCCTTGCATTTAAAAAATAAGAAACAGAGACATTGTGCGATACGGTTTAACGCCAGGACTATCTCGTAAGCGGATGTACTTGAATTCAAACCCTGATTTGGCAAAAGTCCATTTTATCAGGTATCTGAATCAGATGGGGAACAAATTACGTCACAGCTCTGGGATGGTCGAGTTATAAAGACCTTTTACGGGTATTCCCGAAAGGACAATTCTGAGTCAATTGGGATTAAGAACATGAGCTTATGTGTGATTTTTGTTGAAGAAAACGGAAATGCTTCTAAAAAGCGTTTTCGGAGCAATTTTTTGAGCACAGAAAACAGGAAGAAATCGCTTGAAGAAAAATCAAGCGGATTCGGTGCGGATTGGATGTTATTCGTTCAGTTCGCAGACAAAAGCTCACGAATAAGGATATCATTGCATGATATGTGTTCTATCTATAGTGCAAAGCCCGGGAGTTTTCTGCCCAGTTATCTGGCCTTTTTTGGTAAATGGCTTCAAGCAAACATCGCCTCCTTCTTTCGCTGAAAACGACTTAGTTTTTTCGGCCTTGGCTTATACGCTGAACGCTATATCCACTTCTCGTGGTAAATATATGCGTTAGATGAATCTTGAGTCAGATTCAGAAGCTTCAATAATTACTTTCCTGGTGTCAATGCCGCCCCTTCTTTGCATATAATTCGGCAGCAGCTTTTCTGTGACATGCATGAGCTCCAAATTTTTAAACTGAATTTTACTAACTGATTTTTGTTAAGAGATATGCTGCGTTCTTTAACAATTAGTTTCTCGGGCAATACGGCCATCAGTGAATATAAAGCAGACATTCTGCAGCCCATTTAATCGCTTGGTATTTGGAATATGAGCTCATTTAACAGATTTTAGCTTCGAGTGTCAAGAGACTCATAAAAAGCTTTCATATCTTCTATCCTGTTCAGAGGTGCTGCTTTCTATTTCCCAGCTGCGTAAGATGATGAGAAAAGTATTTTTAAGAAGTACCTTATCTTCCTTAACCTCACAGTCTCATTGATTTTGACATATTCGAACTTTTATATTCCCAAAGACATTTATAATATATATGAGTACAGAACAGCACAGTATAAATACGAGCCAAAAAATGATCTTGAGAAACAAAATTCACAGTGTAATTGAAAACTTTTTCTATTCCATAAATATCAAAGGACCTCACCAAAAAAAATAGATATTCTATCTTTAGCTTGCTGTCCATGTCCATGCTCAAGAAAACAAATTAAAAAAATTTCTCGTAGTCCCTGAATTATAAAAATGGAGCAAAAAAAAAAATTAAATTCCCAACATGTCCCTTGCTAGACCAATACAACGGCAACGTCCTGCCAAACTTCTTTACAGTCACATGATTTACGTTTCAATGGATAAATTTGGTCCTTTTTTCCCTCACTGTATCGACATGGTTTACTTGCAAAACATCAAATTGATGTACGCATCTTTTCTAGGACATTAAGTCATGTTGACACAGTTTAAGGATACACACATGTTTACTTAGAGTCCTTGTCATATGTTTTTTTCTGGTGTCAGTTGAGCCAATGTTAACTATTGTTAGATTGTTATACAGAAATGAGATTAAAAAAAGGAAAGCACATTACTGGAAAGAGGATGAGCGAAATAGAAACCGTAAATGGGTTTGGAATGGTGGATACACCTTTTTTTTTGTCTTAAAAGATGGTCCTTTTTTGTTACCAGATATGAATGGTCCGGTTCCTCATAATAGTGTGCTAAGCGCTGTATATTTGTTTCTATGGCAAGGGAGTAATTAGAATTATTCCCAAATTGCTCATTAGTCCTTATTTGATTAAAGAAAAATGATGCTGTGGTCGGGGGGTTTGAAGACGACTTCATTACTTTTTGGTTGCTCTGAACGATGTTCGAGACTTTTTCAAAGTTTTTGTACAAGTTAGAGATAAAAATACGAAAATTATCGGCCAATTTGTTCGATAAGATAAAAATGGGTTTCGGGGTTCACATGGCAACGGCTTGTGATAATGATCCAGGATGGTCTTGGACGTCATTCATTAGTTGTTTTGATGTGCTTGTAGCGACGTTGTTTTAGCATTAATGACATTTTATATCCCTTAATAGGGATAAGGTATTTTCTTTTTCACGCACTTAATTCTGTTTTTTTTTTACGATCGCAGCTTAGAATAGAAATCAACGCCTCCGCGTTTTTGTACATTAACAAGCTACAATAGAGTTTCGGGTATTTTAGTTTTTTCTGGAAGAACATACTCTTTGAGTTTATTTGTAGCTCTTGGACATCGGTACTACATGTATTATTTTGGCTTTGGAAGTCATGAATATGAATAAGTAGGCTATAATTATAACGTACTCATTATCTATGTCCTTCATTATCTGTGAATAATTCCATATTTCATATGAAATAATTATTCGGAGAAATGTATAAAGGCTCATAACGAATTCGAAGTTATTCAGGATGTTCCTTACACCTGACAAGTTTTCTGGGTCTGAGATTGTATCGTGAGGTTATAAAAATTATGCTGACTCACCTTCTTAGGATTTGTGTTGGTCTTCAATCGCAAGTTCTTCGTTTGGACAGAAAGAAATGTTGGTATATGAACGAAATGCCAAAGACTGTAAAGCCATTTTCATTCCTGCTGATGGTCCTTTATTAATTTGAGTTACGTAACAAGCTGGATGTCAAAGTAAGCTTGTCAAACTCTCAAAAAAAAAAGTCTCGAAGTTGTGGTTGCTGCTCAAACGCAGTGCGCTTGATTTTTCTTTGAATTGCATTTGATGAATGTTCTGCTTAGAAAAATCATACATCCTTAACACGTCAACAAGGGAATCAAGTATGCTCTTGAGGAATGGGCCATAATTGTGATAGTTTTGGACGCTTCTACACAAGAATACCTGTTTGTTTTCGATTGCTATGTGAAAACAATCAAGTTGAACTAATGGACGTTTCTTTAAATCTTTTTTCTCATAAAAAGAATTGGTCTTTCTTAAGTTAGGTTTCTCCATAAGTACTCAGTTTACTCCACCAGCTCCTAAAAGTGTTCATGAAGGTGCCTCAGCTGTTACCAACCATGTTTTCGATAATTGCAGTCCTATGGACGAATTTTAAATATTAGGACATTTTAAAATGTTTATCCTCTGGTAAAGAACTTAATTTTATTGCAGATGTCGTCAATCGTCCATTTTTCTTTCATTTATCTAGCACCAAAGGATGCTCGTTAAAAGCTTCCCATCTGGATGAGGTTGTAATCGGTCTTATTTTCGGAATTCAAAACGTTTACATATGTCTACGTTTAGACGTATCAAAAGTCGGATTCCATTGTTTTTAGAAAGATGTCTCTGGTGTGTGATTTTATAACAAAAAAAAAATATTGTAAAAAAAGGGACAATTTAAATTTTTTAAATTAAAAAATCAAATCAGTTTTCTCATGAAAAAAGTTTAAAATCCATTCAATTTATAGTTTTTAACTTCCTTACAAGATTCAAACATATGTACAGGGTTTTCCAATAATGCCGTGAGAACTTTTAAATAAAACGGTCAATTCGTTGGACCCAATTTTCGATGAGTCGCCCACACATTTCGGCCGAAACGGCCGCTAACTGTTGGCTCTGAGCTCTTCCAATGTCGTCGGTTTGTTGGCATAAACCAACGACTTAACGTAGCCCCAAAGAAAATAATCTAGAGGCGTTAAATCGCACGAACGAGGCGGCCAATCGACTGATCCATTTCTCGAGATAACACGCGTAAGGTGAGTAGCGTGGCTTGTGGCACCATCCTGTTGAAAGCACATGACATCCAAGTCCAAATATTCCAATTCGGGCCAAAACTAATCGGTAATCATGGCGCGATAACGCTGGCCATTCACAGCGTGCAAACCAAGATCCCAGCGATATCCAGTTCTTGAGAACGCCGTTGTCTTACTAACACGGCAAGATCACACAACGAATATGTAGACTAACATTTTTGAACTTAACCTGTAATTGTCTGTTTACAAGGGCGACCGAAAATTGAAGTCAACGCTCTTAAAGTTCCGGTCACCGACTCTGAATTTCGGTAGAAAATTTTTATAAATTGCAGACGTTGTTCGTTCGTGTACTTTACCACGAAGAATATGTTAAGTTTACTGAATAAATTGAGTATGACAGTTCGATGATTAGTGAAAGGTTACATTCACAAATTAAATTCTAAGTTGTCAAGTCCCTGCGGTTCATAAGTTTCCAGATAAATTCATATAAAATAAGTTTTCTTTTCAATTTTAAAAACAACATTTATTGCACCAGTTTCATCAACCTTATATTTAACTTGCACTTATTTGGCCGACATCCATTCGATGAATTTTTTCTAATCTAATTGATCTCAAGACTACTTGCAAGATTTCTCTTAAAATTTTTCTCAAATTAGAAAACTTATTAGAAAACTTGTTTGTCAAGTCTTTCTTGGTCCATAACCATAATTCTTCCAACTTTATCAAAGTGCATTTTTAAGCTATCGAGGAAGAGTGAAGGTTCACTGGTCTCCAAGTGCGACAAGGTTGTTGAAATCAAAACTCACAGATATTTGTACTCCCTTAAAGGTTCACTTTTAACTTCGGGAATATCTGCGGCCACCATTTGTAAGAATCATAATTCTGACTTGAGAATCAGATCGAGGTTCCACGTTGTACAGTATTCGTTGAGTCCGTCATTTGCAATTGTTCGACAGAATCCGCCAGCAACAGTGTGTCATTATCATACTTTAGGCGCTGGATCTTCTTTGATCCAAATTATAATATATTCCACCTCGTTCTATGTATCTTCATTAGGTCGTTAATGAATAAAATTAAATGTAGCGCACTGAGGATGCGACCCTTTTTCTACCCCTATTGTAATTTCGAATTAATCCGATAGCAGTTCCCCATCCCAGACATAGTTCTCAAGATTCCATTGATTTTACTTGATATTCCAATTCTGTATAACTTATAGAAGAGTACATCGAGTCGAAGGCTGCACAAAAGTTCACGAAAAGCATATACAGTTTTTTATGTGTACTCTTGAAGATCTTATCGATGTTGACAAGCGGAAAGATCTGGTCCACCGTCAAATAATTTCTTTAAGTCCAGCTTGGAATCCATTGAGGAATCCTATTATTTAGCAACACACCAAACAACTTTTTTTTTTAATTATTTGCTCGCACTTCTGTGCGTGTAGCACAGAGCGAGCGGAATGAAATATTTTGTAGTGGTTTGAGAAACGCAGATGTATTTGGTTTCAACTCTTCCGTGGGTGGAGCCCGAAACGGGACGGAGGATTTTGATATCGACCTATTAGCTTTCACCTAATTCGCAGGATTTTTTTCGACATTAGGGTTGATATATGAACTATCTACACCAACCACTATTTTGAGAACACGAATTAGGTATTAAGCCGATACAACAACCACTACTACAACGCCACCCATTAGTCAGAATACTATCGCTGGTCGACCGATCCAGTGATAGTGCCATTAACTTGATCCCAATGGCAAATGGTGACTGGACCACATCGAAAAACCAGACCACTCTAGAAATCGAACCTGAGACCTATCAATTGAATCGATTGAAAGGCAGGCGCTCTAACAACTTCGTCGCCCAGCTGCACAAGCGGAGAAGGTCGCAAATTTATTTGGTTTAAAAAGACCGCGTTCCAGGAGCAACGATACAGGTTGTTAGAATTAACATACATTTTTTAAATGCTGTGGCCTTTATTATCGACGGGTTAAGAAAAATATCAATCGGAATAAACTTTGCCTCTAAATTTTGTGAAGTCTTGACTCTAGACTTGTTTTAAAAAAAATATGACTTCTGAATCAAAATTCGCCCTTGGGTCATAAAAAACATTTTAATAATGACTTTTTTTGAGAAAGAACTAAACATGGTTGCAAAAAAATGCTTCCCGCAATATATGTTCAACTATGAGAAATACCCTGGAGTGTAGGGGCCATCAATTACTGTCAATCTCAGCACAGGACCACAATCAGAACATTGAATTGTTTTTCGATTGACTCTCCTCTTTGTACAGCATTTTGGGCAACCAGTATTAACAAAATCATTGGAGCGACATTGGTAAAAGACCAACCGACACAAACATGTCAATTTTCCGGCCAAATTCGTTCGAATCTGAACGAAATCTAATCAACAACCCCATCAGCAACACATGTTCAGTGAAACAATCATTTCCGATTCTATTAGAAATAGGCTCCCCCTCCTAATAGCTTCATCTAAATATATACCCCCCGTCACTCGAAATACATATGGTATCCCATTAAACCCCAACAATATTGTTTCCTTCCACAATTTAACCACGCGTAATGAAGCCTACGCCTTGTTAAGCCATGTCTAGAGTACCGGGTCTATAAAAAAAATAAAGGATTTCATAATTTTTAATCCACTTCAACGTGTTTTCCGAAGATAAAGCCAAAGTAAATTGCTGTAATAGGAAAACATTTGCCAGACCTTAATGACCAATTCGTTCTAATGCTTGAGAATGCTCCGCAGCTGAGGGGGATGAGGGGTTCATTCTCATGATTTTTAACGACCCTGAATTATGTCTTTTCATCAGAATAGCATTTTTTTGTTTGCGCTCTTTGCTTGTTATATTTTGGCGCTCGTAAAGAGTCACATCAGCGATAAGAAATTATTTATTAAGACGATATTTTTGGGCGGCGTCGACTGCATGATGACAAAAAAAAAAAAAAAATGTCCTTTGTACGATTAGTGTGTGTATGTGTGTGTGTGGGAAGCGGGAGCGCCATAATTGATGGTAATAATCTGATTGTTAACTGGATTTTCATAAATATTTTAGTGAAATATTTTTGCATGGCCGACGGAAACCGTCCATTATCGGTGGGGCTAGGTTAGGTACGAGAAAATGTTATTTGGATGCCAGCTCGGAGGAGGCCACTTAAACGCGTGTAGATGTTAATTTGTATGGAATGTAATCGACGTGTTATCTGATTTCCTGCTCATGAAATATGTAAATCTTTCCCATTAAAAGGATACAAGTTGGTGGAACATTAAAAGACGGGCTACCAGCGCCGTTTAGAAATGAGAGTATTTCCATTAACTCTGGCAATGTTACGGATAAAAGCATAGAAAAAGAAAGAGCGAGAAAGGGAGAGATAAATAATTTACTTTCCCATTTGGAAGTGAAGAGGGTAGGATTGGAGTCATAATTGCAGCTATTTGGCACCTTGAAAGCCACTCGATAGGGCAGTGACATCGCATAAGACGAGCTTTAGTTTTCTGTTTTTTAATGATTCAAAATTAAGATCTTAAAGACTACGTAGTTCCAAGTGCAGTGAATCACTCTGGGTAAAGACATCCCGAACGTGCTGAAGTTCGTCAGTGAAGTCGGATTTCCAAAGTGTTCCTGAAAGAAACGATCGGTCAGCAACACCGTCTACTGATCGACATTTTTAATGGAATCGGCCTAGAAGAAAAATATGGTTGAAAAAATAGGATGGCAGTTACACCGTGAACAAAAACAAAGCAAAGAATACAGAGGTCCTTATCGAAGCCTCCTTAAATGGCTGTTTTGATATTTCTGAACAGCTTCAGATTGCACGGCGATAAGTGATGGAGTTCAATTCACTTTGGGATCGCGGAATACTCGTGATTATATTTACTCGGACAATTTTCGTTCGAAATTTATGAGGCTTATTTCCACCAGCGGATAGAAAAAATACTGCGTGGTGCCCCATTTACGCCAGAGCTGCGATCAGGCTCCATTGACTTCTGAGGTTTACAGAACCATTATCAAAGAGTTTTCATTGACACAAGTCAATAACTGGAGGACACCTCGTGCTGCAATGGTTATACTTTATTGAAGATTTGAGTGCTTCGATTAGGACGCTTGATTCCTAATTCTTTCTTCGGGGGAAAAGGTGGAATACTTTCGCGAAATGAGTCCTCGTGATTATCGCCATCGTACTGAAATATCTGAGTATTGAGGACTACCCATAGAAGGTGTCATTCCAGGGGTAACATTCTCTCAGTCGGAACGCACTCTTAGCTGCAGTGCTCTTTAGATAGTAACGAAGATAGAATAGGTTCTATACCCTTGAAACCTGCTAACGGCGTTAATCTAAATGCTTCTGTTCTTTACAGACAGGCTTGCCTTTGTGCTTTATTCACTAACTGGCCTTTTTTGCTGAATTCCACCATGCAAAAGAGCCGCAGGTAAATACAGGACCAATTCAATGCATACGCTCGCATTTCTGCCGCAGGTTCCCTTCAATACGACGCGAGCACAGTTTCAACGCGGTACCAATTAGTTTTGGGAGAGTATACTCCTCAAGTCCCTTTTTTCTTGTTAAGAAAACAATTTCCGTCTTCGCAGGATTGCGGCTAAGGTCACTTGAAACTTCACACAATGTAAGGTCTTCAAGTGATGCCTCCATAATACTGCCGAGAGCAGACAGATACAGAATGATTACGTCATCGGAGTATGATACTGCATATACATTCTTGGCTTTGAGGGTTTTCAGGACCTTGTTGATAACTTGCGTTATGCCTCTGCTAAGAATTTATTACTCTACATTCGGGTACGTTCGTAATCCACAGTCTGACACTGTAACCTGTATAAACTTTCTCGAGAGCACCGTTTATGGCTTGCGGTTTGACATCGTTGAAGTGAAGTGAAGTAAGCAGATTTAGGAAAGTGGGTTGCCATTAAAAAATCCAACGATTCATAAATTGACTCAGTCCACGTACCATTTGTACGCATAGAATAGAAGAGTATCTTACGCAGTCCGGCTGCTTCGTTGTTACTTTCAATGGACTCGCAAAAGGATTTTCAGGAATATCTTTGCGCACTTCTTTTATCTCTGGTGTAGCTATTTAGCTTTGTCCAGTCATCGTCGCTATTTTTCTATCGTATCCTATCGAATAGTTTCCGACCACTGTTTTTCAGCCGCCTAGTTCACCAATTGGCATTTGAGGGACAGCCTCATTTCTTGTTCTGCCTTCCTTAACATTTCTTTTCTTCTGAACGTTAAAGACGTAAATAATTTTTCAAGAGGTCAATCTGAAAAAAAAGACTCCCAGTTAAATGTATCAATTATTTTTGCAACCTTTGGCTTTCTCATACTTCCATCTACACTCTTATACCGATGCTCTTTCAAAAGTAAAAAATAAACTTAAATTACTTGGTCCATTGCCAAAATGAATTCTCATTTGTATTCCTTCCTCGACCTACAACATCCGTGCAATTATTGCATGCAAAGGACACCAACAAATCCGTTCAAATTTAATTATTCACTCCAAATATCTGTTTCAATGCGATAGCACATTAAAGGGCTCTTCTCTGTTCATTTTTTTTTTACCAGCATCCTCCATGCCAACCATACAGCCAGTATCAGTGTCAATAACCCTTGCTCGTTGACATTGTGCCAACGAAACTGCACTACTCCTGGCCGAACCAACCGATGCTGATGTGCCAAAAATCGATCCAAAGTTCCATGTACAAAGTTTATCTCATAACTTCCACACCGACTGTACATGAAGCGCAAAAACGGAAGTCAAAGTTCTAGTTCAGTAACGAGGGACGAACGAAATTGTAGTGGCTCCTATACATGCACATGTACCTACTCTACATACTCTACTATGACGCAAGAGACCGGAAACAATCCCCTTTAATAGAAATTCCTCTTAGTTTTTTTTTGAACGCCTCACTAGGCCATCCTGTATTGGTAAAAAAAAAAGTATCTATTTCGTCGCACTTGAACTCGGTGGAAGGTACACGTTGTCCTGATGGCGGAGGATGGTACCGTTCCGAAAGAGGTTGGGCGGCTGTGGGTTGTGTTGGTTAATGTAAATTTTCGGCATCGTGTTTGTTGTTTTTGCTGCTCCAAAGTGAATGGAATACTCAGTGCCAAGCGACACGGTCGATATCCTGATAGTTTTTCTTTTGCTTAGTATCATCGTCCCCTTGGCAGCAGTTCCGCGTTTGTTAATTTTTTTTTTAACATTCTCGTTGTTTTTTGTGCTCTACATTTTTGGGTTTTGTAGCTGAAGCTTTCCGGGACTAGTTGGCACCTTGCCAAATTTAGGAAAATTAAAGATTCATCCTCACATGGGCTAAAAATGAGAAAGGATATGGATGCTGCTATGCTGTCTATGCTGCTTATGTACTGGTATAGTGATGCTCGTGGAACGTGGATGAGGATAAATATCCATAGCTGTACGTATAAGTGCTGTCTGGGTGATTTCAAACTTCCTCTATTGGAATTTTTTTTTTAGCTATAAAGCTCTTGGATGAACCGCTGCTGGCGGCTTCTTATTTACATTTTTATGGATGAAAGGATACGCGATGCTAAAATTTGACGTTTGTTTTGAATCAAGTTTTTTTATTTTTTTTTTGGCGGGGAGAGAAGATTTTTAAGTGGATCGTGGGAATCGTTAGATTAAAGTCTTCCTTAAGACAGATTCTAGTTTTTTTTCTCTTAACCAATAACGACATGAAATGTGTTGGAACTATTTATCCTTATTTTTTATGAGGAATGGTTCATGATATTCTGTTTCGGATGTGACTTTCTTTGCTGTTTTTGATGAAGCGCTATCTGAGTGGATTTTTGGACCACTGTGCGCTGAATTATTGCTGATGACATTTTCGAGCTGACAGCGTGAAATTTTGGTCGGCGATTTCATTAACTCCAGGATTTGCAATTTCGTTTGATCACAAATCAATTGAGTCAAAAGTGAACATTGTCACTAAATATTTTTTTTTTGATTTGAATTTAAGTCGACTAATTTCAGTGGATCCTGTGGCAAAGGCATAATACCAACTCAATAATGGGATAGTTTCCTTTTTAATACGGTTTCAAGAAGCCACAACTGCCGGCAAATTAGCCACGATATCGACGTCTGAAGCATATCATTTTCTTTTTATTTTGGCGACAACTCTTTTGGAAACTGCAGCCTAAATTCACAATTTCCTTGTGCGCTATCTGCAGTTTATTGTCGAGTCAGAACGACACCAGATTTTAAACCATTTCGGTGATACTTTTCGGCTGATCACTCGCGGGACCTCTCGCTCGCTAGTCCGACGTAATTTGCACAAACTTAAAAATTGAAAGATGTCATGCCAAACCTAAAGCCTAAAAGCCAACTGAATACAAGTCAAAATGTTCAACACTTAACTAAAAATACAGTCTTTTAAAAAAGACGTCAGAATACTTACTGACTTATGAACATGGTACCTGCCCTACCAACTTTTGAAAGATGCGAATAACCGAAATAAATCCAGATCTTTCGAAAGTTTACCCGTCCAATATCGGAATATAGGCGAAACGTATCGATCTGTATGGATGGAGAAATCTTGAAAGCTCCTGAAATTTTGAACAATTGTCTTTGGCTAGTAACATGGACGTACAGTCGCATAATATTAGGGTCACTTAAAACGCAGTATGGATTCTGATCCATCCAATGTTTTGAATATTAAATCAAATCAAATAAATTTGTATCAATTTTGATTTCAATTTGTAGTTTGGAAACGCCATTAGTGACGAAACATAACATCGTTGATATGTCCTCGACTAGATTGTGACACATTCACTCATGAAATCCGCTTTTTGATAGCTCAGCGAAATGAGACATTCAAAGTTTGGAAAAAATACCGCCTTGAGGAACATCACGGAGTTTTTTGCAAGCTCTTTAATAGAGCTATTAGCAAGATTAGAGATCAGAGAAGGCAAGGGTGTTTAGTAAACGACTAGATCTTTCACTTATGGAATAATTTACGTGACATTGGAATTGGCAAAATTAAACCCGTGCCCGTGCTAGATATAGATGTTGACGAGCTCAATAAAAAATGTCTCCTGTCCGCTTCACATGCACATTTCACCAACTACCGGTGATGGGCCTATTAGATTTTTTGGGCAAACATTTGAGTTTTATCGTGTTGTGTCCAAGGCCTTTGATAATGTAGATCACAAAATTCTTCTAAGAAAATGATCAAGTTTGTTTAAGTTTTTATCACCTGCGGTGTTGTCTGTTTGTGTTTATAAACAGACCAACATCAGATTATCTGTCTCTACTAAAGGGCATACCACAGGGCTCGAGCCAAAGTCCGTTATTGTTCTCTTTCTTTATATAAACGATTTGTTAACCGTCCTTTGTCACTCGCGTGGTTACAAGTATTCGGGTGATGTGCAGCTGGTCAAAAGATGTTCTAGTTCAGTTCAGCAAGGTTTTCAATAATTGAACGTGTACTTGTATCAACTGTCAATATGGTGAAAACGTTGGCTCATCCTGGACCCTGACAAGTCAAAGTGTATCGTAATATATAAAAATGCTCTGAATAACAGTTCTATAAGTTTCGTCGACTCAGCTAATAATCGTGGTGTGTTTTTTAAATGGACGCCTTGCTATTTTTAAATAGGACTCCATAGCAGGGAAAGGTTATGGATGTTGCATGGTTATACTCCAATTGGAACAAGACTAATGTTTCTTGTCAAAGTCTCTTGTGATCCCAAAACGAACCTATGGTTGTGAAATATTCTGTCACTATAATACCAGAAGCCGGAGAAGTTTGAACGTGGCATTTAACAACACTGCTCGCTCCGTTTTCGATTTAAAAAAAATTTTACCATTTTTCAAGTTCTTCCAGATGCATTTTAAGTATCTCGTTTGACAATTTATTTAAATATACATATAACTCTGATTTTGTGTTATAGAATCAGCCGCTATCACCTACTTGCTTATTTATATAAACGATTGGTTTTTCATCCTCCAGTCGTACAAACTTAATAATCAACCCTCGTTTTGCTCGCTCTCCGTCTGAGCATCAGTTTCTCGTCAACTCTATTCACCCATGGAATTCAAAAATATATTTTGGAATAACATGAGTCCAATCAAAAGCTAAAAATTGAGGGGCGTAAATTATAGAACAAATATGAAAACTGTGGCAACTGTTCAGCAAACGCGTAAATTAGATTCGATGTAGCGGGAAAGAAGTTATTTTTGAAGATTAAAAAGAGTGTCGGAAACAAAACGAAGCCTTGGGGTACACCATTTTTTATATGACTTGAAACCTTCGTACACAACTTGTATTGAACGACCCGTAAGGAAGTCGATAACCTATTAAAAAAGATATTCGTCGAAAGCTAAACAGAACAGGCTTTCAATCCATAAAAGCTTGTTACCTGCACGAATTTGTGAATGTCAAGAAGTCTTGCTCGTAGTACTCATTTAACATTTTACGCGACCGAGTATATGATTAGGGTTCATCTTTCAATTTGCCTTAAATTTTGTTCAAACTTTCTGCAATCAAATTAAGAAGAAGTATTGAATTGAACTCCTATGGTTTACCTTGGACAGACATTTTTTAGATGCGTCTCCTTCATCACAAGATGCATGACAATCCAGTTGAAAAACACATGGAATATCTTGAAACTTTTAGTAATTCTCGCGAAAGACATACCGATGAAGTTTCGAGGCTCTTACTACCCTAAATACCTTTCTGTAGGTATTTTTTTTTTCAATGCACTTCAGAAATAGAAAAAACTCTTCTTATGAATTAAGTACAGTAGTGTATGTGCAACTGTCAAACAGCACGACCTGAAAGCTTTCACTTAAAAAAACACCCTTTATTGTGATTGAACTTAAAACCTTACAAACTTTACTCAAAGGACCTTATTAAAACACTCTTTTTCAAACTAGTCCATAGTAATTACCAAAAAACCTCCGAAAAAGGGATGCTTTCTGTTCAAATAATTAAAGACGGGCTGTGTTGCCAAACAATCTAATTAATTACTGTTAATGCCAGGGCATACCATATGTTGCTGTCTTGGGTGAAACAAAAAGGCATATGCCGGCTCCAATGACTTAATAACATTAATTAGCCTCATTTACGGTAAGGGAGCGAGATCACATTAGAGACTCCAGTGGATAAAAGTCCCGTGTAGTCGTTATTTTATGTGCCGTTGTGGAGATTTATTCGATATAAATTAGACGTCATGCACTTATACAGAGAGTCTAATATAATAATTATTATTATTACTACCCTCGGTTCGGTCATATCCTTTTATCCATTTGCGGTGGACTTTTTCGCCATAAAGTTAAACTTTTTTTCTACTATTTTTATTAACATGATTTGTCGGGATATTTCAGTGTGGAAAGCATTGCAGTCGATTTGAATTATTTGTGCAGATAACATATAAGTTTTGGATATGAAAAATTGATTTCTGGGGATTTCTTTCCATGAATTAGGGTGAATATAAATCAGGATAATTTTATAGTAAGCTTAATCCATATGTATCCACAGGCGTTAGGGTGTATTTTATGTTGGATAAAAAAAGGATCTTGGTGCAAAATGTTTTCCTTTTGGGGCTGATGCTGATATCTAGCAAGGTCAACAATAAAAATCTGTTTGACACCTTTGCCAATTTTGAACAGTCATTCTTTATTTAATTGCTAAAAAGGACTCGAAAACTAAGCACAAATTTTAACATTATCAAAAATTACTTGCTTCAAAACTCCATCCTATTTCTTAATAGGATGTTATCTTTTGCAATCAACAACGAACACATGTTTTTTTTGCGACTGAAATGCGAAAATGCGGGCTTCGAAAACGACACGAAATGGATCAGTTTGAAAATTGATCACTATTAGTAAATAAGAAATTTAAAAAAAAACAAATTTAGGTTGAAAGAACCGACCGTTCTTAAGCTAAGCCTTTAACACATATAGCTTTTGCCGAAGTTGAATCCCTTAGCCCGAAAACCTGAAGACGCCAAAGATTTTAGCAACTGAACGTCAGTCGGTCTAGCAAATGGATCTCGTATTGTTCTTAACCTGGTCTGATTGAATCATGAGTTGAACGACAATGACCACCCATATATTTTTTGTTTCTCTCTGTGTGGTGATCGTATGTGTGGTCACCAATGTGTAGTCACCGTATTACTTAACACAAATTGGCCGTCTTCGTCTTCCACCTTATAAGGTCCGTCTTCAACTTATCGGCCTTGATTCTTTGCAAAAATATCGGGAAGTCTGTGATATACTGTTTTTACATCAGCTTATTGCTCGTAATATTGACGCACCACCAATTCTTTACCAAGCAAATATAATAATAATAGTAAGGTGTGTTGAGGTTAAGTGTCCTACGGGATCGAGAGAATCCCAGCTTGTGGAACAAATAAGGTGCCGACTTAGAAATAATTATTTTATGAAGTTAAATAAAGGGTTTTTCAATAAGAGCGCTACAAAAGTTTTTTTTAATTAAAACAAAAACGGTTTTGGATATCAGTGAAATTCTTTATTCCTGCGAAAGAACGTTCATTGCCATTATGTATGGAACTCGATTTCTTTTGCATGGCCACCACGTGCACGCTTGCAGAAGTCCAGACGCTGAACCCAATTTTCGACGGTTTTCAAGCATAAATCGGCCGATACTGCTGCAATTTCACGTTCGATATTCGTACGAAGTTCATCAATCGTCGCTGGCTTGTTGGCATGGACCATAGACTTAGCCCCAGGGGAAATAGTCTAACGGCGTCAAATCACACGACCGAGGCGGCCAAGCGACTGGACCATTTCGTGAGATAACACGTTCTCCAAACTTGGTTTCCAATAAATTGATTGTGACATTCGCTGTGTGGCTTGTGGCGCCATCCTGTTGGAACCACATGTCCTCCAACTCCAACTCCATATATATTCGGTTATCATTGAACGGTAGCGATCCCCTTTCACAGTAACGTGCTGGTCCTGATCATCATGCAAGAAGTACGGCCCAATTACGCCGCCGACCCATAAACCACAGCAACCCGTAATTTTTTCGGGATGCAATGATGACTCATGGAGTACGTGTGGATTGTTGCCTGACCAATACCGCCTATTCTGTTTACTGACGGAGCCATTCAGCCAGAAATGAGCATCATCGCTGAAGATGATTTTTCGATGAAAATCCGAATCATTTTCACGACGCGACTTCAGTTCTTGCGTCAATTTAATCTTATAAGGATGTAGGCCAAGATCTTTTTGCAAAATTCGCCACAAAGACGTCACAGAGATGCCCAACGCTTGAGAACGACTTGTGAGAGACTCATTTGGGCTTTCTGCAACTGAAGCCATATTCTCGACACTACGGGCACTTCTTTGTCTCACTGGCACGGGAACATTTTGTACTGTGCCTGTGGATACAAATTTTTCCACTACACGCTCAATTGTTGATCTGCTACGACGATTATGATGACCATAAATTGGACGTAGCGCTCTTAACGTTGAGGCCACTTACTCCGAATTTCGGTAGTAAATTTTAATAATTTCGACTCGTTGTTGGCTCGTTTATTTTTCCATCATGAAATGGCAAACCTTACTGAAGAGAAATGTCAAAAGAGCGGCAAGAAATTTTGCTATCCTGTCGCTCTACTTTGTCCCTTTACATGCCCTCGCCTTATGATTCTGGTGTAGAATGCAGCCCAATAGGTTTGTAGCAAAAAATTATATTCGGTCGTACCTCCGACGGCCTTGAACATATCGTACTGCATCATTGAAAGCTACCTGTAATTTATGCCGGGACAATGAATCGAGGTTGCTGTAAACGACTTCCGCGTTTGTAATTATCGGGACGATAAATCCACCTACAAGTTGTCGTCGAGTTTCAATCGGAGTAAAGCTAGAAGTAAGCCCAGTTGACGTGGTTGTATCCAGACATGCTCTTTTAACGATAAATCATTTCCATTTCCATTTTTTTATCGACCAGTCATTGATGGCTGTCAAGTCTTGGTTAAGACAGGCTACCACCTCATTTATCTTACTCTGGTGACCGGACAGATAGAGCTTAAGATCGTCTGCATATAAATGAATCCGCACATGCTTACATACCAAATGTAAATCGTTAATAAATATGCAGAACAATATTGGCCCTAGGATTGAGCCTTGTGGCGCACCCTGAGTAAGACCTTTCAGAGTCGAGCACTTACCATCAACAGCGACTCAAAACTTTCAATAAGTTCAACCGCTCTTTCACTGAAACCAAACAAATGCTTCAGTTTATTACAGCAATATGGTGGTTGACTTTGTCGAAGGCCTTTGAAAAGTCCAGAAGGCAAAGCAAGGTAGCGCATCCCCCATCAAAGTCCTTCCGAATATCATCCAAGATATTTACCATTGCAGACGAACAGCTATGACCTTTCCTAAAAACCAAATTGAAGATGGTTTTGAATCTGCTTCGCCAGCACTCTTTCAAAGACCTTCGCCAAGCACGGCAGAATGCTTATAGATCTGTAGTCACTGGGAATGCTGGCATTCGAATATTTTGCAATTTGTTTTACTCTTGCATATTTCAAAGCTTGTGGAAAAGTTGATCACATTATACATGAGTCAATGATATGGGTTAGGTGACTCAAAATGTGTGCCAAAATCATTTTTATAAATTTTAAGGGTACTCTTCACCGAGAACATTGGATCTTAAAGATGTTAAGGTACCTAAAATATCATCCTCCGTCACAACCTCAAATTCAGCTTGTTTTCGAACAGTATCGCATATTTTGTTTGCTGACGCATTCACTCAATCAACTTGATCACTGAAAACAAAACAATTGCGTCCTTTTGAACGCTTTCGAAAAGCGCCTCACAAGTGCTTCACCGAAACTTGATAAGATGAATCTCGTTCAGAGACACCGAAAACGTGTGTCGATGGTGAGAACTCACCTTCCTGAACGAAGCATGTTTGGGCGCAGAATGTCGTGAGCACTGCCCCAATTAATTTTTCCAACGCATGATGGCGATTGAGCTGGAAAAAAACAAGTTTAAGAAACAAGTTGAGTAGTCTTGGCATCAGCAAATCACTGTTGTACATGCTTGTTAATATGCTAGTCAATAGATAGTTAATTGTGAAAAATGGCAATGTATCTTCTAATGGGTTATTTAAATTAATAAATGGCCTGCAACAGGGGGCTGTCATTTTGCCGATCCTCTTTAATATATTCACCAGTGACCTTGTAAGATCCCTTCCCCATGCCATAGCGTACGCAGACGACTTAATTGCGTACAGATCAGGTCCGAAGATCGAAGGCATTAGAAATCTCTTTCAGCGTGAGAGCCAAGATCACTTTTGCCCAAACAAAGAAACTGTCCTATAACCAGCAACTCGATGCTAGGGTAAAAATAATCTGCTTCAAGGCCCTTATCCGGCCTATGCTCGTCTATGGATACCCCGTGTGGATCAACGTGGGAGCAAGGACTTGCTTACGCTTATAAAGAACTCCAGAGTCTGAGTACAGAAAGTTCAATCCCAACGAGGTCCTATACAATAGGGCAGTGGATAATTTTATTATAAAGCTGACACGAAATCACGTTGCAAGATCAACATCTGATCGGTCAACAATCTGATGTCCGGGGGTTTCAACCCAAATGACCTGTATCACGAAAGTGGGCGCCTTAACGGCTTTGTCCTCCCAGAGGCCTTCCTCTACCTAGACTCGATAGGTCTGATAGCTTCCGCTTATCTTCCACATTGCCCGAAGAGCTGTGGTTAAGCGACTCAGCTACGAACGAGACGTCGCCAACAGTTCCGCGGAGAGTCTTCGGTTCAGTAGGGCGGTTTCAGACTGCGATAGGATAGAAGTAGTACGCCAGCACCAACAATTCTGGTGGATGACAGAGCGCAGTGAAGAAACTCTTTCGTCGCATCCTCCAATCGATGAGTAGCCCACAAGGGCAAAGTTCGCCGCCGTCTCTATGTTACATAATTTTGTTTTATGTTGTCGTAAGAGTAGTGGCTGACTCAATTAGGTTCAGGTCCTTAAGTTAAGTTTAGTATACTCTATGTGCAAGAAGGGGACATCCACACATACATAAATTTTATATATGTATGTTGATATATGTGCGCATGTATTGCATGTACCTAGCATGACAATACATGTGTGTGTGTTTCTGCCTGTCTTGCATGAATAAAAAAAACAAGTTTAAGAAACTACGGGAATAGAGACTACTCCCATCCGCTTGAATGGCGCGCATTTAAATAAACAAGGTTATGTTGCGTCATCTTTTAAAACTAATACATTTTTATGAAATGTTTGTTTTTCAACAAACCACTGTTTAATTTAGTACTGTGTCTAGTACCCGTATTCTTGACATATAAAATAAATTTCTTTCTTTCGGAATGTATCCAAGTCGATCTGAGTACTTTGATCGAATTCAACTGCGAAGGAAATTGTTCAAGCCTCAATGTTTGCTCATGTGTTCACTTGACTAGGCCCAGGAAGATATGTAAATACATAATTTAAATATCTTATCCAAACTATGCAGCATTACAATCGATGGTATTTGGAAATGTTAAACCTTTTGAGGACCTATTTCATCTTAAGTACACAGAGATTCAATATCGAAATTGTTTTCCAAATGATTTGCGAACGGAGATGTGCATATCTGTTTGCAATGTGGGCGCTTTTAAATGCTGTCCTCAATCTGTAAATTGTTTGAGTGCAACAAGGTCTTTTCATTGATTGGAAAATTCTCGAAATATGTGGTTTCTATTGAGAACATTTATAATTGGTATTCAGATGAACATCAAACAAATAGAGGATCATTTTCATTGCTCCTGCTCCTGCAGAATGTTGATTGCGCAATTTCCTAAATCCACAAGCTCCTGCTTGGAAATTTCAATTATTCCTGCTTTAAGCAGGATTTCGTAAATAATTTCATTTCATAAATCATCTTTAACTTTCACCCTAATCCTTAAAGCCTTAACACTAACATTGCCTTTCCCAATAATAAGCAAAAAAGAAGGAGAAGACTAACTCCATCCAGGACAACGGAAATTTAAGCTCTATTGGTGTGGGGGTAAGGTGGGTAGTTCTAGCTGCTTCTTTCTTCCGGAATATCAAATCGCCTTAACATTTAAAAATTCATCTGTCCTCTCGCAAGCGCCAAGCAAATAATCAGAAGCTTAAGTGCCCAAAAATATATCCGTTCCGTTTTCAGAATTCCGAGGTAATAACCGGTAATTGGACAGAGGGGCGTATTTGCGGGAGACACGCATCTAAGTGGCCGACTTAATGCCATTTAATTTAAAGGTAAATATACTTTCATAATACCAAACGTTTGTAGTGGCGCCCAACGCTGCGGCGTTGGTGATGGAAATGGCCACAAAAGATACACTCTCGGGCAGGGGCTTGAATTAAAATCAATTATTCATTCTATTCAAATGAATTTTCGAAAACGCTTCACGACCATTTCGTCGACCTTCATCCGTACACTCCGACACGCCCATGCAACCATCCTCAAGTGTGGGAACAAACACAGCCTTTTGAGGTTCGAGTTTATTTTGGAGATTCCTTTGTCGGCCAAAAATAATCAATGGGCGGATATTAAATTTGTGGCAAGTTCGAAATTTCAACTCGTCTCATAGCACATAAACGTTCGCCAGAGTAGTGGCCAAATTGACTGACATGTTTCGGAAAAAGGATCCGCTTCAAAAATGGAGCTAGTTTCCTTGAGAGAGTTCTTGCCTGCCATGAAGAGACTCTGGGATGGTCGGGTCGTTTTGTGTTTTCGGTCGCACGCTCAGACACATGGAAAAATCTATGTGCACTGGAAAGATGATTTTCCAAAGTCAATTGGATATAACCGGACGCTGGGATTTCAGTTTGTGGGTTCCCCTGACTTTATATTGAATAATTTTGCGTGTTTCGTTTGTTTTTGGGGAGAAACTTCGGCTCGAGCTTTATTAATATTTGGTTACGTGAGTAAATTATGAGATGCGGATCAAAGGCGTGTTGTTGAAGTGTTTGCTGTCCCTCGAGGTTATGTGGTTTTATGTGTTTTCCATGTTAAAGTTGGTAAATTTTCACACGAAGTGTTATCCAATAACATTTCGGTATGCGAAGTGTTTTTCAATCAAAAATACGGAAGGGATTTAATTTTGGAAATGATGTGCCCCCTAGGTTGGCATATATTGAAATTTACATGTGAGCTTTATGTGAAAATTTTTTCTTCCTTCAATCAAAATATAAAGATTAACATGCTCAAAAAAATTTCAGACAATAAGGTGGTCCCAAAAGTACGAAATCGAAAAAAAATTGTTTGCAGTGAGAAACGTCATCATCGAGGTTTTTAAAGAAACCATCAGCAAACAATTCGTTGTTGGCAAATCTTTTACCAGAAGGTTAAACATGGCAAACCTCATGTGCAAGGAAGCAAATCGCACTTTTTACTATCGCTCGTCGTAGCGGGGAGGTCCAACCATGAGTTCATTTTATTTTTAAAAGGTAAATTCAGTCGATCTTAATTTTCTTTTTGGAGACAGTTCAAGATTTCTGTGATTTTGGGACGACAAACGAAGAACAACATCTGACGAAGCTCCAAGATACTGTTTATTTTGTGCCTTGTGGTACGTAAGAGTATTTTGGCCATGTGTTTGCATACCATACAGAGTGTCCCAACCCCATTTACGCGGTTAAGCTAGTACATATTGAAAAATTGGGTTGTCGCCCATATTCGCAGCACTTATCTGTTCGCAAAGTGTTCCTTGAAGTGTCCAGACACTTCGAGTTATTGTCATTCTTAGTCCGGTATTACAAGTTGATTCGTCAGTCTAGACTCAAACAAGTGAAAAAGAGAAAACGCATTAAATAAGATGAGAAAGAAGAGAAGCCTCCCGGTGAGTCGTGCGTAAATTTTTTTTTTTTTTTTGACTTTCTCTTTTTTCGTCGTTTTTCTATTTTTTCTTCATTTTTATACGTGAGTGCAAGTGAATTCTTATAACGAAACACGGAATGAAAGCATAACTATCAACCTACGGACATGGAAAAGAGTCGGCGAAAGAGTCAACTTGTAATAGCACAAGACTCACCGAACGACACTTTAGAAAAGAATGTCCAAGAGATGCAGATTCAAAAAAGTCAATGTGTATTACCGGAGACTTACTTATTCCTGGTCATCTCTTCCCCGATAAGAACGAATTCCCGCGTTCAGAATTTTAGGCACAAGCTAGTCAACCGGCTCTGGTTGGTCGAGAGCCCGAGAATTTGACGGCAAAGCTAGTTGACAGGCGAAGAAGTGGAATGGATTTGCATTTAACAATATTTGAATGCTTTGAGCAGTTGATTGATGAAACGTCGAAAGTCAGCTTTTAATTTTGAAATCGTTTATTAATGGGTTGAAGTTTATGAAAAAATTTGAAAGTTGCAATGTATTATTTAAAAATCGATTACTAGCCTAGAATAAGGATTTTAGAGTCTAATTCGAAATGCCGTGTGACGGCAGTACTTTTGTACTAACCGAAAAGCAAACCTAACTTATCCTGAAGTGGACAGGAAATTCTTCCACCGAGTATGCTGGAATTACTTCCTCAAAGTTGAAGGGATTTCTAGTTGGCCGTTCAATCAATCCAAACATTGCAGAATTTCGCAAAACAAATGATGGGCTCTGCGACTCGTTTACAATGAATAACGAAGCTTGATCAACTGATGATAAAATAAGTTTACTTTCTTGGAACATGTGCACTGAATTTAACTCAAATTAAAGTTCTTCTTCCTCGTCGCTCATTTTAATTGTTTAATTCAAAGCACACAATTAAAACTTGCATATTACTAGCACAAATTAAAAGTAAATTTCCAATATAATATGTTTGACATATAAAACTGTCAACTGCATTTGTAGTCAGTTTTCTCGCTAAATATTCTAGGTGTTGACTGACATTTTAGTCCCTAGAACGCGGCCAATAGTTGGCTTCAGATAAACAGACAAGAAATGTCCGCGCCTCTATTCTTTCAGTTACAAATCATGTGTTGATATTTTTCATTTTATTGGCCAAGATCTGCAGGAATTTCGCTGTGGCGAAATAAGAGAAGCAATAGAAAGTTTCCAACCGCATTTAAATAAACTGACGCCACAATTTTTCTTTGATGATTGAACTGTCTTGAAAGTCTTAACATCCAACTCATTGTCTTTACGATTACATTATCTCGTATGAGAAATAATGGACCCCTGTTGAATTTTTGATAAATATTTGACAATTTTTGTCGTCGTCCCCTTTTTTGGTGGGCCACTTTTATTTTCATTTTTGCAGCCTCATTTTAACCATGCCACCCAATATTTTGAAAGAAATGAAGGAGAAAACTCAAGAGAATTCCTACAATCCCTTTATCAAAATAGTTCTCCTTTTCTGATTTCCGATTGCGACTCATGTTTTGGAAGTGTTTTGGCTAAGTATAGCCCAGTTTCTATACTTCATTATTTGTCAAATCAAATATCAGTCTTTTTCCAACCAAATATTATTCTCTGCATGAATCAGTCAGAATTCAGAAAAATGGACACCTCTACAATTGCTGAGTGTTTACGATAAGCCTATAACCTATAACCTTCCTTACCTTGACAGGGGTTCCACAAGCTTCAGTTGTTGGTCCTCTTGTTTTGTCATTTACGATATTCTGGCAGTAATTAAAAATAAAATAATAGAAATGTATGCAATTGACGATCAGTTTGTCGAACTGTACAACTCCATTTTATGAATTGTATCCCTAAATCCTCATGCTGAAATTGTTGTTGCGGGCGATTTCAATATACCGAATGGTCTCGACATTCTGGTCAAGCAACACCCGAAAGAAGGTATGTTGAAATCTTTGCTGAATTAAACAATTTAACCCAGCTAGTAAATGAGCAAATACGAATCGCAGAAATTGCATGTCACGAAGTCAACACATTGGACTTGTTCTTCACTTCTCAACCGGACAAATAATCCATTGATGTATTGGCGTTCGTAAGTTCATATCAGCCAACTTCTTTTTTTAAAACCACTCGGTTAGGAAAAAACTCTTAAAAGACTCCTTTGGCAATATGGAAAAGCCAATTGGGACGATCTTTATTATTTGTTTAGGAGTTTTAACGGGTAACTATGTTTCCTCGATAGTGACGTGGACGCCGCCACTGATATGGTCACAAATATTATTCTCCAATTCATGAATGACTTCATCCCAAACAAGGTGAAGACAATCGGACCAAAAGAGAATTCATGGTTCGACTCGAGCTGTAAAGAGGCTATCAGGTTGAGAGAGCTGATTTTTCGGTCTTCAAAACCCAACACTACAAAGGAAAACCGGAAAAAGTTTCGACGAGTCCCCAATGACTGTAATGCTCTTCTACGACTTACGAAGTTCTCAAAGACAAGACAAAATAAAGACAAAGAATACTACGTTGTCCCAGTGGTAGTAAACAATTTTGGTCCTTCGTCAAAAATATTAAGAACTCTACGTCGTCATCGATTCCGACGCTCATTTCGAATGATACTCCCCTCGTAAATAATCTTTACAAAGCCAATCTGCTTTGCGCAATTCGCGGCCAGTTCCACACTTCCAGATTGCACTTTACCACCACCTGTACTCGGGAGCGTTGAACATTCTATGGGACAAATATATTTTCGCAGTCGCAGTTCTGAAGAGGTGTTCTTCCCCGCTGGCAAAACCACTGCGTAAGCTTTTTCATCTTTCCTACTCCTCAGGTCTCTTTCCGATCAGATGGAAAACTGCATTTGTCCAGCCTAATGGAGTCCCTAATCGTCCCTTAAAATGGCGTTTCTGCTTCTCCCTCCAACTACAGACCCATAGCACTTGCATCCCTTCTTTCTAAGGTCATGGAAACGCTGAAAAATCGTCAGCTTGTGAAATATCTTGAATCATGAAAACTTCTTAATCACCGGCAGCACAGTTTTCGTCGCAACAGGTCCACAAGTGATTTAATCTTTACATAATTTCGGCAAATCAAAGATAGTTTCAAAGGCATTTGACAGAGTATGGCAACCGGCTCTTTTGTCGAAAATGCGTGCATATGGGATCGGTGAGTCTCTTCTTCGATGGATTAGAAACTAACTTTCGAGTCGTACCATACAATTTGTATTGGACGGTTTCAATTCTGAAATTCAAGTCTGAAATGGTAAAAGCTGGTGTTCCACAAGGCTCAGTTTTGTCTCCAACTCTCTTTTTAATTTTCACTTACGATCTCTTGTCTATCACATCCTTCGCAGATGACAGTACCCTCAGTTTCACATATGCTTCGAGCGAATTAAATCGATCTGATATTGACAGCATAATCAAATGGGGACAAGCCAATAGAGTAGAATTTAATTCTTCCAAAACTCAATGCTGACCTATGTCATTAAAGCAAAACTCTAACACCCAGCCATTGTCCATGAATGGCGAAGAAACCGAAAAGCTTTCAATGTTCGGTATGTGCGTCAAATCTAACCTACGCTGGAATGACCACATATTCGATGTTGCCAAGAATGTATTTTACCCCTTCTGTTTGAGCCACAATTTATTGGGCTTTTATTCGGCTTTAAAAGGAGTACAACACTCACTTCTGGGCAGGTGCACCTAAGACCATCTTGCAGCTCATAGATGGATTTCAAAAGCGAGCGATAAAACTCAAAGACGATGAAAACATATCGAAAGCAATTCACTTGCTGGAACACCGTCGAAATGTGTCTTGCTTGTTTTATCGCTATTTCTATCACCAATGGTCCGTCGAAATAGCTTATTGCATTCCGCCCCTCCAGAAATTCACTCGCAATACCCGCACATCATTGAATGCTCATCAGTTTACCCTTGAGCCTACTTTTGGGCGCACTATGAAATTTAGAAATTCTTTTATAGGCCGCTCAATGCGCATGTGGAATGCGTTACTTCGCACTATTTTTTGTTTTGCACTGCAACCTACAATAATTTAAAACCAATGGGCACTGGTTCCTCCTTTCTTCCACTTCTGCTCGTGCTGTGTAAAAAAACACTTTAAGCGTACTTCCAATCCCTTGAGCACTTGAGCACTATTTAAAAACTAAAAATATAAAAGATTAAAATTATTTGTTTTGAGTCCCACAGTGAGGATATTCTCATCTAGATAGGTGTTACAAGGAATTCTAGTTCAAGGAGTCTAGTTCAAGTTGCGCAAAAATATTTGACGTGATCCTGAAGCGTAAAGAATTCCACGGCTTATCACGAAATATTCTACATTGGTCAATTTTGCGAATATCAATTCAAAATTGAAAGTTGCTTCCTCTTTCAAAAGTTATTATATCTTCCCATAGGGTGATTTGGGCCATTTATGTTAAGCTGCACTTTTTTAAATAACGAATTATTAATATCTCTTTTTGAACTCAATATTTTGGCATTTTATTCTTCAAAGCCGTTTTACCCTGGTTTAGTTGTGGAAAAATTCACTACGAAAATAAACAAGAAGAACTCGAAAACTTCTATTGTTGAACAATTATTTTAATTAATTAAAAAAATTTATCAGATTTCTGTTAGCTCGAGTCACCGAGAAAGAATTGTATGCAAAAAATCAACTCAAGCTGTTTGCTGCAAAATATTGAAATCTATTTTTTCGTTTATATAAAATAATGTAAATAATCCAGTTAATGTTGTTGATACATATGTGCAAATAACTTGCACAAAATCGCCCGTATTTACCCAAAACAGATATTTGCTCTCAGGCATTGCTGTCGTTTTCTACTATCAGAAATTTTAGTTCCATGAATGTCCTTCACATGCTATACTCGTATTTACAATAACACTTTATTTTTATGGCTACCATTGCTGTTATATTTTACGCTTTGTTTACTCATATAGACTGCTGTAAGGATTCTGAGTGAGCATTTCCCAAAATAAGGACATAAACCCCCCCAGCAGTCAGCAGTATGAAACGAGTCCCTGCCAATCCTATTTGCACCAAAGTATCCAAACGTGTAAAGTCACATGATTATGATCGTTATCACTTCATGCTGCGGGCGCTTTCAGAGCACAAATGTCAAGGATATCCTCGTACTTCGAACAAACAGCAATGGAGTGCGAATGATATTCTTAAATCGAATCGTCCTTCGTTCCGGAAATACTGGGAATTTTGCATTATTTATTTCGAATTGACAAGAAATTACGAATGAAAAGTTCAGTCATTAAATCTGCAAATCACAGTGTCCCGACATTTCGCTCACTACATTCATTGATTCCTTCATCTATTATTAAGAGAGTGGAATATACATCCTTATAACCATTCGGCGGGCTTCCTTCCTGCCTCTTGTGATTTATTCAGAATGAAAATTTGAAAAATGCATGCAATTCCAATGGAACAAGTTCATGCATAAGTTCAGAGCTGTCAGCTCTTGGTATTGTTTTGAAGGAACCGACTTGTGGGAGGAGTTGGCGTGCTCTTAATTTGGGTCAGCGCCTTTGTAGAGATGTGCTGCACAATTTTACTAGAACCTTTCATTTTTGGTTTTTTTGTTTTGGCCAACATTTGTTTCAAATGCCCCCTTCCACTCATTGTGTCTGGTTTGGTTCGCTTTTCACAGAGAAACAACAATCAACTTTTGAACTGGAAATCCTCCCTCGTCCTTTTTTTTTTCGTTTTGAAAATCGTACTTTTGCAGCCCTGAACGGTGCTCTTGTTTTATGTTATAAATTAAAGTGCACAGCGATTAAAATTCGTTTTTTCCAAGGACGAGTACGAAAAAGGAGCAGGGCGTTTTTTGTGCAGGTGTTTGTGTTTGGAATGTGAGGCAGAAAAAAAACTAAGTTCAGAGAACTGAAATTTCGCTGGCGCGCTATTTTATGGTTGCATGATATCAATTGCTTGGTTGAAAATAAGAATATGTTATCCTTTGTTTTATAATCGTTCAATGTGTGATTAAAGTCGTTTTTGGTTCATACGTAGGCTGCTAAATAATTTCTTGTCAAATAATGAAAATGCGAATATTTATCATCAAAAGTGGTTTTATTGTTTTTCAAATTATTCTCTAGCACGATTTATACACTTTTGCATGCGCTCAAACCAATTGTCGAAACACTGTTTCCACTCCGATTGAGACACCTCCAAAACATGGTTTTTGAACGCTTCAACAGCATGTTCTGGCGACGAAAATCGTTGACCACGCATTTTTTTCTTGATGTGCTGGAATAAAAAGAAGTCATTTGGTGCCAAGTCAGGGTGTACGGCGGATGACTCATCAATTCGACGTTTTGGCCGGTCAAAAAGGCGCTGGTTTGAGCCGATGTGTGAAATTGTGGTGTACCACTCAGAATAGCTCAAGTTTTGCCGAAGAAACAGGCGACCATTTGCTTCGAAGTGCTTCTTTCACGAACAACTTTTGTTGGATTTGGTTCGTCTTCGAAGACCCACACAAGATTTTTTCGCGCTCATACGCATAGATCCATGATTCGTCACCTTTGAAAATCTTATAAACGTCTTTTGAAGCACCGCGATCGTATTTTTTGAACATTTCTTTGCACCAATCGACACAAGCCTTTTTTGAGCGATTGTCAAATTGTGAGGGATACAACGAGAACAAACCTTTTTACGGCAAGGTGTTCATGCAATATCGAATGTATGCCGGTGGAAGAAATACCCATGGATGCATCTATCTCACGATATATCACATGACGATCTTGCATTATCAGTTCACGCACTGCATCAATGTTCTCTAGCACAACGGCCGTTTTTGGACGGAATTTGTCTTTGAGCGAGCGTCGGCCATGACTGAATTCATTAAACCAGTTTTTCACAGTGCTATAGGATGGTGCTTCATTGCCATACAAAGTGGTGATAATCCACGTCGAAAGTGTTCACGAGTTAATTCCATTTTTTTGCCAAGATGAATTTTTCAAGTCTCTGTAAATAAAAAAATTCACGATTAAATGATAACACGTTCTGAGTGATGTTATGCTAAAAAATGTCAATCTTTCCAATGGAAATGTCAGATTGCACCTGGCAACACTTAGTGTTGTCTAGGTCAGAAATATATCTTGCAGCCTACGTATTGATACTTTGCGGAATGTTGTTGGAAATCGCAGTCTGAAGCTCGGATTAAGTTATTTTGCATTTAAAATAAGGGTCGGGAAGAGAATCTTTGGCAAGGTACCGCATTGAAAAAGTGAAATATGTCTTTGACACTAGAACTACCGTCATTTTTAAGATGCTAGTTCTACCAAAAACAGTCAAAATGACTGGTCGTTAAAAAAAGCGCACAAATGAATATTGTTTTTTGTATTTATTGAAAAAAATATTCAGCAAAAGATATTAAAGCATATAAATTAATAATAAATAAAAATAATAGGGAAAAATAATCATAAAATTAATTTATTCTTAAAGTATTATATTAATAGTTATAATCGGGCGCAAACCCGATAAATATTGTTTTTCTTTTTAGTACATTTTCCGTATACATATATTTTACATATATCGTAAATAATATTAGTCTTATTACTGTTGCAGTACCCAATTTGACACCATTTGCGTGTAGAAACTAAGGTCTTTGAAGTTGTAGATACATCAGCTGCTCGTGGTCTAACATTTTCAGAGGCAAGTTCATCTGCCAATTCATCTGCACTGTTTACTTCGCCTCTGATAATATTTCGTTTTGCATATTCTGTTGGACCGGAAGCATCTTTGAAGATACTGTGAATTGGTAATCTTCCAGGACCGCCATCTTCTCGTATTTTTTCCCGTTCCGTCAGCAGCCATTTCATTCGCATTATCTTCATCTTCTGAACTTGAAAGCACTCAAGTATATCTTCTCCTACGGAAATTCAAATTATTTTCAAGTTCACTATCACTTTCTGAACTATCTCCCATGTCGAAAATTTCATCTCCACTACTGGAAACATCGTATTCAGTTTCTTCAGCCGCACTTTCACTTTCGTAGTTTTCGCCGTCAGTATCAGAGCATTGCATTCTTATTTCGTCGAGTTTTTCCAATGTTTCAGAGATTTCAATCGTTTTGTCATTTTCTGGGCTTAGAAAAATGCACTCGAAATAATCTGTGGCTTATTATAATTTATATATTTTATTTACATGTGGATATTAGCTGATGAGTGATACGCTGATCTGTTGATTTTTGTGCAATTCGCTTACATTATATATTTTCTTTACGACGAAAAGAAAACTACCTGTCACCCGCAAGCCACGCTAATCCTTTATACAATAAGAAATTCCCCCAAAAACCCCTTTTTACACAAAATACCTTTCATGTTTGCTACCTAATAAAGGGTTTTTCAACAAGGACACTACAAAAGTAGAGCGCCAGGGACAGCAAACGACGCCATATTTCTTGCCGCTTTTTTGACATTTCTCTTCAGTAAGGTTTGCCATTTCATGATGGGAAGATATACGCTACAACAACGAGTCGAAATTATTAAAATTTACTACCGAAATGCGGAGTCAGTGTCCTCAACGTAAAGAGCGCTAAGTCCAATTTATGGTCGTCATAATCGTCCTAGCAGATCAACAATTGAGCGTCTAGTGAAAAAATTTGAATCCACACGCACAGAAAAAAAGTGCGTGAGACAAAGAAGTGCCCGTAGTGTCGAGAATATGGCTTCAGTTGCAGAAAGCCCAAATGAGTCTCTCACAAGTCCCTCTCAAGCGTTGGGCATCTCTGTGACGTCGTTGTGGTAAATTTTGCTAAAAGATCTTGGCCTACATCCTTACAAGATTAAATTGACGCAAAAATTGAAGCCGCTTGACCACCAGAAGCGTCGTATGTTCGTGAATTGGTCTGAGCAGAAATCATTGTCATCATTGCATCCCAAAAAAATTACGGTTTGGTTTGGTTTATGGGCCGGCGGCGTAATTGGGCCGTACTTCTTCCTTGATGATCTAGACCAGCACGTAACTGTGAATGGGGATCGCTACCGTTCAATGATAACCGAATATTTTTGAACCCAATTGGATGATATGGATTTGGAGGATATGTGGTTCCAACAGGACGGCGCCACAAGTCACACAGCGAATGTCACAATCAATTTATTGTAAACCAAGTTTGGAGAACGTGTTATCTCACGAAATGTTCCAGCCGCCTCGGTCGTGTTAGACTATTTCCTGTAGGGCTACGTCAAGTCTATGGTTTATGCTAACAAACCAGCGACGACTGATGAACTTCGTATCAATATCGAACGTGAAATTGCAGCAATATCGGCCGATTTATGCTTGAAAACCGTCGAAAATTGGGTTCAAGGTCTGGACTTCTGCAAGCGTGCCCGTGGTCGCCATGCAAAAAAATCGAGTTCCATACATAATGGCATTGAACGTTCTTTTACAGGAAAAAAGAATTTCATTGATATCCGAAACAGTCTTTTTTTATTTAAAAAAAACTTTTGTAGCGCTCTTATTGAAGAACCCTTTATAATAATCGAACCTTTTGATTGACTAAAATAGAATATTTGTACTGTTATGAATGAAAAGTTCCAATGACAATTCTAAAAAACCCATTTGTTGATCTGCAATTCCAGTGAATTTATCCACGGTAAGCAAATTGCAAGGTACCAGTCATTTGGACATCCTGTTCCTGAAAGGCTGATGAAAAAGTTGAAGTAAGGCTCCAGATGTGGTCAAAAACCGTGTTATGAAATATAAAATGCTCAGGATGGCGAGTTTGAGGACTTCTACTCTCATTCTGTTCGTTAACGCTATCAGTACTGCTTATAAACCAAGCTTTGTAAGTGACAGTGTTACTCATGGAGTAATACCCATCTTGTCACAGTCATCATTTAGCCGTAGTTCGTACGGTGTTATTTAATGTCAAAAATGTCAATTGTTCGGGAAGGTTAAGAAGTGCTGATGAGTCAATATTACCGGCTATAAGCTGATGCAAAAACAGTATATCACAGACTTCACGATGCTTTTGCAAAGAATCAAGGTCGATAAGAAGAAGACGGTCCATATAAGGAGGAAGGCGAAGACGACCAGTCCCTGATTAATGCCGAAGTGCGAAACGAACAAATTTGCGTTGTAGAGACTCGATACGGTCAATATGTGTTAAGTAATTCGGTGACCACACATTTGAAGCGTATTCAAGCTGTGGCCTGACAAATGTTGTGTATAGGGTACTTGTCATTAGGTGGCTACCCTGAGGCACAGCTGAGGTAGCGTAAATTGATTTAGAGGTCGATCTCCTAAACAAGATTTGATAGGTTCGTCCGTTAAGATACGAGCAAATCGATTCCATATAGGATGCAGGAAAACCAAGGGCTTTCATTTTAAGCTTATGGGAAAGCTTATCAAATGCCTTACTGAAGTCAGTGTAAATGCAGTCGACTTGACCCCCTTCTTCTAATGCTTTATTACTAAAAGAAGTAAACTCCAGCAAGTAAGTCACAGTGAATTTGTTTTGTACTAAACCATGCTGTTTGTCAGTGAGGAAAGGCTTGCAACTAAAGAAAAAACTGTAAAAATGATAGCATCAAAGACTTTAGGCAAACAAGATAGCTTAGGTTAAAGTCTATAATTAGTAACATCATCCCGGCAACCTTTTTTGTGTACCCGAATTATGAAACCATTTTTCCATAAATTTGGGTGAATGGATGGATGGATGCCTGGAATATGAAAGCAAGGGGCCCTGCTAAAGCAATGCCGCAGTACTTTAAAATTGTTGAAGGTATTCCTTCAGGTCCGCAAGTGGTGTCATTTGCAAGTCGAGCGAGATGGTAATTCAAGTCATCAGAGGTAATTGATATTGGACTCATGGAACTGGGGCAAAAGCATTCGAAATGGGTGAACTCTTTTGGGTCGGGTGTAAAATTGTCAGAATCATATACTGAAAAAAAGTTGCAAATATCATCTGGCTTTTTGCTAGAACAATTCAAATATGAAAGTGTTGAAGAATAGCCATTAGATTTTTACTGGCTGTTAATGAACTTCCAAAATAATTAAGGGTCAGTTAGAAGGGATACACTCAGAGGCTTGCAGTTATCGAAAACATAGTTGATAGCAGCTGAGACACTTTCATAAACAATGTTAGATTTCGTCAGGGAATATAGATATTTATAACTCACAGCTTAACTGTGACACAGATTATGTCCAAATATTCAGTATTCGGGATTTGAAAGATGGAACTTGCAAAAGTTTTTCTAATACCAAAAATAACACCACCTCCTATAGGATCTGTGATGTTTGAGGATCTATCTCTTCGATAGATTTCGAACTCGGAGGAAAATAGTTCACTATTTAAAAAACTTGGATTGAGCCAAGTTTCAGTCAAAGCAAAAGCACATTTGCGGAATTATGGGAAGAAAGGAAAAGGCTTTGAGACTAAGTACGTAATCCCCTTACATTTTGGTAGAAAAGACAGAATTATGCAGATCAGCAATCAATTCTTATATATCCTACGTAAATTTTGAGCTGTCCAGAATGTATGGCGAGTAGTTGAATACTCCTTATCAAAATCGAAGTAATCCCCCACTTCCACCTACACTGGTTCAGCAGATAACTACGCGAAAACCTAACGTTATTAGTTCCTTTTTAAGCATAGACACCGTCCGTTCCCTTTTACGCTTGTACGCTTACGATATGTATCTTATCCTCAGCTGTCCTTTGAATAAATTCAGAGTCGCCACAAAAGAAATGAATGATGTTTGACATGAGACTTCATATTCATTCAAATAAATACCAGTAGACTGAAATTTGTATTTTGGAGCGTAAAAACTCAAGTATGCAAAATTTCCTGTCGATTAGATATCAGGAAATGATCAAAATATTGATTAAAACATTCCAAAGTGAACAACAAGAGCCCCATACAAAAAAACAATAACATGACTGCATAAATTATATGAGCATAAATAAAAAAAAAGAAACGTTTTTTTGCCTACAATATTATTCACCATTAACCAAGCGTACGAAATATTTCATTATTTAGCCTCCATATCCCCCCACAGATGCGTAGAGCCTCGAATGTGGGCGCTTTAAATAGAAATAAAAATGCAAAAAAGAAAATATTTACGATATGATGAAAATTTCCTTTTACAATCAAAGTAAACAGCCGAATAAATATAAAAAAAGACGTTCGAGTTCCATAACATCCTGCAGGATAAATGTATAAGGAAGGCGCATAATTTAACCGAACAATTGCCGAGTAGCAGGCTGGTTTATTCGACTCCTCGCAAAAAAGGTGTTTTTATACATTTTCTTCTTTCGTTTTTCCTCCCTCGCCCATGATATTTACGAAAACTGGCAGGAAAGGAAAAGAAGGAGAAGTTATTTCCTTTCAATTTTCCTGATTTTTGTGACTTAACGCAATGATACCGAAACATTTTCCATCGATTTCCTTTGCATAAGTGTTCCGAGAGTTCTTGTCGAAAAGAACATGTTACACGTACTGGAGTCTACTTAAAATGTTGGCTTTTTTTTATAATCAAATTTTGCAATTTTCGAATGAGGAATTGAAAAGAACGTCTCTGAGTATGTTGTCGGTAATCTTTCGCCTTCAATTTATAACCGAAATAACATTTAAGAGAAGAAAAAATTATACTCGTAAAGCAAGTTTTTAAATGATTGCGTCAAAATTTAAACAAAGCCATTCCTTGCTAGTTGATTTTCACATTAAATTCTCGAACTTTTCCAATTATCCGCCAACCACCGCTGCCATAGATACTTATTCTGCTTAAGTCCCTAGTTAAAATTTAATACACCTGTATTAATAATCACGACATTTAACTCTCACTTTAGCGAATAACCTTTTCCATTATAGCACTAAGCACTTAAAGTTACTACTTGTTAATCTGGATGTAATTACAAAACCATTCGCTTAAGATAAAACATTTTTCACTTGTAATTTCAGACATCGGACGGCTGAACTCCTTCAAGGACCCTGAACAAGTAAGTTAAATCCACCTTTTATCTACCAACATTTCAACCCTCCTCCAACTGGATTGTGTTTCGATACTTTATGTCCGTTGTATACTCGTAAAAGGTGTCCATTTCACAATTTAACACGATTCATTGGTACGTAAAATTTTATTTCATTTTTACCTTTAAAATGTGCACTCACACAACCCCTAGGTCTGTCTCGCTCTCTTCAGGGGTTTTTGGCAGATTTTTTATGATTTTTTAATATACATTTTTTTTTTTTGGCTTTGTGAGCAATTAAATGGCCAACATTGTGTCTGGACCGATTTAAGAATTTATTGTTTTTGGAAATATGACATCGAACTCTGTATTCGAAGAGAAGACGCGTTAGGCTTTTAAAATAACATAACCATTGGACGTATCTGCTTGGCGAGATAAGGGTGTTATGTAGGCTGTATGCACAGGAATTGAAAGTGAATATTTTTTCATATCCTTTTCGTTATATTTTGATATTCAGTATTCAGTTTTGGAAATTTGGCTATTTAATGGCGGCCCCTTTTTTATGAATAATTATTTTATAAAATTGCTCTTCGACGATTTAATGATCTATAAAGAGACTAATTTCAAAGGAAAAATAAAAACTTACTATGCTCAAGCGAGTACGGCAACGTTTCTTCTTTCGATCGATGTTTTATGAACCGAATTCGGATCACTTAAAACATAACTTTTGCCCAAAATAGACATCGTTTTAGACATTCCTTTTTCTCAATATATATGTTTTTTTAAAACCTTCCTATGAAAAAGAAGGACAGTGATTGTAGACTTGTGATGTGACCGGGTCTAACAAAATATTTAATTGAACACCTCGATTAAGATGATCAGAAACAGATTTAAAACGAACAAATCAAACGAGAATAGAGGCTCGAACTGAAAGCTTTCAAACATAATGCAAACGTCGGTTAAACCAGAAAAAAATAAGACATGTCTAGTCTAGAGGCATGAATTTCATGTAATTTTTGAAGTGAAATAAGAAAAAGACAATTAATATTTTTATTTATTATCATAACAAGAATACAGACAAAATCAAAAAATAAAAAAAATTCAAAATTTCAAAAATTAGCAGTTGATGAAGTGGGGGTCTCAAAAAATTGGCGCGTAACCATAGCCACTATTTCAACCCTCCTAGCAATCTGAAACCAAAAAAAAAGGATTATAAATCTTGAATTATGTCGCAATGTCTGGAACTACGGAAAAGTTGGCAAGATTTTTTTTCACAAAATGGCGACTGCCTGGAAAAAAAACAATTTTTGAACCACTTTTTTTGACTGTTTCGAATTTGAAAAAAAAGTAATAGAAATTTTGGGATGGGGATAGTTCCAGACATAGACAAAATATAAAGAAGACTCTCTTAAAATTTCAGGCAAATCGGTCCAGTAGAACCTGATAAATCGTGGGTATTGTTTAGAAAAAGACAGTTTCGAGAAAAACGCGTTTAAAGTTTCCCGTAAAGTTTTTCGCAGTCTAGGTCACGAAATAATATTGTAGACTTACATTTATTCAATCTGCCATTCCTGCTTCAAGCATCGGAACTTCCTCGACTTCGAAAAAAACAATTTTCCGCGTTTCTCTCTTCATATCGAGCTAACCCATTGCTAATCCAAATATCCATCATACTGCAGAGGATGTTTATTCTTCCCCGCCAACTCCCAAAAGCCGCATAGCAAATATTATTCTTCGGTTTACTTCAAAGGATTTTTCGACGAATGGACACGATGGTATATATTCTTCACTATCGCAACCGCATTCTAATGCAATTTTAAAACCTAGTTCGCGATAAGACGTTCTCGAAAACTTCATATCTTTCGTGCATGTAGTACACAAAACTAAAGAAGAAATCGCTGAGAAAACCGTGAAAAACTCCAAAATACAGCAGCCGTATTTATTTTCAATGATCACCTCTTCATTATTTAATTTACTCAATTTTGCTGTTGATGCACTCGTAAAACTGGTGTCATCCGGTGCCGTGAATCTATTGCCGTGAAATCGCCTTTTTTTTTGGTCGATCAGAATGCGTAATCCTTTGCACTGAGGATTTTTTATCCATAAAGCAATGTTGAAAAGAAAAGGGCCTCAATTATATTTGAAGGTTCATGATTACTACGAGTAGTGAAAAAAAATTTGCCTACATTTTTTCATTTATTTTTAGTCTCGTTAATAATTAAAAAGGCTATTTAAGCTATACAGAAAAATTACAATTTGCCTAAAATGTGGTTCATTTTTATGAAAATTTGTCTTCATTAAGATTTGATTTCAAATTTCTATAATTTTAAAAATTGTAATTACTAAATTATTGCATTTATTATTTTTCGTTTGTAATATTTAAATAAGCGTTAAGCGGAATTTAAATTCAGCATTGTTCTATGATATAAATTTTTATATTTGCACGAGAATCTTTCAAACTAATTTTCTTATGATGCCTGAAATAATTTGTAACTCTCTGGGTAATACAAGTCTTAGGTATTTCAACAAATAGTTGTATATGGTTGATTTGAAATAATTCCTTCCTTGTATTAATACTGCACTATAACGTGATTCTTTATCAGCTGCTGCCATAATGAACTTCGAGTATGCTGAATTTAAAAAGAATTTTTATTTTTGAAATACCAAATTTTCTGAATTAGATTGTTTCCGTTTTTTAAACCATATCTTAGAACTGCTTGATTGCTGAAGCTTATGAACAAACTGAAAGACATGACAACATCCGTTTCATCAATTAAGGCAAATCGCTTATTGTTCCGTAGTAATGTCCGAATATCGCAAACATGTATTACGAGGGGTCTGAGAATTGATCTTTGTTGTACTCCATTTTGTTTCTAAATTTTACACAAAATGCTCGATTAAAGGTAGCTTTTATCTCAAATATTCGTATCTTCTGAAATATTTTGAAAAGCTTGTTTTAATACAGAGTTTCAAAAGATGTTCTTTGAATTTAATTAGGATTATTTATATTCGTGAACTCGGCTGCAAGCTTATTTGCTTTTCAATTTTACGAAACTTTGTCTTTTACTCTACTTTGCCATGTTATTTTGCAATTTCTGAGCTTCTATTTCCTCTAACACCTTTTCGAATGCGTGGAAATAGGTCTTTTGCTCAAAATGTTAGATCTTGTTTCTTATTAAGTTTTCGTCCGACAAAATGAAAAACATAACCCTTATAGGATCACTTCGTTGCCCGTTTATCTGTCGCCCCCCTTTTTCCTAGAAACGTGTTATGATTTCGGTCTCTTAAAGCCATAAAAAAATTCAAGCTTCTAAATTGGCAGTGTCAAAACATACGTCTGTTTTGTCTGAATCAAAGACGGCTGTGGTAGAGCTCCTGCCTTTCAATTGCATCATTCGTAAATTCGTCCCGTTTTTCGAATCTGGTCTAGTCCCCATTTGCCGTCGGGATCAAATTAACTGGACTGGTTGTTCAGCGATAATAGTCTCACTGATGGGTGGTGTTGTTGTAGTGGTTGTTCCATAGGCTGCTGGAATTCTTAGTTCGTATTGTCAAAAATAGCGCTTTGTGACTGTTATGTGTAGATGGCGCTGCTGTGAAGGCAAATTTAACAAAACTCGTGTTGAATAAAATCCTGCGAAATAAGTGAAAGCTAAAAAGTAGGTATGAAATTCACCGTCCCAAATCGGGCTCCAACCACGGAAATGAATTGAAAACAAATTCATAAGTTCTTCTTTAAGTACAACTTAGTCTTAGGTCCTTATTTTTATTTTTTAGCTCTGTGCACCATTCACTCTGAGAGTATTCATATCCTCGTGACCTAGCATCATAAAATTTGGCAAGAAACAACGCCAGAGGGAAAAATCCGAAAACCGTAAACTTGACTTACATTCATTTATTTTTTTTTCTAAATCACAAATCAATTTACACCACGAAGAAGGCGTAATTTTACTTGCCTGAAAATTTGAGAAGACTGAAGTTCTGAAATAATCAATTTTTTTACAGGCTTGGTTTTAACGAGTTCAAGAATATTATACCAAGTTTTTCTAGACACTGAATAGTTCAGTAGACAAATATTTTTTTTGCGTTTCATTTATTTTATTTATTTATTATTATTTTATTTTCTTCCCATACCTCAATCATTTTTCAAATGCTGGATTAGAAAAACCCAACTGCTAAGTGATTCAATCAGCTTTCTGCTGGTAAAAGGAAGCCACAAGGAAAAACATTTTGTTACCTTATTCAAGAATGATTCGCCTCGCGTTGGAATAAGTTTCTCATTTGTCTCTGTTAAAATTCAATTATTTTCACAGTTCTCCGCCGCTTAACTTCCTCAACCGCAATCTTATTTCATTCTACCTAAATTCCTTCATCGCCCACAGTCACCCTCATCACCCGGGGTTGAGGCAATAATCTGCGAACTCTATTCTCAGATTTCATAATTTATAGTCCCGGTAACAGTACACCTCCCATCGTGTACGATTTACACTTGCACCACATCCACAAGTGCTGTATGTATATTACACCACCAAAGTACACTCCTAGCCCACTACTTTATAAGGTACGAAGCACAGCACATCCCGAGGCATATTGCCGATGGAAAGTTCACTCAACTCAGCCAAGAGGATGAAGTAATACGACCCAGACGTTGCTAATTAGTGTCTCAGGCAACGGGGAGCGGAACTGCTGGTGCCGTATGCTCCATGCAAACGACCTTACCCAAGATACATGAATGTATCTATGTATCTGCCATTAAATATAAAATTATCAAGATTTGTTTCCACACTTAGCTCAACTTAGTGAAACGGTCTAACTGGCAAAGTCCACAAGAGTTAACAAAACGATCTAAACATCACACAATCCCCATCACCCACACCTTAACCCGTCATCCGGCTTGTTTGCTTATTTGTTAGATTTTTAGGGATGAAGGTACCTACGTATCCGCAATTAATTACGTAACCCCTCCGGTGTGAAAAAAACGTTTAAAATATTTGCATTATGCAAATTACCTATTAATACATATTTAACATTTCACTATGCTAATTTGTGCGCAAAATTTTGTGTTTAACTTGGGAAGTATTGCCGCCCGAAGCTGCAAGGCGACCCTTATCCTTGCGAATAACTCCCTTCTCATGGCCACTCGTCCGGAACTTTGCTTCGAATATTACATTTTTAATTGTGTTGCATTAAGGGTTTGAAATATGAATATATTTTTTTTTTGTTTTTGTTGTTCGACATTTTCATTGGAAATTTTCACGAAACAGAATATCTTGTACGCACAGAAGCACAAGTAGAATGCTTATGCAAATGAAAATTAAAATGTTTTTCATGGATGCGGATAATTGAATTGTAGGCTGGATGAATTAAATATTAGGCAGGATTTTATCTCAAGAGAATAAAAGAGGTAGAATCGTTGAAATAAAAAGAGAAATAGAATTAATTCTAGAAGTATTTTTTGTTCATTAAACTGTACGACGGATGTCCGATAAGTAAGTGACTTTGAAATGAAATTTTTCAGAATAGAATTTATTATTTCACATAATCTCCCTTTATCACCTCACCGATATTCGAACTTTTTTAGTGCAATGCTTTTCAAAAATATGAATGCCCAAACCCTGCAAAAAATGCATAAGTTGCGTCAATAATTTCTTTTTTCGACGTAAATTTTATTTTCGCCGAGTCATTCTAAGGGTTTCCTTCCTCCCGTCCTTCCGTCCATCCGTCCGTCAATCCATCCGTCCATCCTTCCATTCATCAGTCTGTCATAGAGCTGTAACTTCTTATTTGTATTACGTTGGAAAGTTTCAACCTTTCACTATGCCCGTTAACAATAAAAATGATATATAGTATTATTCAAAATATAGTTGAGTTCCCATCCAAAAAACGTGTTTTTGAAAATGTGTGAAACACCATTGCCTTTTCAATTTTCAAGTGCTACAAATTCGTTCCACAGAAATATCCACCTCGCAGTTTATCAACTTGGAATAAGGCCTTTGTGCCGTGGGTGGTACGCGACACGTCGTGTGCGTGTCCGACTCACACTTTCCCGCTTTCTCCATATGATCACACGCGGACGCAAATCTGGTGAATGGGAAGGATAAGGGTTCTGTCCAGATCGCAATTCAGTTAATTCTGTTGTTGCCTCTGCAGACAAATGTGTCGGCCCATTATCGTGATGAAATAGCAGTTTTTTTCTTTTTCAAATGGTGCGCCAAATCAATCAGTTCGGAACCAATATTCCTGATAATTAACTCAAGTGTTGACAATTTCTTCAGTTATGTTTTACGTACAGCCGCAACGAAATTCAGTAAACCACTTTTGTGCCTTTTTATGCGAGGAAGCAGAGTCTCCACAATATTGTCTTAGTCGGTTTAACTATTTCCATTTTGGCCAAATCGCGCAAACCAACATTTTTTCGATCACTGTTTAAAGCGCCGTAAGGAGACTACGTTAGAAAATAAAATCAAGTTTGAGAAAAGAAAACATGTTTCACTTTTTAAGGCCTGACTTATCGAACAGCCCTTACACGCGCTCATGGGGTTTTGAATACCCTAAGAAGGCTGCAACATAACGCCGGTCAAGCACTGATTGACACTGTTCTTGAACTTCTCTAAAATTTAATGATTACAAATGACCGAGTTCAGGAAAGCGTTCTTTCTTTTTAAGTGCGTTTGCGGCCAAGAACTGAACCCCTATCATTGCGGGGGAAATAGGGCTTCAGGATGAACCAATAAGCACTCCTTCTGTGAAATATGTGAAATGTGCTGCAAATGATAAAGAGGAAGAATACTGCTCATTAATACTTTGTAAAAGTAGAGATGATCTCGATTTTAAACTCTATCAAGTAGACTCTTGATGGTAATTAGAATACCCGCCCAGAGATGGAAATAATACCCCCCCCCCTTTCAGAAAACCTAGACATTTTGTAGCATTTTTGGCCGACATTGATTATGTGGTCATTCCAACCGAGGACAGGGTCTTTTAGCTTTAGCTATCCAAGTGCTGAGCGTTTATGCTTCGCTTTAATGGCAGTGGACAGCATTATTTTTTAAAGGCATTTAATTCCACTCTCTTCGTAATATGCTGTTAGTAAATGATTTTGATGAACCATACATGCGAAAACATTTCCATTTTGACAACTAAAGATGAGGAACATTAATTTGATTAGGAAATGAGTGAATTGAATTAGACGTAGTAGATAGTAGGTGAGTTACGAAGATTGAAAAAAGAGTCGGGAACAAAACGGAGCCCTGTGGGACACCATTTTATATATGCTGAATGAAGAGATTCGTCGATTCCTAATACATCTGAAAAATGCCATGCATAACAAACAAATTTTCACAAGAAAGATGCACAGTGTCGTTCCATTTTTCGCTGAGGTACTCTTATGTCATCGAATCTCCGTTGAACCGATTCGATTCAGCTCGAGGACACGGCCCCTGTTCGATAAGGCATAGCCTTATCAACAAGTGTGCCCAAGAGGAGTTACAATCGGGATTGCATTCTGGCCATTGAGGTATTTCAAAAGTCTTTTAACAACTCATTATAATTGACCGAAAATGCTCTCCATACCTATATAGATCCACTCCCGAAATTGGGTTTCGATCGTACCACACTAGAGCTGCTTTCAATATGCCAGTAATAATTGTCGTTTCGTGGGTCCAGGACATGTACCTACAGGCGAACTCTATACTTTTGCCTTTGAGGCTCTAAAATAAACATGTCCTTGTTTTCAGCTTCGTTAAGTAAATCGTACTCAGCAATTTGTTGAAGGGCTTTTAATAAGCCTGTAAATATTTACAAAAAAAAATGTTTGTATTTTTCTCGCATAAATTAACGATATGGCATTTTAAATTTTTAAAAAAAGTATTCGTATTGTGGACTTAAAACGCATTAACAACCAGTATGAGGGTACCCCCAAGACGAAGCCTACCATTGCTTAAACTGCAACTGGTCAATAAAATCATAAAGATACTCGTACGTAAGTCCCATGGTTTCTATATGGCCAAAGATGTTCGTCATCAGTCGGCAAATCATTTCAGTCAGGATATAAGCATTATAACTCAAGATTTAAGGTACGAGAAATCAAAGCATATGCCAAGTCCATAAACGAGAAAGCCGCTCGGCTAGGCCTTTCATTCCCTAAATACTAATCAGCCGCATTCATAAGTAATTAGTATTCATTAGCCGCAAGAAGAACAAGTACTTTAGGCAGCTGCATGGTAGACTCGACAAGCTCTGATATATCGGGTTTTTCAATAAGAGCGCTACAAAATTTTTTTTTAAATAAAACAAAAACGGTTTTGGATATCAATGCAATTTTTTAATTCCTGTGAAAGCAGGTTCGATGCCATTATGTATGGAACTCGATTTCTTTTACATGACCACCACGGGCACGCTTGCAGAAGTCCAGACGCTGAACCCAGTTTTCGACGGTTTTCAAGCATAAATCGGCCGATACTGTGCAATTTCACGTTCGATATTCGTACGAAGTTCATCAATCGTCGCTGGCCTGCTGGCATAGACCACAGACTTGACGTAGCCCCACAGGAGTTAGTCTAACGGCGACGACTGGATCATTTCGTGAGATAACACGTTCTCCAAACTTGGTTTCCAATAAATTGATTGTGACATTCGCTGTGTGGCTTGTGGCGCCGTCCTGTTGGAACCACATGTCCTCCAAGTCCATATCATCCAATTGGGGCCAAAAATATTCGGTTGTCATTGAACGGTAGCGATCTACCGATCTATAGGATGCAATGATAACTCATGAAGTACGTGTGGATTGCTGTCTGACCAATACCGCAAGTTTGTTTATTGACGGAGCCATTCAGCCAGAAATGAGCCTCATCGCTGAAGATGATTTTTCGATGAAAATCCGAATCATTTTCAAGTTGTTGCTCAGACCAATTCACGAACATACGACGCTTTTGGTGGTCAAGCGGCTTCAGTACTTGCGTCAATTTAATCTTGTAAGGATGTTGGCCAAGATCTTTTCGCAAAATTCGTCACAACGACGTCACAGAGATGCCCAACGCTTGAGAACGACGTGTGAGAGACAGCAGCAGCAATATTCTCGACACTATTTCTTTGTCTCACTGGCACGGGAACATTTTTTACTGTGCCTGTGGATTCAAATTTTTGCCACTAGACGCTCAATTGTTGTCTTTTTATTCCCCATCTTACAAGCAAAACCAACTTGACCTACATACTACGAAGGCAGCTCAATCAAGATCTTTGAATCTGCAAAAGTCAATGTCACTCAACCGGAGGATCTAAACTACCGAGGGTGCTTCACAGCCATTACGCTTTCAAAATCATCATATTGCAGGTTTAATGTACCTTAAATTTGAATCATTTGAAGACTTAGGTCATCTTTTTGTATTTATCAAAGAAAGAATTCTTTTACCTTTTCTTCCAAGGTAAAAATGAAAATCCTTTAACTAGCTAGTATTCCATCCTAAGATACGCTACAGAGGTTCAGCCTTAGCCTGTGAGATTTTCTTTGATCAGATGTTTCAAAGAAAGATGTCGGAGAGCTGTCGATTCTGTGTCAGTCGCTTCTAGATTTCATTCTGGTCAAGGCTGGACTTATCAAGAGGACTTCTTTCACAATAGGATTGAAGTCGCCTCTAAAGCTAAGGCATAAGCTCTGTGAGTTATAGGTTAGAATACCATGAGTTTCATAGTCGTGAAATTCCTCATTCAGTGCGAATCTATTAAAGCCTTTCAACTGCCTCACACACTCTTTTTTCTGCTGACACTTTTCCCAACTAAAATTGTTTCTTTTTTGGCACGAGTCTGAGTGCTATAAAACTTTTCATGGCGACATAACTGGTTGTGCTTCTTGTCCTTTCGCAAAAAAAAGAAAAACAACAAATTCAAAGACATGAAAAGGGTGGAAAAATTAAACTATTGTAAAAGTTTTCCGCGAAACTTTGTCCCCGATTTAATGACGCCGAGTTTAAACTTGAAATTTGAAACACGAAAAAAAAAAACAGAAAAATCAAAAAGTCAGGAAAATTAATGGCAGCAAAACTACGACGGCGAAGGATAAAACAAATCACAGGGATACAATTAAAATTATATACGCAGAGAGAGAGAGAGAGAGTCTATGGAAGATCGGAACAATAATGAACATTTGAATCCCGCGGGAGCAGTGAGGAGTCAGTCTTGCTCGCGTTGATAGCGTTGACGGCGATAAAATGGCTTCATTTGCCCAAGCTTTGCTCATGATGATGCAAAACTAAAACAAGAGATTTGACGAAGGACACAACTTGAATGCGAACAGGAAAAGTAGGTCTAAGGGAAGTTGGGCTGTGCACTGGAATGGAATTCCACTGTGCCATTTTTCCACCCTAATACACAGCGAGGAATTCTAGCTCACTGTTGCGGAGGATACAAATGAAACAATATAAATCTGCCATGAACATCCTGGTGCTCCGCCGCTTTACAAGGAATGTGGCGGGAACAAAACTAATTGCTGCACATTAATTTGTAATCCACTGGAAAAATAATTATTTTTTTTTTCATTTTTTCATTGTATTGCAAAGAATATTATCCTTTTGCATTATCCTTGATGGAGATGGCGGAATCATGAAAACCGAAATTTTTCCTAGTCCCCCTGTCATTCACTTCAAATCGTAAATCGCACCGCTGGCTGCTCCCTCGAGAGGATGTGTTGTGTTTTTCAAGGGCAAGGACATGTGGATCTATGTGTGTGTGTGTCATTTTTTTCTAAGGACACGTAAATCTTTATCACTCTTCCAAGCCTCAACCGTATGCTGCACACTGAACACACAATCACTGTGCAAAGCTGTGCTAGTTCCCTAGTAATACTCATGGTTGGCTCTCGTATTTATGAGATGAGGAAATGAAAATGCCTCACATATCCTTGTGTACCTATGGGGCTCTACGTAACTCTTATCCTTGCTGCTTATACACGCGACCGACGTTAAAGGGGGATAGATGCCTTTGTTGATGGTATAGTATGTACGAGTACTTCTCTTCATATATTTTTTTTTTTTTTGTGATGATATTTTATTCATTACATTTGGTAAAAGAGCTTCATCACCGCACCGCACCGCACTGCTCCACTCCTTAGCAGTTGTCATTTCCTTGTCTATTTTCGTACACTGAAAAGTGTCAACCCATATTCATTTCATCTAATGGCTCGTAGAGGGTTGAAAAAAAAACAAAAAAACAGAACAGAAAATGTCACAAATGAGTGCTGAAGGGTTTTCAATTGTATCAGTGCTCGTCCTTTTCGTGTTGCATTGACGTAGAAGACCGACATAACTGTTTTGAGTTATTTTAAAAATTGAACCTAATTACATCTGGCTTTGGAGCTGCTGCTGTCATCAGGCGACCTGACAGGTGGTACAGTAGTTTGCCTGCTTGCTCTATGGCCCATTTTACATTCATTATTTATTATGAGGGGTATTCCACGATGATTACGTTGAACGAAAGCTGAAATGGTTCACTAATGAATAAAATATTTTGCCGCTGCAATCGAGTGGACGGGAAGGTTGCCTGAAGGTACTATGCGAATAGATGGTCCTTCCTTCTTGGGGAAATTTCACTAATGGATGGGCTGACTGGATGACATTTTGAAGTATTGTTCGGGGATAATGGGACTAACAAGGGGATGAATATACATACGTTTATCTATATATATATTTTATTGGCGGTCTGCTGATTAGGGTATTGAGTTGAGAGCGGGAAATTTTCCATGACACCTGATAAGAGTTCACAAATCGACGTTACAAGCGTTGCCAAAGATTGTTTTCTTAACAGACAAGATTAGATAAGAGTTCTGGCTTTAACGATAGCATAAATAAAGTTCGGGTAGCTTTTTGGTTTACTCAACTTGCTGATTGGAATTAAGTTGGATTTGGTGTTTAATGGGTTTTGATCTGATAAAGGGACATCATTAAAATTGCTAAAATTGGATCCGTGAATTATTTCCTTACAGACCAAAGGCAAGAGATCTGTCGAAATCTCACCTTTTGGTTAAGAAGAACTGAAAATATTTTTTCTAAAGTTCTAGGTTTGTTGAGTTTGGGTCAATTTCAAATTTTGGATATAAACGCGTATCCTTAAATCTATGTAGAAGCTTCAGCAGTCGCAAGAACTTTTGCCTGAAGACTATGATAAACTTTTTCACACGCCATCTAAGATGGAAATCATTATGGACCCAACTCTTACATAAACATTGAGCCACTTGTCGATGTCCTTGATAAGTTGTCATGCCAATAACAACATGTCGGGTTATTTGGAGATCTGAATTGCAATCTGCTAAATTCCTAAATGATATGATATCCTTGAACTTAACCGCAATAAATACTTTAACTGCTACACACAATTCCTCTGAAAAAAACATTCGCCTGGATCTTTTATTTGTATGCGATATACTACTGTGTCCAAAAAATAAGATGACATTGTATTTATTTTGAAAATTCTTTATTTATTCTTCCAAATCAATTTCATCCCCTTCAAAGTAATCCCCTCCCGATGCAATGCACTTATGCCAACGGATTTTCCAATCTTTGAAACACTGGTTGTAGTCACTTTCCGGGATGGCCTTCAGTTGCGTCTTCGCTGCGGCTTGAATCTCCTCTATCGTATCAAAACGGTGTCCCCGGAGCGGTCTTTTGAGCTTGTTGAACAGCCAGAAGTCGCACGGCGCCAGATCAGGTGAATACGGTGGTTGCGGAACGATATGGGTTGAGTTTTTGGCGAAATTATCACGAATTACGAGTGCGGTATGGGATGGTGCATAATCGTGGTGTAAAAACCAAGAATTGTCTTTCCAAAATTCCGGCCTTTTTAGGCGGATAGCGTTACGCAAATGACGCATAACGTTCAAATAATATTCCTCGTTGACTGTTTGGCCGGTTGGAAGGAATTCATAAAGCACAACAGCACGATAATCGAAGAAAACAGTCAACATGACCTTGATTTTTGAGCGACTTTGGCGCGGTTTTTTTGGTCTCGGCTCTCCTTTGGCACGATATTCGCTCGATTGATCGGTTGTTTCGGGATCGTAAGCATAGATCCAAGTCTCATCGCCAGTTATAATGCATTTCATGACATCCTGGTAGTAGGAAAGCATTGTTTCACACACTTCAACGCGGCGCTTTTTTTTCCAAAAAATTCAATGTTTTCGGTACCAGTCGAGATTTGACGCGCTTGAGGCCCAAGGCATCCTTCAAAATGGTATTGACTGAGCCTTTCGATAAGCCAACTTCATCAGCAAGGTCTCTAATCGTTAATCGATGGTAATGATGGACGTGAGCTTCATCGGTTGAGGTTGATGGTCGCCCAGAACGCTCTTCGTCTTCGACACGTTCACGGCCGGCTTGGAAATCACTATACCACTTGTAAAAATTTTTAAAAAAAACTTTTTTAGACATAGCCTCATCATCAAAGGCTTTCTGCACCATCCTCAACGTATCCGCAGCAGAAAATTGATTCCGCAAACAAAATTTAATGCAAATTCTTTGCTCAATAAATTTCGACATCGCAAAAAACGAAAAACTCACTTTTAGCAGCTCACAAAACGACGCGTATCTCAAACACTATGAATATATTTTGACATGAAATTTCACATAGATGTCACTGACAGTACTACCAACCTAAAAATAAAGAAAAATTTCCAAATCCTTCGACGCGCGCAGTTTAAATTCATATGTCACCTTATTTTTTGGACACAGTAGTAAGTTAAGTACTCCCTTACAATCAGTTGTTAGTTCCAGGCTTTTCTAAGCATGACCTACTTTATGTCACTCTGGATTTTCAAAAGCAATCAGAAAACATAATTTTTCAATTTAGAGATTTTAAGAAAAGTCGACCGTGAGCATTTGCTTCATGACTTGCGAAACTGTGAATAGAGCAGACTGTTTATTTTTATCATCTCTGAATGACCAGGTAGCTTCTGGTTAAGAATATAAAATTGCTCTTCAAATGACATGTTCCCCTTAAGACTGCAGTGGTGAGAAGTGAATCACCTTCTTGGTTTAACAAAAATATTATGAAGCTTATGATGGAAAGAGAGATTGCCTATCATCTGTGGAAGCAGTATCGAATTGAAGAGCTTCATATCATTTATCGAAACCCTCGAAATAAGGTCGTCTATGAAATCAGAGCAGCTTAGGCTTAGTTTTACGACCGCAATCTTGACCCATCAGCCAGTAAGGGAAATCTTTGGAAGAACTTACGACGGATCGAAATAAGCAAACAACAGCTAAAGCCACGAGATGACATTGACAATGATGCTCTCAATGCCATTTTCCCCTCTCCATCTTCTTGTTAGTCTCTGACTGTTGAGCCCTTATAATTTACTAGGGATTCGCTCAATTCTGGTGCCATTCAATTCCGGAGATTAATCGATGAAAATGTTGTAGAGGCGCTATTATCGATCGAATGCAATTGGACTCGAACAAGTAAATCCAAAATTCATAAAATTGTCGCTACCAGCCATTCTCCCCTACATTACAAACATTTCCAATACTATTTTGACTACTTCCATTTTCCCAGATGGATGGAAAAAGGCGATGGTTGGAAAAAGGCGATGGTTGGAAAAAGGCGAATTGCACATTTTCGAAATACGGGTCCATCGCAATATTACCCTTTTTGTCCAAGGTATTTGCCAATTTTTGTACAAATAGTGAAACATCTCAATGATGAATATCTTATGTCATCCTTCCAATCAGGATTTCTGGCTAAGCGCAACTGCAAAAATGCCCTTTTATGCGTTGTGAATGAAATAAGGCAACGTTCAGATAAGAGAGGACTAACGTTTTTGACATTTGCTTGACTTTTCGAAAGCTTTCGACAGTCATACAGTTCATATAGTCCTTTGTCTCTCTTAAGCTCTTAAGGAATTTTAAATTTTCGAATCACTCAGTCAGACTCATTGACTTTAACTGGAAGACAGCAATCGGTTGTAGTAAATGGACGTATGTCAAATTTTCTTGCAATGACTAGTGGTGTTCCGTAGGGTTCTATACTGGGGCCTATCTTGTTCTGGATGCATTTGAATGAGTTGTCTAATTTAGTTTAGCACTGCTCCATTCACATGCAGACGATGTCCAATTGCTCACGAGCTGGCCATTACACTCAAAAGAGGAATCCGCATCCAAAATGAACGATGATCTTTAACCGCATAGTGGTGTGGGCTAATTCTCATAGTCTTTGCTTCAACTCCAGTTAATCAAAGACACTTGTCATCTAGCGGAGTCTGTTGGATTTAAAGAATTTTCCTACAATCAAACTTGGACAGTCTAGCATAGAGTATGTGAATACCGCCAGAAATTTGGTAGTAATATTTAACCGCAATCTTTCTTCTCTAACTATAAGCGAAGTGTTTCAAAAAGATCGTAAAATAAAAACAAAAAAAAGCCTGTTCGTAATCAAGTGAGACGGAGTGTATGTCAAGTTGAGGTGATCGTTAGATCTTTTTGGAACACCATCTTACATTGGAACATGCCCACAGATGATACTGAGGTGAGTGAAAATTAAAAATTATAAACCACAACTTGTGCTTGATTATTTCTAACTAAAAATCGTTATCCTTATCCTGCCTTGGCGTACTGCAGAATTGTCGGCAATAAGAGCGAGAGCGTTCCCAAATTCAGAAAATAAAATTTGTTTTTTTGCTCGTCCACACCTTTCGCCAAAGCTTCCCATTTCTCTGAGAGCACCACTTGAAAGAGAATGTTTCTCTGATGGAGTTGGAGTTGATTTTGAAGACATTGCAAATAGTGATTAAATAATGATTAATATTTGACAACATTTTGGTCTAAGAACGAGCTAAAATTATTTTATAGCGACATGGAACCAACCACAACGCTTCTTGTATCGCGACAAAAATAGGTAGATAGAATAGAATAGATAGACATCAAAGCTTTGATCAAAAGAGTCTTAGAATTGACAGAAAAAGGGCACCGCATTTTAAGCAAATTCCTTAATTAAGTGGCGCTCAAATTGGAAAATTAACCTCAACCAACTTCAGGTATGAATCGAACTGCCTCAAGAGTCTTGTTGGTTACGACCCCAGACTGTAGCTCAAAATTATTGAAGCGTAGAAAATTTTTTTAGGATTCAGTTATGTAGATTTTGAGTGAGTTGGAAACACACAATTTCACATTGCCTTATATTTTTGAAGAAAGCGTCAGTGCGAGTCGTACACGACCACAAAGGGTTCCGTACCACCAAACATAACCAACTTATTTACGTTAAATTGAGTTGCTGTTTAAATAAACTTGAGGTTTCTATTGTCAATTTCTTGTCGTGAAATTCAGTTCAGTTTTTGAATTAATTTTAAAGTTCAAAGACGACTTTTGGGCGTAAAATTGAGTTTGGTCTCTAAAACAAGGCTTTTTGGGCGGGGACCCACTTTGTTTTGAATTTTAATTATTTTTATTATTTGTACACATTCAATAAAAAAGTGTCTACCTATTATGGTTCAACTGTGACTGTGACTAACGGATGAACGGACAGCGCAGTAATTGGCTTCCGTTGGTCCTCGTTTTGAATAAAACCCTTAAACGAATTAATTTTCCACAGCCTTTCCGCATTTCTCCAATTCTTATCACTTGGGATAAAATCACAAAAACGTACAAATGATTGTATTGAATTGCTAAATAAACACATTTTAGGCCCCGCAGTTGTCTATAACTAGGCCCTTAAAAACCCCCATAAACCGCGATTATTAATCAGGTCAGTAGCCACCGCCGCCATCAATTTTCGTTAAATTACTTTGTGTAAAATTCATGTCGAATAACGATTACTATCGTTCACGTCCTTACCATAAATTGCCATAAGTGCTGTTCCACATCGCCATATAGCCATGTGGAATTAATTTCGCAGCATCGACCCGTCCCTGTGATAAATGCGTTCCCAGCCAAATGCAATATGCACGTCGGAGGCAATATGTCAGTGGTAGGTAATCTGTCAGTGGCTTCCTAACCCAATTGCCATCAAGTGAAATAATTAAACATAAATTATTCTATTGAGGCACTTGATGCTCGATTCGAACAATGAACACACTTTAAACAAAACAAAGAGAGACACTGACACTGTCGCTGTCGTTGTTGTCGGGAAGGACGCGCAAAAGCCTCGAGTCTACCTTGTTGACACCTCAATTCCAGCAGAACAACTCGTGTGTGCTTTTATGTCTAGGGGTAGTTTTCAAAGTGAATAACTCAATCAACGTGTGTGTCACATCGTATAGACGGTTTCGATGGGTCAAAAAGTCATTGTTCCCCGAACATACCCGAGTATGTGTCTAAAATAATATGTCTTTCTTGTGCAACCTTTGAAGCGTCACAAATTAGTGCGCTGAGTGCATCTGATATAACCCCAATAGTGTGTGTTGTTAGGTGCAACCTTACAACTACTCTGGAAATTGTGTTGGACGTGGGGGATTGCCAGCAGCACTTTAACTCATTGCAAGATGGATGCGCCAGCAGCACGAATTCTGACACTTGAAGCGTTATTACTTATTATGAATTTCGGAAAACCGCTGCAAGTTGATGGTGATTGAAGACCGAGGTTCGGATACACCTAACACATAACATGCTAGGATGAGCAACTTGTCTAAACAAAAATGACGGTTACAGATAAATCGATCACGTCGGTCACGAAAGCTTCGGGTGCACATTTAAATGGGTGAGGGGGTGTCAGAATTTGTTGTGGTAAGCTCGGCAGCTCCAGCGGTTAGATTGATGAGCGTGCCGTTGTTAAATTGCAAGAAAAATGTGCGCATAGAGAGCTGAAACGTGCAGCACAATATTTGGCTTGCAATAAATGGTTTTGGAAAAGCATTGCAGATGAGAGAATTTTAAGGGAATACACGCGATGCAACAAAGTAATTGAAAATCGAGGTGCTTTGTAAGAATAAACATCATTAAATCGTGTCAGCAGTTCATGTGAAAAAAAATAAAGTGGTCCTATTTTAGGACGACGCTGATTTTTTTTTGGCAGTTATAATAAAGGGCTATGTATTCCATTGTCCGGATTTGACAACCCTGATTCAATAAAAAAAGAAAAGCCGAACAGTCATCCTGGTCTGTGTTCTTTACTTTGTTCTTTACTGAGCTCACGAGAAAAGACTTGAAATGTTACAGAAACTTTGAGGCATAGCCACAGTTTTTTTTATTTGCATCCTTATAAAGCCGATCCTCTTAAAGCTCAAATCAGTAAAAAATTGAAGCACAGCTAGTAGTCACGGAATGCATAGCGACTTAATCTAATTCTTGACTCTAATCAATTTTGAAAATGAAAAATATAGAAAAACTAATTAGATGGTATTACTCTCTCCAATATCGGTTATCTGCTCTTTCGTAGAATTGTGTCTTCTCACAATTAATCAAGTCATCGAATCTTTGGTCGATGATTACCCGGGGGCTGAGGTATCTGTGTGATGGTTCGATCGTTAGCTGATTGAGGTCTTAAACCTCCGCATTCGAGTGGTTTCGACAACGTGTCGCAAATTTGCGTCTTTCTCTCGCTGCAGTCGTCGGTATCCTAAGACATACGAGCTCGGTTTTGCAACTGTTAATTTTAAGTCACCATTTGTGGTAGTACTCCTAAAGTTGTGTTATATGGTCTTGTACTTTTTTAGCTGCAGTCTCGGGAAAAAGCGATGTAGCGTATGTTATTGACTCATCTGCATATGACAGCGTCTTCGTCTGTCTATTGGTTCTTGGTTGATCCGATATCTGAATGATGAGAAGTATTGGTGATATTGTTCCTCCTTGTTGGGACTCCTCCTACCAGTGGTATCATTGATCTGTATAAAAAAATACTCTATTTGTTAAAGAATTGTAAATGATTCTTACCAAGTGAAGAGGAAATTCCATCTTGATAAGTTTGAATATAAGTCCCTTTAAATGCTGTCAAAGGCCTTTTCAATATCAAATGGACACGCAACGGTTGTCACCTGTTTGTTCAACCCCAGAGTAATATCGCTGTGAAGTTTCATCAGTGTATGAATGGTTGAATGCTTCAACCGAAGTATTGCAATATTCGGCAAATTTTTTAACAAAAAGTTGGAAAAGCTATCCGGTCCCGAGGATTTTTTTTTTAAATCCCCACTCAAAATTAACCCCTCACTGTTGTTCGGATATGTTGCCGGATTTTCGTTGGCAGATGCATTGGGGGCCTCTCCTTAAAATTCTACTCGAAATGTAACGTACATGCTTCTGTCTTTTCCATACCTGAATCGAATCAGGTAAGTTTTTTGTTCTTCTGACAATTTTGTTTATCTTCTTGAAGGTATCTGATCCTGGGACATTACGTTAGACTGCAGCTGCGCGTGGATGTTTCTAGTCATTGACGGTGTTTCGAATTCGATGTGAAAAATCCTCCGTAGCTGCTTTCGAAGACGTTGTGGCTATCGAGCCCGAGCGCAAACTTTTCTTCTCTCCATGGAAGCGCTGAGCTATCGTAAGGCTTTGAAATGTCTCCAAGAACTGAAACTATATGACTTACAATTATTGAAAATGATCCAGGGCACCATTTTGAAAAACACTAACTTGATATCGCTTGATCTTAAAATGGACACTGGCGAATGGGGCTAAATTAAGAGAAATCACACTAGACGAACTTGCACGCTTAGCTAATAATACGGCCTGGATTGGTTCAGATTCAAAGAAGTGTAAGTGGCTTTTGAACCAGGAAATTCACCAAACGATAAAAACCGATATCGCCTTTGCCAAATGTGTTGAAATGTTTGAATAAATTATTTTCATGCTAGGCCAGGGCTGTTTTTGAAGAAAAACTTTTTATTCCTGACAATCAATTTGGCTTTAGAAAACAGTGCTCGATGGCAGCAAAATCAAGAAAGCCTTCAAATTGGCAGTATCTCAACCTTATGTTTAAGTATGACATAAAGACTTGAGTTTTAATATGCTGCGAGTTTTTCCGACATAATTACGTGGTGTAATACAATCCTACTTAGACTGTTTCGGAGCTCCACAAGGAAGTGTCTTTGGTCCGGTTTTGTACTTGCTGTACACGAGAGATAAGAATAAGCCAATGATATTCAAAGAAATGGTCATACCTGCGCAATCCGAATAAGTATCTTATAGTTACATTGAAAACAACAAGTAGCTTATGCTGGGGACTGGGAATCGGGTTTACAATAAACTGCCGCAGCATAACAGATAATTGGTAGAATTAGCGTTTTTGACCAACCTTCATTTTGTTACTAATGGAGTGAATGCTGCAGACAGACAAATTTTGCGTAGAGTTGCATAAGTGCGTCCAACCGTATAGTTGACATGATCTTTGGCGGAAAGGCTTCTGTTTATCTTAAACCCGAGACTGGTAACTCTGTCTACATACTTAAGTTGTAAGTGCACTAAAAATACTGGCGGCAGCAAGTTTGTGTCATTGAATTTATTTGAAATAATTATGGCCTGTGATTTATGAGGGAGAAGTATAAGACCATTGCATACAGACCAGTTATGAATTTTCCACAAGTCTTCATTGAGTCCGCAAAGGAGATCCTTAACCAGACCCAATGGGATTAGATAAGTTTACTTGCGCATCATCGGCATAGAGATGTAAGGACACATTTTAACATACTTTTGTTAATATATAAATATAAACATAATAGAATGGGTCCCAGGAAAGATCCCTGCGGGACTCCTGCTAATAAGTCCAAATTATTAAGGGCACAGTCATCCACAGACAACCTTAGAATTCTGTTAAACTGTACAGAACTTTTACTAAATCCAAAATACAACCAAAGTTTTAACATAAATTTTCATGACTTACTCTATCAAAGGCTTAAGAAAAATTAAGCAAACATAGCACAGTGATATGGTCCCGAACGAATTGTGGCGTTTGAACCACAGTGGTGCTTTCGAAAACCAGACTGCAGAGGCGACAATAAAACATATGAGTCCAGATGACTTGAGATTTGCTTAATAAGAGCTTTTTTTTAGAACCTTTGATAGGCATGGCAGAATGTTTATTGCGCGAAAGTCAGATGCAGATGGAGAGTTAGGCTTTTTCGGCACAGGAATAACCTTTGCAGTCTTCCAGCCATCAGAAAATGTGGAACGAAGAATAATTTTGACGAATTGAAAGTGAATCCCATCTTCACCAACAGCATAGGACTTGAGCGAGCGAATTCAGTCCAAGACTTCAAATTCGGTAACAACCTTGAAATTAGAAACATTAAAGGACAGTGCCGTACTATGACACTTTTCAACAGAACATGCTTGTTAAACAGGTCCAGTATCAATGTCTGAAAATAATTAACTTTACTGATTCACTGAGGAGAAATCTCTGAACTGAAATGTTAATGGAGTGAGGGAGCGGAGCGGGAAAAATCTAAGTCATTTTCCGATATACCATCTAACGAAAATTGATCATGGAGAAGGACATTCGAGCAGTCAGAAACGTTGATAGATATAGTTTCCTGGAATAATGTTGTATGTTTTGTGATTCTAAGCGATTTAGAACCAACAGTAACACCCCTAGTAACTCAAAAATAGTGACACCCCACAACTCAGTAAAAAAAAAACAAACTTAGTATTTTCGTTCAATTAAGAGCATATTTTATGAGAGATAGTCAAATAGCGTGCGTATGTATCACAACTGTGTTTAAAATTAAGTGAAAAGTGCTTTTATTGTTTTTCCAATCATCTCAGCAAAACTTATCCCCTTGATTTGAGAAACGACCTTGAACTTTACCACAAACTACAGAACCGTCGTATAAATGTTGTGTTTTTTTTAGTTAGTTTTCATTTCAAGACAAATGTCACAGGTTTTCGGTTTGTTTGCGTGTGTTTTTGCTTTTTTGTTGTTGACTAAATCCTTGTGTACATTAAAAAGTCGTTTGCTCCAAAGGTTCCATCACCTTAACACCAACATGCTGTTCCTCGGAAAACCAAAGTTTTATTAGGTATACTTATGTACATACTTTTTGTTGTAACAACTATTTGTATGGAATGTACGTGACAGAAGCTGTACTTAAAGTACACCCTAGGGAGTCATAAAAGGCCTCCAAAGTAATTTAATTTGGTCATGGTTTCACAGCTCTGGTAAATGAGCAGATGCGAGCTTCCTGGCATTTGTATTCGTAAAAAGGTTAGACAGGCTTAATGTCAACACTATAAGTGAGGGCGTCAACACCGAAATCCCCTTTTTGTTGGAAGACAAAGTACCAACATTTGCGGCAAACTGCCTGTTGTGAAGAAACCTTGACACGGCCAATAAAATGAGATACGAATTTGTTGTCATTGAACGAATTACTGGTAACTCATTTGTTTTTGGTTTCTTGAAGTGTTAATGAAGAAAACAAGTGCAAGTAGTTTCGACTGCCCGATGTAGTGCACCTACATATTGTACATGTACATGTACATTGCGGTGTGAAGTGTGTTTCGTCCTGATGTTGACCTTTTTCGGTCACATATCATTAATCGAGAGATAATCAATCTTGATAAGAAAGTAATCGAGTTTTTATTCAGTTTGCTGATGGTGTTAGAGTTTTCATGTACAAGCTTCCGAGTTGGCTAGTCTGCGGTTCAAATTTCCGTTAAACCGAAGTGACATTTGTCATTGGGTTTTACTTTCGATGAGTCGTTAAAAACTCCGTACAATTAATTTAAATACGACGCACAGTGGTTCCTTTTTCGATTCCTCAATCATAATTTTAGAACCGAATAAACACTTCAAACTCTTTTTGGGATCCATCGTGTCTTAAGGAAGAGTTAAATCGCTCTGATGAGGCCTATCGATACCACTAGGTATGGAATATAACATCTTTCATATGTCCGCCGCGGCGGTGACGCCCATCCGAAATGTCCAATTTTCCATGACTCTGGCGCATAAACCAGGCGGAATTCGACCGATGGCATTGCTTATAGGTTTTAGGTCTGTTCTGCTTTTTGACTTATTCTCATCGACCTGCGACTCAAGTAAACCCTCCTTCTTATCGCTTTATGCTTATCCGTTGTATCAGCATTTCTCTTGCACTCCTGTCGTAGACTATAAGCATGCAGTGGTGAATTTTGTTCTTCTATCTTTTGTTTACATTAATTTCACATTAATTGACTTATCAGGTCATACAATTTTTTTTTTAAACAAATGGTACATTTTTTTTCGAAGTTGGCACTTTTAAAAATTTCACAAAAAAATCAACCCCAACTATGCGCACAGTTATGAATTATTTATTGGTCAAATATTGATGGAAAAATATTCGTGACTGAATCGAAACCATGCCAGAATCTGTTAAAATGCACACCCAAAATTTCATTAAAATCAATGCAACCGTTTAGGACAAGTTCAGTGACTAACACAGAAAAAGAATAGAATGTTTTGTATTTCGAGAGTTTAATTGCCTTATGTGGCCAGTTTATATTCTCCTTATGTCTGCGGCGAGGCGTCGGTACTTCTGGCCTGCGAGACGAAGTACTTAAGTATTTAAGTCCAAGAATGAAGGCGAAGAAGAAAATTATAAATTGGTGTCGGCTTGCTAAATGTAGACCAGTTTAGGTGCACAATGGAAGAACAACTACCCATCGTAAGCTAGAGGGAAGTGTAGCCAATTGATTCGGTCTGGAGTAAATGGAAAGACCAACTTTTCCTTTGCCGACCTCTTTACGTGCATTAAGACTGGATTTTTCTATAATTCTGGACGTAGCACTGGTCAGCAACTGTTTCCCTTGAAGTGTTTATAGAAAAACCAACAGCGGGAGAGACCTGCCGATATAAGCCTCTCTCTGTTAGGGTGCTACGATGCTTTTTTTGTTATACCTTAGCTCATTTTTCTCTACTGTTTTCTCTTTTCTCGGCTGCCAATATCAGGGTTGAACAATCTATCATAAGATATATCACATACATTGGATAAATGTGGTGTATGCAGAATCTTTGTAACTTTCCCACTTTGTTTGCACCAAATACTGTATTCCCAAGCTTACACTGCATACAGATGGATCGGCTGTCCAAAACGTGCGTTTTGATTCGAACTGTTTTGCTTTAAGATGCTTTAAAGTATTCAGGATCGTGGTAAACTGTTGCGTACTATCAACTGAATCTGCCAGGAGGAAAATATTGTCAGGATACAAGAGGCCTGATATTGTTACTTGGTTTACATATAACCTCCACGTCAGCCATTCTATAGTCCTTTATAATATTGCTTTACAGTAGAAAAAATTGAAGTGTTCAGCATATAATCCTGTTTCATACTATTCGTCGTTGGACAATCTTCCTACAAAAAAAGCTCAATCGAAATAGCAAAGGCCTCTATGATATTAACCAACTTACTGATTATACCAATCCTTAGGCTCATGGGGAATCGCATGAAAAACTGATTTAAAGTCTATGATCATTCTTGTACTCGAGACTCTACAAACGTTTGTGGTGTTCAAACGTTTTTTCTCCGGTTCTAGACCTTAAAGACTGCTGAGGTTCGGGCTGTGTTAATTTTTTAACAGCCTACACCTATTTAACTACACATTTAATTTGGAGAAAATTCGAATAGTAGTGGCCTCAGGATTGAACCGTGTGGAACGCCAATTTTAATATCGCCATACTTTGTAATCGTTTCACATCCTCTAAGTATTTGTTCCATCGTCGTTGGATGCGATTAAAACAAGTTAAGAATGAGTCCGCTGATGAAAGATTTTTCGGGTCTAACCAGTAAGACGGGTCTGATTTCCATTAGCAAAAACCGTGGCATTATCGATGCTCTCTCAGTAGTCGCAATCGCGGATAAGTCATTTACTTCCATGTTTTGCTCGACCAAAATTGCTTATTTCGACAGTCGCTGGCTGCTCAACTGGAGCTTTGGACATTCTTGAAGAGCAAGTGCTGCGTTAAGTAGAAATTCAAATTTGGTGTTTAACATAGTCTAAAATTTGAGGATACACATTAACACTGAAGACTCCATCAGGATATTCTTCCCATAACGTTGGTCCTCCAAGTGAAAACCTTTCAAGCACCAAAAGAAGTAGGATCAATTTATTTACCCTTTGATCTCGAGTTCTTTTGTAATAGCTCGTTTGTTGTGCACTTGATTAAAGCAAATAAGATTGCGCATTGCTCTCGAGAGATTTAAGGATAAGCTCTTCATTACGAGTAACAACTTGATGTTCCTTTGATATCCATTTTTAGACACTGAAACAGGCTGCCTCTTACCGGCACATAGTGTTGTTGTATATACAACCAACGGCATATGTTCAGGTAAAGGATATCCCTTTTACGTAAATAATAGCAAGGTTTACTCCCCTCCGACACGAGAAAGGACTTAAATCACAGAAAGAGTTGCTTTGCAACTAACAGACGTCCTTGGTCGCATAATGAAGTGGGTACTCATTCTGTGATGCCACTTTTGCGATATGTGTTGTTTGTTCGTGTGTTTATATTCCAGTTGAGTCCTCTTGAAAATCCTTGCCATTTTCGTAATACTTATTTATTTATTTTTTTTTTGCCAACATTTTCGGGATAACATCCATTTATCCACTTTCGCCCATTGTTCAATTGTCATGCAAGCAGGCACCGAAGGAGTTGAGTGTTGAGTTGAGTTTTCTGTTAAATTGCTTTTCATTAGAGTTGAAAAGGTTTATTGTGCATGGGATGTGCCATTGTGATGGTGAGTGTTCGACAAGGACGGCACCGACGGATGGGCTGGTCCCTGGGCGTTGTAACTGACAACACACATGACAACCCTTAGAGGTATCCCCCCGATATGACTGAACAAGCATACGCGTTCGCTATTGACATGAGAAATGCTCTGCCAAATAATATACCAAACGACAAGGACGAGCACTGTCTGTATATGGCACACAAGTTAAAAGTGGTATTAGGAAGGTGATGGGAAAGTGATGAAGTCGACTACTGAAGTGATTCCATGATGAACGATGAACACAAATAAAAAAAAAAAAAAAGTGTCTCTCGGCTTGGGAAGATGAGCGTAAAAATATAAATGACAGATGATGACAGTTAACTGATGATGATTGCTATTCATAAGAGCTAGGGCAGCACATATGTGTGCCGATCCGATCCTTCAAGGTCGGCAAATATTTGAACCGATTTCATGACATTCGCGAAACAGTCGTTCTTCAGAGCATTACTCAGAAAGAGTAATGGAAGTGTCCATTTTGTCTCAAATGAGCCGTGCGGAAAGTTGTCATTCGGTTAAGCTTTAAAGCAAAAGGATTCTGACTCTGCCCGAATGGGGAGTGAAATACGCTACAGCAATCACATTAACTGATTTTGACGTTTGATTAAAAGTTTAAATTATTGCTTTTCCATTTTGAATATGTAATTTATAGCTATAGGTACAGCCTCTAATGGAAAAGGATCTCTCTGGTTTAATTATGATAGAGTGCATGGGTTGCCAAAGCCAATAATGAATCAGCAGATTTGTTGAATATTGATGAGGTTTCAAAATATAATGCGAACATCACTATGCATAATCCTGATAGAGTTATCTGCAATGAATTAAACGATACTTTCTATGATGCCACAAATAATTAATACTTAAGAGAACATGGTCAAAGTTTGTTGGTTCTTCTGTATTTTTGTGAATCTCACAAAAGAATAGCAACATGAAAATTTATATATTTAGCTGCCATATTTTTAACTGGCGCCCGATTCGTGACGAGACTTTCACTGAGACATGGCCGTTTTCTAATATCTCCGGTGACGGGTACGCTTATTCTAGTTATCTAGACCTAACGCCATAGCCAGTAGTTTGATTTTTATCGCCACGAACAAGCGGTTTGTCGTTTGATGTTTTTCATTTTGGAATTTTTCTTTTAAATGTGGTTATTAACTGCTCCGCTTTCCTGCTTTTCATCGAGTTGCGGGCTCTGTAAAGCAGAACTGACTGGAATAATGTTTTATAGAGCATGCATTTTATATTCTGAACAAGTAGTTTTGAACTCATGTGTTTTGAGAAACTCGAACTATGAACTATTTTGTAGGGAGCTTTGTTCATCACTTGCTGTAAAATATTCTATGATTTCGGGCTGAGAGCGGCTGATGATGTCGATATCTGCATATTCAAGCACATAGATTGGTCAACAATAGCGACGAAATTGCTGACTTCTACCTTGCGCGTTGTGAATGTGTTTCAGTGTGCGATTAAAGCAGTCAGATGATGATGCATCCCCTCATTGAAATCCAGTGCAAGTTTGAAATGGTTTCGAAGACAAGTTCGGCCTTTGCCTAGTGTGTAAAAGATGAATAAAAATTTAGCTCTGAAGCCTTCGAATAGGGCTTGAATATCGCATTTAGGACGATTCGGTTTTGTGTCGCTCGTTTATCCCCTGGGACAGCAGCCACCGGTTCACGCCGATAAGCTTGTTCCTTAAGACATTCGAACAGTTTGCAGGACGGTATTCATCAGGGATATTTTTCGATTTTTCTTATGACATATAGGATCCCTTTTTTTGAAGATGCCTCGTGGGGCATGAACTCTTTCAGAACACCTTATTCAAATTTTTGATGACTTAACAAATATTTTCAACTCTAGGCATCATGTGTTTTTCTCTTTCTTCCTGATGACGGCGAAGGAGCTGCCCATACAGTTCTCCGTTTTTTTTTTTTTTGATCCTGTTCTTTTTACGAATGGTCTTCCTATCCTCCCATCTTCTTTGGCTCGATATTCTCACCTTCTTAGTGTGCAATGTTTGTAATTTTTTTTCTGTCTTATGCATTCATCATCATACCAAGGGCTCTTCTCATGCAGTGATTGGTAACCTGTGGTGGTTTTGGTTACCTCTTTCATTATGTCGCAGTACTGGCCCCACATACTGTTGCGTTGCACGTTGATCTGGGTGGTTCACAGATTTTTTTCTCATTCGACTTAAGAGCTTATTATATGGATACAACAAGCAAATGCTCCAAGTTTACATTGCCAAATGAAACACTGTAAATGGAGAATGTTGGATGCATGTCTCGCATGGCATAGGACGAGGTCGATTTGTTTGGCTGTCCAACCATCTTGAGAGCGTCAGGTATCTGTGTCGATTTTTACCCCTATTCAAAACGGCTACGAGACAGATAAGTCGAAAACCTTTGTCGCGTCGTGGAATCTGTTCAAAATAAATTTTCTTGCCGATTTTAGAAATCCCCGAGCATGATTCCCGGACATCATTCTCCGGGCGGGCTACTTTCAGTAGCTCGAAAATCCTCCTTGAAAGATCTAAAAGGTAGTCCTTTCTGTAGGCTGCGTTCTGAAAAGGCTGTACAAATCAGTGTTTTATGTGTTTCAATAATTGTTAATTTGCTGAAAAGAATGGGATTGCCACTGATGTCCAGTTCACTGATTCCATTGGCTTGGTTATAGGCCATCCTGTCAACGCATTTCTTCAATAAACTTTCGATGGTTTCGACCACCAATATTGCTTTTGAATATCTGAATCGTCTTTAGTTTGTTCACATAGCATCGTTTTTTAATTGCAATACGGTTACTATTCTAAGTGTGCATTAAATCCAATGGTTGACTGTGTGTTTTGTAGTCCCTTGTTTGAGCCAGAGTTCACTTCACTTCTTTGCTTCAATTTCTGCTAGCGAATACTTACAGATTTTGGAATGAAATTTTCCTGCGGCTAATGCGACTGTCATTCAATAACTTTTGTTGGGTGCACAGTACGAACACGGGAATACGTTCGTACAAGCAGTTTCGATAAAAATTCATTCGACTCAACTTTAAAATGTTTCCCAATATTCTCGTTGCATAAATCAAGTATGATAAATAAATAAATAAAATAGATTAATTAATAAATAAAATACATAAATACTTGAATAAAAAAAATAATATAAATTTAATAAATAAAATGAAGCAAACAAACTAAATAAATAAAATAAATAAAATAAATAAAATAAATAAAATAAATAAAATAAATAAAATAAATAAAATAAATAAAATAAATAAAATAAATAAAATAAGTAAAATAAATAAACTGATGTAAATAATCTTAACAAATAAAGTAATATAATTATTGAATTAAAATAAATAACATCAATAAAATAAATCAAACAAATAAAATAATTAAATAAAATAAAAAAAATTAATAAATTAAATATGCCGATTAAAAATGTTACGCAAAATTAAGAACTCGGTTTTGTTTATAATTGTGAGTGAATATGAGCTGGCAGGACCAATATTGCGAACTATCCAATACCAAACCAAAAAGTGTCCCACTCTATGTAAGCACTTCCAATTAAATTGTTGAAAAATTAAATTTTCCCGCAAAATCTTTTAAGCCTCCTCAGGTTTTCGTTGCCCAAAACTTGACCCCATTTCAGATCGCATTACAACTCTCACCATTGTATCCCTTCATGCGGCCAACACTGTACATCAAATGTATCCATTTATCTGACTACGCTCGTTTGTTAATCTGATCTCCTTAAAAGCTTGCCTATGAGGCATTTCCAAGACAACGTTCCTTATTTATTTTATTTGGCAACCAAACGAATCAACAAGAAATAAAAAATAAAAAAAAATATTGAACATGACTGATGTTCCAAATGTGAAAAGTATCAAGCCCGTACCTCGTTTTATCATTCGTACCATCATAAATTCACCGTAGCTATGGAATTCCATGCCCTGGATATAGATCCAGTTCGCATGTCACCCCCCAGGACACAACCCAAAAACAGTTGAGTTAAATTGGAACCGAAGAGTATCGAATCGAATGCCTTTGAACAGAAGGACAAGAGGCAAGAAGAATTTATTTTTGTACTTTTCTAAGGAAAAGTGGCTCAGGACGAAAAATAAAAAAATGGCGAATGTGTGTGCTTTACAGCGTTACTACCCTTATTGCATAACTAATTGAATTTAAGCTTGAATCAATTTTATTTATCCTTTTATTTTTTTTGTTAATTTTTAATTCGGATGGCTGATGCTTAGTGCCAGCATCGAAGTATACACCTAGTACTCCCCGCACACCCAAAACAATCATAGCTTTGATGCTCGATTCAATTTCTCTCATTGATTACGAAATCAAGACTCACAGATCTAGTATCTTTTCGTCCTTGGCAATTGCCAAAGTGTTAAAATCAAGAGTATCGCTGCAGACTAAATTTTTGTGCGTCTTCCATCATTATTAGACTTGAAGAAGATTAAGATCTTTTTTATCCTCATTTTTTTCCTTTCATTTACTAAGTGATTCCAAAAAGGATTTGCGACTTTGGAAACGCAGAGAAATTCTTTCGAAGGACATTGGCAACTTGAGAAGAAAAACGAAGTCCTTTATTTTGATTTGTATGCCCTTGAAATTGGATGCGTTTCCCTTTTGGGGGATTATCCTTGTTGATGCCAAAGTTCGAGTGCTGCTTCACCGCCGTTCATACTGGCACACTAATGATGTCCCTAAACTAGGATAAAGCCAGAAAGAAAAATGTTATTTTTCTGCAATTCCTCCTCTGTCCTGTGCGCGTGTGTGTCAATTCGTAGCATAATGAGATTAAGGTGAAAGGATTAATTTCGTCCTATACCATGCTCCTGAATGGGTAAATCAAAGCACTAAATGTTTTTTCTATGGAAATTTAATGGGCAACATGGAATGGACTTAAGCGCTTATGCTTTGGTTTCGACTGATAGCCGGAGTCGGTTGTCCATAATCTTCTGTAAGGATATCAGAAAATGTGAGAACAAGTCTAAAGGACTTCATTAAGTAAGCGGGATGCAGAGATAAACGAGATGGTTTAACTTCTGCTCACGTGGACTTTATTTCTTATGCCACTGCTATGAAGTTGTTGAGTCGAAGATGAAGCATTTTGTGGATCCTGAACTTCGGATAAGAGTTCAATTTTGACGAGTATAAATGGCAAAAGAATTGCGGATTGAATTCTAGACTAAGCTTAGCATCAGCCCGCAGATTTTGCTTAGCTAAGACCAAGCTTACGGCGCAATATCTGTTCAAGGATAAGGTTGAGAAATTACTTGATAGTGCATCTTCGTGACGGAATCTGAAGCAAGTTGGGCTCATCTCACAAATTTATCGTCCAACCTGCAAAGTAGATCGCGCGTAAAGCTGTTGAAGGGGATGAACTTTCTTGAATTGGAAGTAACCACATGACCTAAAAGGTCCATAATGATTACGCTTCACAAATTATGTCGTTATTTGAACTTTGTTTTAACTCTTTTTGAAACCATTTGTCGCTCCTGATGAAACTCATAAGGTCCTTAAGAGGGACCTTTTGCGAGTGCTACAGGCTCCCTGTACGATCTCTATCCCGTAAACCGATGTCTCAACTGAAGGCTGGGGCATTCGCAAAGGCGGTGTTTAGTGGCCTCGATTTCCTCCTAAAAAATTGTTGGAGATGATGCTTATTCTGACGTCCATTAGCCCTATAAGGCAATGTTCCATCAGGACAACCGTCAGGTGTGTCCATCCTCTGTCTTTTTGCTACCGTCTATGTTAATTTGGCCAGGAACCTAGATGATGGTAACCTTGTGGCGCTCGTCCAGATCATTTAGAACTGTAAGGCAGCTGCCTAATGCTTTCGATTTTCTGGTATCTGTGTAAAGTGCTTTTATTGCCGCTTGACCGTCCACTCGGGCTGTTTACTCTTGACGGACCGACGTTCTTTTGATATCAGCCTGAAAGACATTTCATTCATTTGGCAGTCTGTACGAGTAAGTGATGTTCAACGTTTTGCAGAGGACACGAGCACAAGTTCCTTTTGTACTTTGGTAATGAAGCCTTTCCTAATTATTTCTTCTAGGGACAAAAGTAAAGAATTTTTCGTTGATGTAAAAAGAATGGATCGATTAATCAGTCCTCGCGTTTATCTGTATCGTCCTGAAATATCTGCGTTTTGAGGAATGTCTTTAGTGGCGTTTTCCCAAATGTAAGATTCTCTCAGTTAAATCGCTTTCTTAGCTACAGTCAATCTATCTAAATTTATTTATTTGTAGGATACAAGTAAGCCTTTTTGAGTACATACTATATATAAGGTGACATTCAAATTATGATAATTTATGCAATTCAAATAAATGTAAATTATTATATAAAATAAAAATAAAAAACAACGATAATATAATAATGATTTAAGAACTCTTGAAGTGTACAACCGAGGACGAGTTAATGATATTGCGGTATGTCATACCTTCAGAGGCCATAGATACCATTTCATTTGAAGCTACATTTAACCTCTACATGGACTACGAGTCAAACTTGCAATAGACAACTTTATTAAAATCAATAATTGCAACAAATAAAGATTTTACTAGCCTTTGCCTTGTTGCAATAGGTGGGAATACAGCAACCAACCGAAGTTTTCGCCAGACTGCATACATTCGATCGATAACATGGTTTACATGGTTGGTAGCGGCAGGATAACGACTTATTTTTAACTTAAGATTGGTCACTTTAGCCACAAACTAATGTTGATTTCAATTTAAGAGAATTGGTGGTATTTCTCCAGTACTATAATTTTTTATTGGAAATAAGTATCAGCTACCATTTAATTGAATTCAGAACAAAAGCCAATATTCAGAGACTAATTAGAAATTTTTGATAAGACTTCGGTAAATCTGAAGACAAGGTCCCCAATATGTCCAAGAGCTCTCGATAAATAAACCTACACGTCATCTGCACAAAGGTACATTTATACGATGGAACATTCATCATAAATATAATTAATAAAAAGGCAAAAGAGGATTGATCCCAGAATTCAACTCCTGCTATAAGATTTTTAGACTGGGAGTAGCTGTGATCAAGAGCGAATCTTTGCCCTCTGTTACCTAGATAATCGTTTATCAAACGAACCGATCCATCGTTAAGACCGAAGTAGGAGCTTAGATCTACTGAGTCGAAGGCCTTGAAAAAATCAACCAAGCACATAATTGTTTAATCACTCTTAACCTATTTAACTCTTATGTCGACAAGAATTTTGATCATTGTCGAAGCACATTTATGACGTGATTGAACCTTTGAAAATAGGTAATGTTGATGTATGTGATGCGATATGTGATCACCAAGAATTTTTCCAAAAATCTTTGACAAACATGGTAGAATGTTGATTGGCCGAGGGTCGGTGGTCGATAAGGGGTTTGATTTTTTCGGCTCTGGAATAACCTGAGCCATCTTCCAGCAATCAAAAAAGGACGAAGCTGCAATGCAAAAAATAAATTTTATGAGTAAGGCAACTCAGAATATGCGGCAGTATATGGGGACATCATCATCACCGATAGCTTTAGATTTGATGGCACAAATATGCTGGATAATTTCAGCTTCTGAGACAACTTCAAAATCAAAAGGATCAAAGAATCAAAGAATTTCGAAACAAGAGATTTTCGTTAGGAACGAATTTTGTCTCACATGCAGAAAAAACAATGAATGCATTTTTTAAATAGCCTACATCGGGGACGCTGCTTGAAATATCCTTTTTTGGCAACACCCTTTTGAGCGAAGGTTAGACCAAAGTTTTTTCAGTGTTTGATCATTACGGAGTTGAAACACAAAATATGTTTTCTTTGCTAAGCGAGTGACGTATGAAGAGTGGTTTCTTACCTTGTTGCCCAATTAACATTATTTGGACTTCGTTTCCATTTTGAGTATAGCTTTCTATGAACCATCTTCTCTTGCATAGGTAGAGCCGTAATTTCTTCTCTTCTCTTCTCCTCTCGTCTTTTTCTGTTCCCATTTTTTAAAGCTTAAGTTTGATTTCTTTTTTTTCCTTGTAATCATACCCCAGCGTTCTTCTCCACTGGACTCGATAGTGTTGTCGTCTAAAATTGAGACAGTTGAACCCTTAATCGACCTGCCTTGTAAAAGTTGCCAGATCCAACAATAGACCTTCTGAACGTTCACGGATCCAGAATGTTTGTAAGTAGTTCGACCGACAGCGGATACACATAGACAGGCTGTTGAGTGAATCTTTTTGCGGATATTTTGTGCTGCTTATCACGCTATAATTGGGTGCTCTTAGGTCTATAAGTAGAAAGCATATGTCTGTATTCGATGAGACGTTGGATTCAAGCCTTTATAGCGTTCATCTACGATCGCAGTCAGTTAAGTTCATTGGTAAAAGTAATAGCTTGCTCTCTCCTGACTTGGAAAGGGGTTTTTTTGCAGCTTGTATATTAACCCAATGCACGACCTTCAACTGGATGGACTGGTAAGCTTCATACACTCAGTAGTACTGCAAAAATTGAATCCTCCAACCCATTGGAAAGTAGCTATGTGAAAGATTTTCGTCCCAAAGACGGTTCTCCATAAATTTCTTCATCTGGGTCTAGTCATTTTTAAAACAGTGAAGATCATGAGAAGATTCTTTCTAGATTCTTGCCTTTCAGATTGAATCGATACAGAAGTTCGTTATCTGGGGAATTTTTCAGCATAAGCTAGACTAGATCTCCTCTTTTTGCGAAGAAACCTTAAGTCGAAGGTTAATAATAAAAATTTTACGGAAGATTCAAATCCCACTGCAGATTATGTTACCGTCGTTTTCTCGTCACCTCGCACTGTTAAAAGAAACGGGTGCCCAAACAAATGCGAACAAATGGCCGCGTGATGCAATGTTGTTATGGGCGCCACGCGATTGCCTCTTCGTTTAAGGTTGATTGGTTGAAATCGCGACAAAAAACCCACTCGATTCGATAATATCAACTTAACTTAAACTAATATATCTGTTTCAACTTTAACCTTAAATATCGAATGAGGGAGGAACAAAATAAAATTCACGAAACGCCCGTCTGCGAGTTTCGAACGCGTCTTATCTCGGCCGCTACATGACCTTCGTTCGTGCCTCAAACAATTACTCTACGATGATAGGTAAAAACCTTCTTCTTTCTTTTTATTTCGCTCTCATGTTCTATGGAACCGGGGTCGAATATCCACTCACAAAATTAATAAGTCAATACCTGCTTCGCGACGACGTTGGTGGTGATTCTTTGGAATTTCGGAACCCAATTTATTTTGGCCTTGATGCTGTGTTTCTCGTTCGGTAATTCTAGTTAAAAAGACACAACATCCTCGAATCATCAGCTAAATCCAAAGGAATATAAATAGGAAGAGACCGTTTCTCAGTCAACCTGTGTCATGTCTGTCACCTATTCACAAGCCGATAACTTTTATTAATAATATATATATGTAAATGGAAATTCCCCTCTGATATCGTTCTTAGCTTCACTGCTAAGAGCTCACTATTCGACTTGATACTGTCCACCTGTTCGCCAGAATTTATGCCATATCCTTGTGATTGGAAAGCAGTAGATCCACTTTCTCTTAGTGAGAGAATATAACGCCCAAATTCACTTATTTGCATTCATCGAGATCCGAACCCCAGAAGTGAAAAGGGGAGCTCCTTAAAGTGCAGGTTCGATATTGCCTGTCTCTTAGCAATAAATAAACTGGGTGAAAGAAAACCTCGCATAAATTAAGGCGAAAACCTTTCTCCGAAAATAAAACGTAACAAATAGCTGCCGTGCGGTCAAGTTGAGAACCAAAACGTTATGAAGATATACTCGTACCTTAAACATCGGTGTCCAATCGGCGGATTAAAAAAAAAAAGAGTTGCTAAATGTACTGGTTAGAGGCTCAATTCTTTAGTGTTCCTTCATTCAAGGTTTATTCTATTTAAAACATTAAACTTCTTGTTACTTTAAGCCCACAGTTTTCACTCTTGCACCAAATAAAGGTACCGTCTTTTGTTTCCCTCTTAAATGCGCATCTGGACTTGGACCTCCTCCAGAATCTTAAAATTATTTAAATTAACTTCAAGTTCCTTAAGGAAAAAATTACCCTGCCTAATCCACTTTCAAAAGTCTTAGCATTCTTTAAAAAGAACTTTTCTACCTCTGTTTTAATAATTCCTCAACACCTCACAGTTGATTTCACTCATCCATTCGCCATCCAGAAGTCTTCACCTCGCGTGTCTCCCTTTTGAAAATGATTACCTTTAAACATTAAATTTCCCCTATTTGCATAAGTTTCGGTGTCTTCGTAGCCTTGCCCATTCCCAGTTTTCCATTGAAACAAGACTTTCAAAGAAGGAAAATAAGAATTTTCCAAAAATGCACACGCATCAACAATTCCAAACAACGGAAGCTTAGATTTGTATTCGATAATGACTCAGTCCTTCAAGCTAATTCGATTGAAACTCTTGTGTATCCATCCATGCCCGATTTTTCGCCAATAAAAATTATAATTAAATTGCCCGACTTTTGGTTGTACGTAATATTTTCAAACCCAGAATCGAATGCGTGCCTCAGTTACGTTCACGACCTCATGCCACTTTGTTTTTCAAAGTTATCGGAAACGTTCGGTCGTCATGGTAGTACAAAAACAATGGTTGAGAACTCTGACAAAATAATAATAAAAACTTTTGACATTTAACGTTTTGAGAATTGAAAAAAAAAAAAACAAAACGAGACGAAAACAAATAATAATGGAATTGCCAAATCGACAGTTTTTTTTTGTTGTTGTCAAAACTTCCTCCCCCAGTTTCAAACTTTGCAAACGGAGAGAAAATATAGGAGGAACAAACACAAGCTCATTTTGGGTCTGGTTAATAATTCAAATCATTCTCAACTGTTACCGGGACGTGAGTTACGCAATTTACGAATTATCAGGATTCACAGAACCCTGATTCCAATGCCGACATATCCATCATTCATATTTGATTCGCCTAGTACAATAGATACCTTTACCAACGCCCTAAACTTTTCAGCAACCCTCCCTAAAGGCTAGAGGCCAAACACAGGATCACGTATTGATATGAAAAATTCAGGTGGCAATTCGTTTGCCCTTCAAAGTGTCATTAATCATCAAAATTTTTTTTAGAGAAATAAAAAGCGGAAGGAGCACAATGGGAAGGTCAAAACTTATGCTTAGTTCGCATATAAATAGAATCGGTCACGTTGTTGGCCAAAAGGACACACACAATTGTCCGGGTTACGTAATGCGATCGATTAATGGTTTTCGTTTGTAAAATAAAATTCGTGGCACGGAAACTGAATCTAAAAATCTTCTACTTAAAACGTGAAACGAAATTAACAACTCACCTTTCCTCAATTTGGCGCCCTAAAGAGCTACAAACACAAATAAATGTGCGAAGCCAATTTGTTTACATCCTGCATGCATGACAGGACTCGGATATGAATCCACACACTCTTATGTATTGTGGTAGACCATTTGAATCCTATTCGTGCATATATGGAAATGGGGCACGAAAGTTTATGGATCTAGAGAAAATGGCCAAGATAAGCTCTACGACCGCGTGCACGTTAAACTACAAGGCACACAACACAGGGCGCCTTCAAATTGCCATGAAACGAGGTTTCACTAACAAAGAGAACGGTGCATAAACGAGTACAGTGATGAGGGTGATTCGTGCATCAAAGAGAACTTAATTGCTATTGCCCTTCACTTTCCTAAGCGGTTGATGGCATAGAACACTGGAGATGGTGTCGTGGGAACGCTCCATTGCAACATTGGTTTTGTACTCAAATACAACATGTCCGAAGGTCCTTCGCAAACAAAGTTGAAAAGGACTAAATTGTCTTAAATGTTTGCAAAATATCTGACAACGAAAATGAAGATAGACAGTTTGAAGGAAAATTTTCTCCCTCGTGCTTTGCAATCTGTCGATTTTAAATGGGCTTGGCCATGTGCCCAGAATGTAATGGGTTCCTGCTGTACTTGAAGGTAAATATTCTGTGCACGAAGGAAATCGATTGTATCTTAAACAATTTAAAATGGGCTATTTTGAAATGCACAATGGACACATTAAATTCTAAGAACTTAATTCTTGGTGTTGATCGGATTGCACCAGCATTCCAGCAATGAGATGCACTGTCATGTGCGGGTACGGTTACGGCAAAAGAATTTCGTCTTTCTCGGGATAAATGGCAACTCATCGTAGGCAAACAATGCTCCTTCGATCAAAACTTGTTACTCGAAAATCCAAAATTATGCTCCTGAAAACTCTAATTTTTCACATACCAAAATATTAATCCAAATGCTAGTTGATGAAAACAGAACAGACCTTCACAAGAGGCATTCTCATCGGTCCCGTCAGCTGAGGTATGAGGATTGAATGAGTTATGAGAAGTAACGTAGAGCTGAACAATGATATGTAACAAGAAGTCTACAACAGCTCGGGCATATAGAGCCTGCAGACACCTAAACTCCAGCTAAGAGACGAAGAAAAGACCAATGATCAAGCAATTGCAGTTAAAAGTAAGCTTGGTCAACCAACCAGAAGCTGTTCGGGGTATTGAAGAATTGAGAACCGATCTAGCTCTAGGTCAGATTGTCCAAGGATACATATTTAACCCATAACCTATTTATGGTTCAGTATCCAAGGTATTTGACTTGACCAAATTGGTATTGCACTTCGATATTTTAATACAATGTCTATAATAATGGTAATCATCGGATTGGCAAGATAGCATGCAAGGAAAGCACGAGCTGCTTTTTCGAATGCATACATTTCTGTCTAAAAAAATCTTTGCATATGTCTGCTAATCGGATCAAGTCAAAACCTCTCGTAGGTACTTAAAATGTATTGAGTCCTTTTTTAATCTATATTCTTCTTTCTTCAATCTATAATATAATTTTGACGAAAGTTTGGAGGCAGATTGGTTCAAAGACGCAGCTTCAGTTGAGAGGTGGAAAACCTTCATTTCGAGCTAAGGAAGTGTTTAACATGGGATATTTTTTTCTCTGGTAAAAAGTAGCAGTCCCGGCTTCGTTGACATCAAGATCGGTTTTGTTGGCAGATTTTGATAGTCCATTTAGGCCGATTTCGAAAGATTGACCATCTTTAGAAGAACTAAACCAGTGTTATTAGCGTGTGCAACTGTCTCTATGTCTTTTTCTGTAGAGACCTTTAAGATCAAAAGAGTTGTAAAGAAACTCAAACTTCAGATGTTGTGATCTTGTGATTCCCGACCAAACTTTTTTTAATGCCATTTTGCTTCCTCCTCGTACTTTTTTTTACGAAATCAATTGACTCATACAGGTTGCCCCATGAGTTTCTTTTTGCCAATAAAGTAAAACGATAAAAAAGCGTTAAGCTGCAGCAGACCTTCAAGGTGCCACACATATAAAGACGAAAAGAAATTTAAAGTTTTTGAACAGAAACAGAATAAGGAAGACGTCATCGGGTTTAATGAAAAAGGAAAAGAATGGGTTTATAGGATTCACATTTCTGAAAAAAATTTCGAGTTTCTGCCGTGGAAACGTGGATCAATTAATAAATAAGAGGACACCTCAAAATATGAAATGATCTCAGCTTCACACTGCTTTTGGGCGAACTAGTCATACAGGTTCATTTAACTATGTCAACATAGAGATGTTAATATAGAGAAATCGTTCAAATAGTTTTGAGATCAGTAAAATTCGAAAGCATTAAGAAGTTCATCGAAAGAATGTCGGCCACAAAAGATTAGAAAACATGTCGATTGAAAATTCTTTTCCATAGAAAACTAATTTGATTTTAAAAGAAAAAGTGAATTGTCTATTTTTCGAACGTTTTTTATTCATTTTTTTTTTTTTGAAAACAAAATCAACGAATCGAATTAAGCCAAATAAACCTATAAAGACATTCATTTTGCAAATACGCTTCGAATGAAATAAATTTTGATTCCATAGCTTTATTCGTTCTCAAGTTATGCGAGACGAATAAATACGCACGTACTTTCGAACACATACAAACGGATATCATTTGAAAACAATGGAATCCGACTCTTGGGACATCGATCCGTGAAGAAATATCAAAAATCGAACCGATTACAAGAACTGCCTAGAGCTATTCCATAAGCTGGAGAGAGATAAAATTCGGTTGGGGTCATATTTGTAGAACAGGATATTTATCCTGGATACTCATCCTGTTATACAAATATGACCCCAACCGAATTTTATCTACGGTCGACCAGCTTACCAAATGCAACCATCGCAGGCTTCGAAGATGTGTTTTTTTAGTCAGACAGTAATATTCTGATTGTGAATGCGAAGTAAGAGCCATAACGATTCCTTCGGTACACTTAAATACGGATGGCAAATGTTCCCTTTTGCTACTTCCGCTTCTCTGTGTCGATTAAGACATAGTTTTCGAAATGTTCTGTTTAAATATCAACTCGTTTCCTCGTTTGTTCGTCATTTAATACTCTGCGTACTCAATTGTACGAAATTTGAATTTTTTTAACATACTATATATTCAAGTGAACATGAACAAAATGTATCAAATAAATGACCTCTTCGCCGTGGGATGCGGATCAACGTCTTTCACCATTCTCGTCAGCTGTAGATGTTCTTTTTAGGTTAAACTACCAGACTCCGACGTCGTCTTTCTCATTATCTTGTATAAGGTTGTCATTTTTATTAAAAGAGTTGCACGGGATGATTTTTTTTTAAATATTTTTTTTTACCAATGATTAATTAGGGCGTTAGGAAGCTTCCGCATCGAAGAAACTTAAACCCTGAAAGACCAGTTTTTGTTTGATAAAATTGCCTTTACAAATTAACGACGGGCTACATACATTCGAACAACAAAAGGCCTCGGAAAAAGCTTATTTATACACAGACGGAAATTTCATTCCAAAATTTTGCTCAACAATTAAAAATTACTGTATAAATTGAAATTATTTAATAAAGACAGACTTAATTGATCAAAAGGTTTCAGAATTAATTACAGTTCGGCGGTTTCTCTCATCTGATTTAAGGACCCTTTTTGAATTTGACACATCTGTCGCTTAAATACCCTTCAAACTTTAGTATTATTGCATGGCATTTGTTAAAGCTTTATGCTGTCTAAAATTCTTTCGAGTAAAAGGCGGAATCAGCATGATTCGTAGACTTCGAAAATATCGGAACAACTTTTCAACAGTTCTATACAAATATTATGTTCCTCCTTGTTAAATTTTCTCTTAACTTTATTTTAAAGAAATACTAAAAAACTAATTATTTATGCTTTTCTCTTTTATTCCAGGTTCAATACAAATAAAAACAAAAACTTGTAAGTATTGAAATTTTTCTTTAACACGTATGTAGCTAGATCAAAAAAATTTGTTTGAAAAACAGTTTTCAGAAAAAAAATAGAGTTGAGTAAAAGATGAAACCTCAAATACAAAAATGTTGGTTTACGCTAGGATCCTTAATTTAGAGTCTTAAAATGTCTTCTTTTTATGTGTGCTTGTGGAACCTTTTATAATGCGGAACTGATCTCCAACGACAAAAACTAAAAAATTCTCTGACTATCAGTCTGAACACAAATCAGATTAAAAAGAAATTTTTTTTTATTTATTTGTGTCCAATTCTTACCAAAAATTTCTTCATGTTTCATTAAGGTTTTTGGACACCTTCTAGGTTGAAAAAACCATACAGAGACACAAAAGTATTCACATCATTGATCTGTGGATCTAACCTGTACGGTTCAGTACCTAAGTTTGTCAATTTTGACCTTTCTTATTGCTCAACTTTACTAATACTAGAACTTTTATAAAATCAAATACACCATATTTTAAAGGATATTCACCAGTGCCACTCTTGGTTGATTATATTTATCTGTTGGTAGGTTGAACTATTATCTTGTCTTAAATTTGTCCACTCAACACTCAACAATTTTCGTCCGACTGACTGGAAAATACACTTTTAGCTGGTGATGCAAAAGTCCCAAGTCCGTAAAGTCAACGTAATGCTTCCTGAAGATGATGCCATTGGTTGAGTGAAACAATCATCCGTAAAAATAAAAACAGTTTGTTTATCGTTAGTAAAGATTTATGCGAATTGAGCGAATGTAAACCCACGGAGCAATCGGAATAGAAATAAACCCGAGTTTCAAACCACTACAAATTTTTTTTTTTATCTTTCATCATCCTCTGAATAAAGTTTGCATCCACATTGAGCCACGCAACACCGCATCCATATACAGGCTAGGTGAGCTCTTATTTTTTCGCCTCTACGGTGTTCAACTGCAGAAGAAAAAAATATATGGGACCACCAACATTGAATTCTCATCTCAGCGATTCCTCGGTTTTGTCCTTTCTTCTTACAGAAAATTGAGCAATTTAACAATGTCGAAAACAAAGAACAGCAGTGTCTAAAACATGCTTTAACTATTAAGGATGCTCTACCTAGTTGGATTTAAAGTAAGACAAATCGTTTTTATTCCACCTTATTTTATCGATTTTCATAGCATGCCATCCAAAAGAACCAAGTCAAAAACTGTGTCCCAAAAAAAGAACTGAACACATCTGTTTGCCATTTACTTACATTTTCAAAAATAGTAACAAACTATAAAGCTTCGTGTTTATTTATTTTGTACCTTCTCCACCTCCTTTTTGTTCAGATTTTTTTTTCAAACAAACCATGCGAAATCCTTATCCAAATACACCCAAAGAAGTACACACCGCTGGCATAATATTTTTGTCTGGGTCCTGTAATGCCTAAGGGAGGTTGGTCTTTATTGTTTTCTCTCTGCCCCGCCTCAAGTCAATGCTTTGGTTAATTACCTCGAATTAATATCACTAGCAACGCGGTAGCATAGCCTCATGTTGTTGATAGCAACAATAACAATCCAAAGACGAAGCAGAGAAATTCGCACGCCGAAAAGGAAGTGTATTTGTGTACATGTCCGATGATGTGCTAAGGCAGGTCGTCGAACATAGGGCCCGGCCTTCATTGCGTGAGCTTGTGCCATTTGGCTACCATTTTTCTATATTTATTTTCTTTTCCATTCTCCTGTTTCGTGTGTCCTTATCCCCAGCCCATTGAAGTTAATTGAAAATAATCAAATGATTAGAAGATTTTTTTTTTGTTTCACGTTTTGTGTTTGAGCCAAAGCGAGTCCTTGAAAGTTTTGCTCGGCTCTTGTTTTGCGTTTGATAAGTAACCTAGGCCTGCTGTTGTTGGCGGCTCCTGCTGTCAAGTTCTACCGTTAATTACAGTTGATTTAAAAATCCAATTAGATCAAGTAATTAATGAGCATAAAGCAAACTCGTCGTCCTGATGTTGTGGTTGTTATGTGAGGCTGCAGACTATCCTGGCTTGGGTGAGGCTGAAGCAGGCGATGGTGATTTAATGGTAGCCACAATACTCGTACAAACGATGGATGAAGGGCACACTTAGCGATAGGTGCGGTGAGCATAAGTGGGATCGTCGTCCTGGAAGTGGAACATAGGTAGAGAAATAGCACTACTTTCGATTTGGGAGCCCTTGGTTGTGAGCTCTAAGTCCTATTGCGTGTCAAAGGTGCCGACGTGGGTTGATTAATTAACCAAAAGGTAACAGTACTGATGATAGATGAACTGAGGTGAGTCCTTTGCCATTTGGACAATTAAGTTGTAAAGAAACTTGGTTTTTTAACAGACGATTCAATCACAATTCTGTTCCAAAATTTTATAAAACTGCTGAGTGTGATTCTCCAAAGCCAAGCTATGTCAGGAGCCTTTAGAAAAGCTCTATTTAACCTCTCCAGCTTAAGAGCGGATCAACTCCATTTTAAAGTTGCCACAAATAGCTGACACTATGTAAATACAAACACGACAATAAATTGAGGATATTGTCCCTAATAAATGACCCTCTTGCCCGTGTCAGCAACTATCATGCGATAAAATCCTTCTGCTAAGCACCAACGTTTATCTCCTGTCATGGCACAAATGATGCTCTAGGTGAATTAAACTACCTCGACTCGAGAACTGCTTATTTGTGACAAGAACACAGAATTGTTCTCATCTGTTAAAGGCGATTATGTCCTTTAAATCTGCGCTTGGCTGTTCCTCTGAAACTGCGATCCTTATCCAAAAGGATTACACGACAAAGATTTAAAATTCAATTATTTTCCCAACCACTGTGTAACTAGTAATCCCACCAACAGAAACTGGATCCATGCCTTTAGGATTCCTTTTAAGGACACCTCCATACAGACACACATCCTACCACAACGAGTCACCTTTGTGTGTTGCTGCCAATATTGTTGACATTACACAACAGTCGAGTAAAAATTATTATAATACGCATACAAATGCAATGCAGAAGGACTTTTTAACACACAAAAGGACTTCAATTATATGACCGGATTGTGGAATTTGTGGTTAAGTATAATTAATGCAGCCGCTTCTTTTCACTCGTCCTGGCGCGCAAATTAAAAATACTCCATAATGCATAATGTGGTGGGCTGCTGGCGAGGTGAGAGATGAGATGAGGCAAGCCTGGCGCCATGCGGTTCCTTTGTAAAATGCAATTAAAGTATTTCATCCAACAACTGGCATCCTTGTTAGTTGTGTAATTTTAATCATATCATAATGATTATGATGGCACGGTAATGGTACACAAATATTTTGTGGTGACTGAAATAATATTATTTATGTGGGTGTAGTGTGGGTTTCATTTGAAAGGATGTGTTGGAGGATCGGGAGATATTAAATACAACTACAGAGCGTGTAAGTGGGGCGGAAAATGTTATGAAACGCATGATATTTGATTAAAATTCCTAAAGGACCTCAACAAATGTAAACAAAGGCTAGAAATAAAGGATTTTGAACAAGTCTTGTGGATGGCTCTGCTTTGTTTGTAATTGCAATTTGCACTCGCGCAAAATTTCAAAAATATTATACCTGCAGTCTGCCGTAAGAATTTTTGCTCAAGTCAAGCAGCTGGAGGAGAATCCGCACCAACTATAGGTCAACACGAACTAATTTACTTTTGGTCTAATAAGCCCAGGCAGTCTGTGAAAACCCGAAAGTAGGACAAAAAAAAAATAAGGATGGATTGACTCAAGCGCCGCAAGAATTGTCGGTCTTTCTTGAGCGGCGTCGGAAGTTGCAAGCACTGTGGTCATTATCGGTTATGACCTTGGCCAATGGAGCCAAGCGATTGATAATCTTCATTGATTGATCGAAGGCTTCCAATTTGAAACCGGAAACGAACATGAACCCATAAGCGGAAGATGCAGAGATGTTCACCTGTGAAATGGGTTGATGACTTCTCGATAGTGATGCAGATACGAGTTGATTCAACAATGTATTCGATGCGTGCTGACCAATTTAATGCTCTTTAGACCGGGTTCACTGAATTCAAGGATCTTTCGGCCATCAACAATTATGCGTTGTTTGAATTCTTAATGAGCTTGTCATGCTGGACTTCATAGTTGACATCGCCAAATTATTGTTCTGTTAACTTATTCTATCATTGGTATTGAAGTGAAGGAGTAACACTAAGTGGTGACAAAATCTTGACAAACATCGAAAGTTACATATGCAGCTATGGCGCATAAAATACTGCGAACTAAGCGAATGCAAAGAAGTCGACATGAAGCGTCCCTATTCGGAGCAAGCAAATTCGGAATGTATTTTACTTTCCAACTTCACAAAAATTTTTAATTCTTGTCCTTACGCTTCTTATCGTACCTGTGTATTGCAGGGGTAGTCACAATCCCTTGAAAAAAAGCGAGTTAGGAATGCCATCAGGTTCACTTTTGTAATTGTACAATAGCAAGAGTTCTTATTTTATACAAATCCATTGGTCTTGGTGGTTACTGTTCCCATTCCTCGGTGGCCAAACCAATGTGCAAGTCTTTCCATCCATCCTTCTCTTATGGGATCGTTTCGAGTGGCAGGAAAACAGAATTTGTCCTATTGTCTCGTTTTTTGGGATCATCCAAACATTGAAAATTGAAAGTGGATCTTATATCATCACAAGTATAAATGACGCAACTTTAAATGCGAAAGGAATTTATTCGAGTTTCATTTTGAATGTTCTCCAATGAATCCTGGACAACCATGTAGAAGACTCTATAGATGAAACATCCCTATTCAAATCCCAACACGCATACCTGGGATCCACAGAAACGACTCTCCATGAAGTAGTGCATGTTATTGAGAACTTGTTTTAGTAAAAAGAGTACACACTAGGTACCTTTTTGGACATAGAAATGGTCTTCAGTGGGATTTTGAAGCCCCTTCAACATATTTGTATCGGGACAAGATATTTAGGCATAAGTGCTTACCTACATTTATGTTTAAGAGTTACGACTAAAAATGATTTGCAGAAATCATATATGGTAAAAAAGCGTTTTCCGCAATTATTTTGTTGAAAAATTTGAAAAGGATGAATGAGGTTAGGGTTACTAGAAGATTCAGGTGTCAGCCTACGACCATTTGTCCTGAAAATCGGCTGCAGTAATATTAAAATGTCAGCCAGTAAAATTTGTCAAACTCTTCAACATTGCGGTGCTCTCCACACAATTTTTATAGTGATGAATATGGAAAACATTTTGAGGAGAGAGGTTTAAGTTACACATTATCTCGTTCAATAAAAAATGAAATCAAGGCAAAAACAAACAATTGCTTTATGTAAATTGTGAAAAATATTTTAGTACAAATACAAGTTTTTTATTCATATTGACAGTTCTAAGTTTTAAAGCAAGAAAGTCACCTGCCTTTGATTTTTGTGTTTTACACATGAAAGATGAAGGTTTAACTCTTTAAATTACATTATTAAAATAACTTTTTTAACACAAAAGATTTTTTGAAATGCAGAACACCTATTTCCATGCTCGAAAAACAAATTCACTGCTACCATTTCATGTGAAATGAAATACCTTTATTCATAATTCAGAAAGTTCAGCAGAATGATAATGAAATCTTTAAAAAATAAAAACTTGTAATATATTAATCACCCTATACTTCACCATTAGTTTTCCCTGATGCCCTATTTCAAAGATTACTTTAACCCTTCCACAATTTCCGGGCAATCATACTTAAATTGTGCTGGCATGTAAGCCAGGTGAACACAAATATTACGGCAGGGTCCCATCGTATCTACGACAGAGATCAAATTTCAACCAAGTTAATTTAATTGGAGGCAAATAGCTTAAGTTTTCGGACACACATGTTTATTCAAATCATTTAAGCCAGTCCTCACTCCATTGGTTAATTTAAACGCACATCCGAAACCAAAGATTAGCCTTAAAAGCAATCTAAGAATCACTGAACTTTCTTTTTTGCAACTTCTTAATACAAAGGCGGCACCTCCAGATCACCTTATCTTCCTCTGGCTCAGTAAATTCCCTTATCCCAATATATGTCACGGATGGACAAGCTATCTAAGCTCAATGTCCATGACCATGCGAATCGCAGTGCTGCTGCTAAAAAAAAAAACACTCACCCAATCGGCCTTGGTACTTATCCCACATACAATTAGCCGTCAATTTGCGCGGCACCCAACCGCGCCCTCACACCATCAAGCCGCAGATATTAAAGGCTAGCTTATGGCCTACAAGTATTTCCTACTCAATAGAAAATCATTGCCATTACCTGAGCGACGCCGTCTCAACTTGCTGCTTTGCTGCTCGATATCCAATCGAGTTCGTCAAATATTAACCGCGTGCCTTGGCTCCAAAGTCCGTCAGACTGGTCGGTTCGGCAATAAAAATACTCGAACAGATAAACTGGGAAACTGCACCTGAACTTCAATGCGATCGCGCTTTGGATAATTCAGATCTCGCCATGGGGGACTCAACTGAAGACCGTCTGCGGTGGAGGCGGGTTGTGATACTCTTGACTGCTTGGCTCCGATACCTTTGGCTGTTGTATCACCGATATTTGAACAAGGCATGGAAAACTTTTTATGGCAATGGATTGTTAGTTAGTTGGGTCCATGAATGATATGGTGATCTTGGTATCGGGAAAGTTTACGGGTTGATCAGTGAGTCGCACTGGGTAAAGTTTGCACCTGGGCTTCAAAATGCCGCCTTGGTATTAAATCAAGCAAAACGGAACCGATGCTTTTCAATACTAAAACCAAGATACCCAACTTCCCATTCCCCGATCTGAAAGATCAACCGCTTTCTCTGCTCAATGTTGGTCAGCGATAAAGAAGATGTGATTCGCCCGATTCTAACATACAGATCACTAGTATGGTGGCCTACCCTTGGGAAGAAATACAATGTCATTAAACTTAACAAGGTACAGAGAACAGCATGCATATGCATATGTCAGATGCTCTGAAGCTTATGCTGCATCTCCTACCTTTTGACCTACACATTAAAAAACACTTCAGCACTCAACAGCGTCAGGCTCAGAGAGTCTGGATGCTGGACATCAAAACCTTAAGGTGATAGCACTATACTTGATCTTATACGAAGAGATTTGGTATTATCACTAACGGACTGTATGGTCCCTAGAATTTTTTTTATCAAATGATTTTGACATTAAAATCCCAGAAAGAGCGGAATGGAATTGTGGGCAGAACAATCTTCACTGATGGCTCTTAGATGGACAGCAGAGTCGGTTCGGGTGACTTCTCAAAGCATCTGTTTAGCCTATTTTCCAAACGGAACAATTTGCAAACCGGGAAGCATGTCGTCAAACCAAAAAAAAAATATCCAAATATCCTGTCAAGCCAGAAGGTTGCCGTATGCGTTGACAGTCAATAAGCCATCAAAGCTATTGCCTCCTTTACTTCACATGCAAAATTAGTACAAGCATGCCGTGCTGAAAAAGCGTCGTTAGAAATTAGAAGGTCAGCTCATTTCCCTTATATGAGTTCCCAATTACAGTGAAATTCTAGGTTACGAGAGGGCTGATGAACTTGCTTGAAGCTGCAGAGGAGGTTTTCATCTCACTACATGAAGTTACGGCTAATATATCCTCAGACTTCCTCGAAGCAGCGAAACTTAAACTGGCCAGACTGACGAACTGTGCAACATTAAGGAAAGTATGGCCCGAACAATAATCAAAAACAAAAGATATCCTTCGGCGAAGCCGCCATAATATTGCTAAATAAGTGGCTGCCTGTATAGGACACTGGCCGATTGGAGAACATGACCTTAAGCTAGGCATTCCACGCAACTCGCGTTGCAAAAACATAACTGAAAAGGAGACCATAACACATTTCTTTTGCGCCTGTCCGGCTCTTGCTAGAGACACACAGCTAGCGCTTGGTAGACCCTTGTTTAACTCATGCTCAGATGAGATTTCTCGCGAAGGATATTAAGGAACTTAAATACCTCGGGTTCGATTTGAAGATATCTCAAATACGCATAATAAAAAAGGTTCCAGAGCTGTGGTATTAAAAGGACATATAGTGCTGATTAGGTTTTTTGAAAGAATGAATCTAAAAAAGGAGTCTGGCGTCGTCAAGCCCATTAAGAAAGTAACTGCCAAGAGATCTCAATCTTTTTGCGGCATGGGGGGACATTCGCAGAGCAGATGCCGTACAGATCGAAGAAATGATGGCTCTGCAGCTTTTGACAAAAGTCGTTATATACTGAGTCGCTCCGCATGAGTGCCTTTTAATTATCAAGTTAGACGAGACGGATATCCTTTCGATTTAAGTTAATGAGAACTCTGGATCTATGATGGTCGATGACTGGCCACAAAAGCCTGGCTATTGTGCATATTTCGCTTTGATTCCAGCGTCCGTAAGCCTTGTCTATTTGTTTCCAAGTCAATACTTTTGTGCGGAACGACAATTGGCGTTTTAACAATTTGATTAGTTTCCAATTCTGATCCCTGCTGACATAATGCTCAGTTGTTCTTTGCACATCTAAACAAGCTTGAATTTTGTCTGTGTCGAGTTAAGGGCCTTAATGGCCGCCTGACTGTCAACGTAGATGAGGTAATGACCTCGGCCTGGAACACGCGGCCCCCGTGCCTAGGACAGTTTTAGAACCATCAGTATACAAAGCTAGCTCAGCTTCAGAATAGACAACATAATTTTCCTACTCCACCCTACTAGGAATTTTAGTACAATCTCCTGCCAGGGTCTGTTGTGGAAATTATAAAGTCCGTTTCAGTGGTTTTCTTTAAGGCTTCCCATTGAGGCAGGATAGAGGCGTGCCCTAAGGCATTCTCTGGCCATATGCGTGCTTCTCTCAATTTGAGCGCTGTACTGGCCGCTCTATTGCTGCAACAAAGGACCAGTGGTAGCAGATTCAATATTGTCTCTAGCTGCGGTTTGTGTCGATTTCATAGATCCGGTAACTCCTAAGCAACCGAGTCGTTGTACCCTCGTGAATTTTGCAAGATGATATTTCTTCTCAAGTGCTACACTCGGCTTGAGTCCCCATGTGTTGCTGAACATCATTTTACTCACGTTCTCAAAGCTTCACATGCCTTTCTGACGCGGTTTTCGATGTTGTCTTTCCAGCTCAGCTTTGAGTCTAGAATGACTCCGAGATATTTTACTGTCGGAGCAGTGCCATGCATCTTCGAGGGGTCGACCGTTGGAATATTTCTTCTGCTAGTGAATAGTACTGCCTCAGTTTTAGATGGGCTGTAGTCCAGCCCTCGTCCTCTGGCCCTACATATACTAATGAGAGTGCATGATTGGTCCTTTTGCCGAGGGAGGAAACGAATTTGCCTGATACCAGAATTGCAATGTTTCCAATTACCATTGGTTTTTAGTATCTTCATACCATCTTCTTGTGGTATGCCCCGTTTGACATTCTCTTTTCAGATGATAGCTCCAACATTTATAATGAGCGAGTTCAGCATGAGACCGATCCAGTTGAACAGTCCCTTGTTTATGCGGGTTCTGTTCAGACAATGTTGAATGGATTCAGAACTCACGTTAGCAAAGGCTCCCTCTATGTTTAGGAATATTCCGAGAGTGAACTCCTTCTTGTTGATTGAATTTTTAATCGTGCTGCCTACTGAATGTAGGCATTTTGTGATTTCTAAGATACTTATTAACCCTTGATGCAATTGTCAATCAACTATTCCAAGGTTTCCAGTAAGAAAAAGGTAGTGGTCCATAGTCCTTTGCTGAAGGGAATAAAAACCACTAGCATTTCTCTCCAAATGCAAATGCAAATATAATTAAGTATGAGGCATTGGCCGTATATTTTTGAAGCCACGATGTGATGATATCGACGCCCACATGCAGAATTGCCGGTCGTATGCTGTCTATGCCAGGATATTTGAATTCGGCAAACGATCGACGGACGTCGAACGTGTGTCTCCCAACTTTGAATAGCCTGGAAAGTGGCAGTTTCCTAAGGCGAGCCGTTCCGTTTGTACACTCAATCGAACTACAAAGACTGTTCCAGGAGTTCCTTTTTACAGATCTAATTTGTTTTTTAAAGAGTCGATTTTGATGTCGATATGTTGTCCACTCAATCCAGCCTTCTTTTGCTAGATAACAGCTCGAGCTGTTTTCATTAATTCGGCGATTCTCGCGTTCCACCAAGCTGGGTGTTTGTTTTAGTTCATTCGGCTTGTCTGACACTTTTCGTCATAAGTGCTCACGATAGAGTTGGTTAGTCTAGTGACCATCAACTTGATGCCCTCGGAGGATGCTGGACCCTTTTTGGGATAGAAACATATCGACTTCGTAACATCGTCTCTAAACTTGTACCACTTTGTTTTTCGTGGATTGCGGTTGAAAGTTCTTCGAAGAATATCCAGCAATGTCCAGATTCCTTGTAGGATACTCTCCAATCAATCACCTCAAAAGGAAGCTTGTCCACTACCTGTGTATCTGAGATGAAGGCGGGATTGCTACATCGGTTATAGATTAGAAGATTAGAGTCTAGAATGTGCTGGAAGAGAGCCTCACTATTAATATTGGAACTGCCCCAAATACTATGATGGGCGTTAGCATCGATGCCTAGGATTAAATTTTTCCTATCTTATTAGAAAGCTGTTATTGGTACCCTAACTTTCTCAGGCGGTACATCGATGCCGTCTTCGTGGGGCATGTGGAATGATGCCTTCGTAACGTCTCCGAGCTGAAATGAGGAAGAATTAGACAATGAAGGAGATGTTTTTCAATTTTTCTGCAAATACCCGGCCTTAACCAAACTCGTCTGCTTTCTGATCAACTCAACGACATCATCTACAACAATTCATCGATCGCACGGCCACTTTACTAAAGCGATCTCTCATAGCTAAGAACAACTTGATACCGGATAAAGTTGATGAAGAAAAAAACTAACAAATAAACTATAGCGTCGAAATTAATGTCGTAATTTCAAACAGAAAAGTTTGTTTTGCATTAAAAGTTCGACTCGAAATATAAATAAAAATATTTCATACTAAATTTGAAGTATGGACGAATAAATTCAAATCGGAGCCACCCAGAGTTAAGTACATGCAGCAAGGTTAGGATAGAACGCGATCACAACAAGTGACTATATCATCACTGGACGATAGTCATACTTTGAAAAGGTGATTCTTCGCTGTTGAAAGTTAATTTCCTCTACTAGAGATCCTTTTTTTTTTGTTCCAGGAGCATAAAGTTAAAATATTTAAAATATGAAACCTCAAAAGCCTGATCGTTCGGCCCAAGGTCGGATAATGATTGATCCTGTACCGAGTATTAGTAAACGTATGTCACAACCAACGCCGCGTTTACTTCAACTATCTCTGCCAAAATTCGGGAGTCCTGAAACATCACATCGTTCAGTCAATGCTGAGCCAAAGAACTTAAAGTCCACCCTTGGGGCAGCACAATTTTTACTCATACACAAATCAGCGAATCTGAAAAATTTAAATCGTAATAATTAAAAAATTATTGCAACATTTTAATTATCCGCTTGCTTGTAGCGAATGAAAATTGTGTGTTAAAAAAAATAGTGTGAATGTGCACTGCATTTTACAGGACCTCGTTGGAAATACTAGAGTTTCAAGACACAACGCAATCTTTCCAACATTGAAGCAAACAAGAAATCTTAAGCTTGTGAGCTGTTATTATATAGTCTCATTGTGTGATAGGTAAAAAGTAGGTAGGTAAAAGTGGTGGTTCAGTGAGAACCTAATTAGCACTAAGAGCCGTTTTAATACCACAACTCTGTTACCTTATTTATGATGTAATTTGGTGTATTTGAGATATCTATAAATCCAGCCCGAGGTATTTAAGAAGGACATTAGTTCCTTAATATCCTTAGCAGAAATCTCATTAATTGAGTTGAAGAAGGGTCTACCAAGCGCCCGTTGCCTGGCTCTAGCAAGAGCCGGACAGTCGCAAAAGAAGTGCGTTAGGGTCTCCCTCTCAGCTGTGTTTTTGCAGCTGCGACAATGTGAGTTGTGTGGGATACCTAGCTTAATGGCATGATGTCCAATCGGCCAGTGTCCTGTGCAGACCGCCACTAATCTAGCAATATCATGACGGGCTCGCCGAGGAGATCTTTTGTTTTTGATTGTATTCCGGCCATATTTTCCTTGATGTTGCACAGTTCGTAAGTCTGACCCATCTTAGATTTGCTACTTCAAGGAAGTATGACTGCTTGTAGTGAGATGAAAACCTCACCTGCAAGCGAGCGCTGAAGGGCAGATCCCTTTCTAGCAAGTTCATCGGCCTTCTCATTGCCTGGGATGGCACTGTGGCCGGGAACCCATATAAGGGAAATGAGCTTACCTTCTAACGACGCTATTTCAGCTCGGCATTCCTGTACTAATTTTGAATGTGAAGTAAAGGAGGCAATAGCTTTGAAGGCTGCTTGACTATCAATGCATATGGCAACCTTCTGGCTTGGCAGGATGTTTGGATGTAATTTGATTTGACGACATGCTTCCTGGATTGCAAATAGTTCGGCTTGGAAAACACTGGAATTGTCGGGCAGTCTATAGGCTTTACAGATGTTCAGAGATTATGAGAACATACCCGCACCGACTCCGACGCCCAGCTTAGAGCCGTCAGTGTAGATTGTCCAGTTAAAGTCCTTACATATCTGACCACTATTCCATTCCGCTCTTTCTGGGATTAGAGTGTCAAAGTTATTTGATGGATAAATTCTAGGGACCGTATAGTCCGTAGGTGAAGATACCAGATCTCTCGGTATAAGATCAAGTATAGCGCTATGACCATAGGGTTTTGACGTCCAGCATCCAGACTCTCTGAGCCTAATGCCGCTGTGAGTAGTAGTGTTTTTAATGTGTAGGTCCAAAGGTAGGAGATGCAGCATTACCGTCAGAGCATCCGACGGAGTCGATCGTAGAGCGCCTGTGGTGCCTATGCACGCAGTTCTCTGTACCTTGTTTAGTTTGGTGACATTGAATTTTTTCATGAGAGCCGGCCACCATACTAGTGATCCATATGTTAGTATCGGGCGAACCACCGCCGTATACATCCATAGGATCAGCTTTGATTGGAGACCCCATTTTTTGCCAAATGTTCTACTGCAGGCGTAAAAAGCTATGCACGCCTTTTTAGCTCGCTGATCAACGTTTAGCTTCCAGCTTAGTTTAGGGTCTAAGGTAACGCCTAGGTACTTGGCGCTGGTAGACAGAGAAAGCAATTGTTCATTCAGACGGGGGAGTGGGAAACTGGGTATCTTGATTTTAGTGGTGAAGAGTACCTAGGGTTAAAACTAGCATTCATTTTTTAACTTTACTGTATATATACATAACACTAAACTGCTCTGCCTTAGTATGACAGTTTTTAATAAGAAGAATCATCTCTGCTGTAAGCGCGTTGGTCTCTTCCATGGTGAATAGTTCATTTGTTTTATTTGTGTTCGTTGCTCTTTGCAGCTGTATATTGGTATTTTCTCTGTTGCCACGTGGCCAAATTAACATCAAACCATTTCTACAACTCATTCTCGAAATTCTCATAAAAATTCCTCAAAATTCACCTTTCATTTCTCGCAAGTAATTTCCAAACTCATATGTCTTGCCTTTCAACCAGAACCAATTAATTTCTGCGGACATATGCTCTCACTTGCCACAAAAGTCACTTCTGTTCGAAGTACAATGCCCATTTAATAGACATCAAGTAAATAATGGGCAAATAATACAGTACATGGCTAGCCACACTCAATTATAGAAATCCGAAAGCCTTTTGAATCATGCCGGGCTCGTTAATTATTCACCATTTGACAGGCAGCATCCTGACAATTGTCTAATGGCAGCGCAACGGAAAAATTATTACCCCCCTTCGACCGACCTTCTGACCCACAGAGACTGACAGGCCAATCTGATATATATACGAGCGGATGTGTACATAACGAAAGTAGCAGCACGCTTTACCCATTTCAAGGACAAACAGAATACTAATGGATACCCAAATCCTTGTTGTTGTTAAGTTCCTCTTCATGGTAAGGGTTGAGCGTTATTTAGGGCATAAAGCCCTTCAAATACAAATTCACACATCAATGCGCCCTTATACTGGTAGCCTTTCAATTTCACCTTCTTCTTTGAGAAAGAAACTTTCGTCCTTCTTATTGACTGTCGATTATTCAATAGAGTTGCTCCACTCGCTCATTCCTTTCATCTCCTTTTTGACGCAGTGCTTTTCGTTTTCCCAATTTGCTGTTGCCCTTTCCCCCATGCCAAAGATAATTAAAACCTGAGTTTATGACAGTCTTATTGAAATGCCTTGGCAAAAAGCATAAAAATAGGGACCAAAGGAGCACACAAAAAGAACTGTGTTTGCTCCTACTTCAGAGAGCAAATAAAGTTCCCTCTTAAAGTTGCCGATAATCCTGTGCTTGGAATTGCTAGTTTTAGTACAGTAATGGCAGATCCTGAGCGCCATACAAACACTCATATACGTACGTCAAAGGGTCCTTTTGAAGGGTTTGGAATAGTAAAATAAAAATCGTTAGATTTGGTGCAGTTGAATAGCGGGTAGTGCCTATTGAGTCGTATTCAAGGATTACATTCACATGTATGAGTATAGAAATTTGTTCTCGCATTGATAATAGTACAAGTGACCACAAACCTTTGGAATAACATGAATACCACGTGTGTATGAGGAGCGTAAAATCCTTTTTTTACGGCTATTTGTGTGGCTGAATGCCCGGGCTTTGCAGCCCGGCTTAGGCTGTAATGAAAAATAAGAATTTATGAAAAGAAAGCAATTAATGTGAGATCGTGAATCGACTTTGAGAGTTCTTTTGGTTTTCTTCTACTACCAGTATTTTTCTTCTGCTGCTTAAGATAAAAGGATTTCTGTTTGCCTTTTTTGTTTTTTTTTCTTCGCTAGAAAATCGAAAGAAAACCGAACATTTTATTGCGAAATAGACGAAATATCCTTTCCTTATCGGCTTATGGAATTAATTTGGGTGACAAAATTAGAACCAAATTGGTTCTCGTATAACAAATCTCGTGCGTATTGGATCCTCATTGGTATTCAGACAGAGTTTGGCGTTGGACAAGGGGACCTACGAAATTGCCACAAATTTAAACATTATTGGGGTTTGAACCTCTAAAAGGAGTTTTGTCTAAGTTCGAATGTGTTCGAATTACTCATAAAATGGGTAAGTATTTTTTGGGGTGTAAATGTGTCCTTAGAACTTACATTATAGCTCTGCTGGGCTTCGTGATTAGAGTACATTCGGTATCCGGTGGTATTTCTTTTAAGATTGATTATTATCAGAGGTAACTTTCGAATGCTTCTTTCAAGCAACTATTTTTACACACAAAAGCAATTTTTTTGGAACTACATTCATGGAAACCAATTCACAAAATTAAAACCTTTGATTAATGCAATTGAATTCAAAACAGACTTCAAATTAAAGACTTAAATCACCATTCTTTTGAAGTTAATTGACTGTGGCATTCAATTTCAAGCAATCATAGAATTGAAATCATTTTCGAAAATCAATTTTATTCTCTTATTTTCAGTTTAAGTCGGCATTGAATTTTTATTCTTATTTCTTGAAGTCATTATTGAATTCACTTTTAATCGGTTGAAGCCAGTGAATTCAACTACAAGTGTTTGGATAAACTTCAACACTATGTGGAGTTTGCAATAAGAATCTTCTTCTTTATTTTAACGGGGCGGTCGTGATCGGAACACTCTGCCACGTCGTTCGCCGGTTTTCCGATTTTGTAAAAAGTATAGCTGGGAAGAAATCCGAGCTACATTAATTGGCCTGGCACATAGGTAGGTGTTTCCATAAAATTCAGTAACTTCAACTGATTTTATGTGAACTCAGTTAAATTCAATCAAATTATATTTCCAAAATATTTAAGAACTCTGAACTCTTGAGATCGCAAAAAACTTGTCATTCGTCGCAGATTTCTCGGCCATCTTACACCAACTGAGCGAACTCTAAGGCGCTTAGCCGCAAGTCTACAGAAGAGGTAGCAGACAAGGTTGTGGTGCTCGATCTGTCGCGTTGATTCTTGATTGTCAAGCAGATGATTTGCCACGCAGTTGGCCACAACAAATTCTTCTCCTGTTCGTGTTTCCTTAAAAATGTAGGCAGTCCATGAGCTTCACTTTCAACCTTTCATCAGGTCTAATCACACTAATTTTTCGGGGACACCGTAAGTGCTGGTGAGCGGTTGAAAAATTAAACTGAAGGACATGGCAAGCTGGAATCGAGTATAAAGAGCGGCAGGAGACATTTTTAGGAATACAGGCGTGGGTCGCGTAAAATCTCTTCTTGGCAATATTATTCATTGGTTTGGGGGTTTTTGAAGTCAGTCGTCGACAGGATAAGTGCATAGCCTGCAAGCTCTAAATGAGAATCGCCCGAAGCTCTAACCAAAAATCGTCTTGAAAAATAATGAAAAAGAAAAACTGAAATGCCCAACCAAAGAAGTTTTGAAACAAAATCAAGTGAGTGATCTTGGGTCACCCTTAAGAAGGCATTTATTTTGAATGAATAGACTGGAGTATGAATCACTTCTTTATATCCAGAGACTTGTGTCCATTTGCTTTACTTTTAAGGAGTCCGTACCTTAAGACTGCCAACGTAACCCAATTACTTAGAGTCCATTGTCCATCCATCCTTGTGCTCCACGGCTGTAACTTCTAAACCCTTGTAGGTAGACACTTAAATTTACTTTCACAGAATGCTTTTAACAATAGGAACAAATTATAAAATTAATATTAAGCTTTAACTGAATCCCCATACTTCAAGAAACAACAATGCTCCAGACAAATCCCTCCGCAGTGTGAAAAGAGTCACGATAGTGAAAAAATGGCTCAAACCCTGCGGGGTGAGCTTTAAAGGAACTTTTTCTTTTCCACTTCCAGAATCTTTCATTCTTCCTTAATGTCAATTTCGAAAATAGGATATCAGTCTCCTTTTGCCACTCTTTCCACATTTATGGACACGAAATTTGGTTCCCTTAAGCGCCTCTTAAGTATCCACGTAGATCGCATCGATTATTCTTATTTTCTTAGACAATTCCTTTTTCACTCGCTCTTATTTTGTTGCAGAGCGATTGTCCTCTTTAGGAAGGTCTCTCACATAAATGTCTTGTATCCTTTCCATTGTCAGACGCATAAAAGAGGAAAGACGCTATAGTCATTAAAAGAGGAGGCTTTTGTTGTACCATAAAAGGAATCATCACTTTTGGACACGTCCTTCGAAAGCTTTGGTAACCTCGCATGCATAGTTGGCAGGCTCGTCACTTGCTTAAACAACAGAGGTGTCAGACTTAAACAAAAGGTCCCTCAAAGGCCGATATGTGTATATACTTGTCCAAAAAGCAGGCACCTTATTAAGTGTTGTTCACTTTTCTTTCACTTATCATCGTTAGAGGATAGCTAGTAAAAAATGTCACCAAGTATATGTGTTAAAAATCAAAACTGCCCCCGCTTTTAGAAAAAAACTCTCCGACGGGAGCGAAAGAATCTGAATCAATCAGTCAAATATATATTTTTTTAAGTATTTTCATGAAGAAATTTTGATTGTGTTACAAATAAGGTCTGTCTTGCTTTTTTTACAACCGATCCAATTCGCAGTATTTTATTTCCACTTACTCGCGGTAGCACAACTTATTTAAAGGTTACTTAGTGTCACTGTTATGCCCTTTTATGCTTCTAAATGTGGATTAAATAATGCAGGAAAACAGTAGACTCACTTCCAACCCGCATAGTTAACAAGTAAGTTCTGATGGGCAATCGTTCTCATACAAGCTTTTGTTGCGTATTTCAAATACAATCCTGCTGCCCCTTGCAATTTGACACAAACCCTTAAGTAACAATTATGATTACCTTAAATCCCCGACTCATCCTCGAAACAACCCCCACACACTTCGTTCAAATGTTAATTAAATCAATCCCGTACCAAAAGCTTACAAGTCCTCTCGACAAGGACACTAATGAAGCCAACAACCTAAGCTCCAAAGTATTTAGAAGGAGTCCGTAGCAGGTGAGTTCTCTATGTCGTGGTTTTTAACCGCCTCAACTCCGTTGGGACAGCGACGATGATTCCCTATGGATTTAGAAATGTCGCAACGTCTTATAATGCCACAAGACGAGGTAAAAAAAAACACAAAACCCAGACTATGTGAAGGAATGAAAACTTAAGGAAGGAAAAACAAAGGAAAGAAAAAGAGGAAAATTAAATAAAAAAAAAAATGCAGGCTAATTTCATTTGCTCCCTCGAGGATGATGACAACACAAATCCGATTAATTTAGAATGTCCTGCAGTTTGCCCTTCCATCTTGGCCTAGGGTTTGTGTTTTACCTGCAAAAATACGAGCGACCGCCAGGACTTACGGAAATTCCTTTCTCTTGCAAGATTTGCAGGAGATGCAGATCTCATACTCATATAGTATAGCAACAAGACAATTTGCACGGCAGCGAGGGCCGCAACGAACGTTTATCCGTACTTTATTAATTATTTATGGATGCAGGAAAAGTGACCCGCTTTGGTTTAACCACGTGGCGAGCTGGCGATGTCGGCTCACGCATTCTCTCACCCCAACTAATTTTGCATCAATTTGTGTTATTTATTATTAATCTGGGTTCATCCTTCCGAAATTAATGAGGCAAAGCGCGAAAAATTCATCATGGAAGGCATTGAAACTGTTCCATGGTTAGAAGGGGCTCGAGGCCTAGGCATTTGAGTGGCTGAGGGAAGCCCGTAATCAGTTTAATGGATGGCGGTTTTGCATTGCTTATCGCAAACGTTTTAATCTGAAGATTATTCAAAATAGAGGTGCATAAATTATGGCAGGGTTTCATGGTCGCTATCGTAAGCTGCGGTATTTGTTCCTTTTCACCTGAGGCCTGTCTGAATAGTATCTGCGTAGCAAAATCGTAACCAGAAAATCATGCCAAACTCCCAAGATACTGCAACGCCTTGATTACAGAGTATTTCTTGCGTTTGCCACATTTATTCATTGCTCACAAGGAAGAAATGATCAGATCAACGAATTAACTTTAAAAATTATTCGGAAATCATTTAAAGTATGCCAACAAAAAATCCGCCTTAAATGAGCTAAAAGCTAAAATGGGAGGGTAACTCTATTTGCGGACCATCCTTGAATCTATCTTCGAAATGAAAATAAATAAAATTTAAATCAAATCCTGGACCAGGAATTTTTTTATTGAGATAGAGAAACGCTTCAGGAGGAATAAGGCCGTCGACGCGCATTGTCCTATGGTTCATATCATTGGGGTAAAAAGTCCCGGACATCAAGTTGTTTTTCGAAGTTATAGCTCTTGCAATGTGGCTTTAAATAAGTTTTATCAGTTCAAGGATTAGAAGGTTGTCCACTCTGATCATTACTATAGACTTTCTTGTAGTCAGACTCTGGAGTTCTGTAGCATAAGAGGCATTGTTGAACCAAACGGGACACCATAGGCAAGGCAGGTCGAATGAGGGCCGTGTAGCAACTCCTGCTGCTGACTGCTATGAAACAGTCTCTTTGTCAAGGCAAAGGTCCCTTTATCTCGGGCCAGAACAGTATCTTTATGTTTTTTAAAATATAGATACTGATCCGACCAGATCCCAAGGCATTTGATAACACTTAGTGGCTGCCAGTGGCTGCCCATTTTGTCCAACGATAGAGAACATTCACCACTTCTTTTTAGTATTTCTAGAGGCCCTAGACAACGGAGTCTTTAACAAATTGGTCTCGCACTTTTGGAAACTGATCTTCAATTTCCAATTATTGCAATATCTCTGAATCTTTTTGACCTCGATCTTCGGACTTGACCTGAACGCGATCCAGTCACCTGTGCATAAAATTCTTCTGAATGTGTGTATGTCACTGAACTCCTCCTAATCAGTTGGACCGATTTTGATGCAATTTGTTGTGGGTGTTTGAATGGATTCTCGCATGGTGCAGAACCAGTAATCAATGTTTTTTCATGCATTGCTGTGCCGATTAACCTCCTGAGAATGATTATAAATGTTTATTTAAAACGGATCTCAACTGCAGGGTGATTGTATTATCGTTTGTGTCGTTAACGCATGATTTCTTTAGTTTATTTTAATATGGATTAACTAAATGAATGGTTGGTAATTTACTGGCTTCAAGTTTTCTTGAAGCATCTTCAAAAGCAGCAAAACTTCCGCACAATCAATGGATCTCATTGAATAGTATACTGCATCCCAGCGTATTGTACAGTGACATTTTTTATGATACGCGTTAATTGCAGTTAACGTCCGATTTTTTTTTTAAATATTTTACTAGTTTGCTCCATTTGCTCACAATTTCGGCTTATTTCGAATTTCTCTTCACAGTTTTTTCAATTTTATTATGCAACAAATGATTAACGAAGTGAAGGTCCCAATCACGTTCACACCTCAAACAATGACGGGCTTCTTTTCTTCAAGATCGCATCTGGATTGTCTTAGTCTTGGCAGCTTAAAAATAACTTTATCAATTGTTCATACTTAGACTTGAAGTCAATGCATGCTTATCGCTGCAAATATCTCCTTCCATTGATTTTATAGATAAACAACAATTTTTGAGCACACGCTCTTTTTTGGAGTGCAAGATAAATAAGATGCCTTCAAGAAATTATCTGTCCATATTGTTATCGAGTAACCTAAGCATACAAAAAATACACTGTTTCACGAGCGTTCTTAAATGAATGCAATGAAATTATTTTGAAATTATTAACGCCCTCACTGGGTCGTAGGCCATTTGAAAGTCTGTCACATTAGGACAACTAGCTGGTATTCAAACGATTTCGGCTACACTTTGCAAATTCGAGATTTCGAAAGTCTTTATCGATTTTATTCGAACCATGTGGATTGGCTAAATGATCACTTTTCAAAGACAGTAGGAATATTCGCGGAGGGAAAACTAAAAATCAGCATGACTGTTTTCTTGAGATTTGTTGGAGATTCTGAATTTCAAAATGGAATTGCAAACGCCTTCGCCATAAGACTATCTGAATAACTGCACTGAAAAACTATAATTTGCATCAACTGTATTATTTTTTTGCAGTTTCTTTGTCAGTACACTCGCTTAGTGAACTAATATTTGTGATTCACAGGCGACTACGAATTGAGACAAAGGTTTTGTATACTAAAACACCAAAACGACCTTTTTCGTCTCGTCTTATAGCTCACTCCACTGAGATTTAGCATAGTTCCCACAGAGTACACTGAATTTTTTGGCGGTCTACCTTGTGGTCTCTTAAAAGCATAGTCATTCAAACCAATCGCCGGATTCACTCACATGCATTCATTTCTCTTGTATCATTAATGTGTACACTGAGATCCGAGGTTTTTGAGTGCATTTACGCAACTCAATGTAATATTTGCATTCACAGTATTTTGTTCACTTATATTCAAAATATTCAACAGAGCATCCACCATTGTCGTCAGTATTCTACCTTACATTACAGCCAAAGCCAATTGAGCATTTACAGCAGCACAGCCACTCACTAAGACCTATACTATTTTATTTTATCCCGAGAGCAAGTGGTGACTGGACCTGTGTGTCAGTTTGGTCTTTCTGCTCCTCCTTCAGCCACATGAAATCAATGATTCTTTAAATTTTAAGACTGCCTTAGCAAGTGTCGATCTCTAATTCCCGAAATTTTCAGAAATAGTTTTCCTTAATCTACATAGATATAAATCTGTCGAAGCCTTTTTCGGTTTGCAAACGTTAACGATTTTTAAAACGCCTTTGAAATTGACATGGTCAGCGCGAATTATGATATCCACTATTGTGATATCAAAATAAGAAAAAAAAACAAAGAAAGTTTCACAATATTTGATTTATAATTTTTATTTTTATTTTTAATATTTGGTTAACATCCAAAGCCTAACATAGTTAACGACAGACTAAATAATTGCCTCCTCCAGCCTCACACCATTCTAGCTTTTTTTTTATTAGATCTTCTCTTTCAAAATTTAGCACAAGTCTATGTTCCGTTCAAAAGTTTTTAGATATTATTGGTGAAGAGGGAGTAGTGGCTGCAGCTATTGATGTGATAACCGGCACTGCTCCCTAACCCAAGCTACGTGTGTGGCGGGTGGCTTGGCTGTGCTGCTTCTGCTTTTTTTTTTTTTTTTTTTTTTTTTTAACTTGGTGATATTTGTTACACGACGTTACTCGCGCAAAAAAGGCCCGGATTGAGCAGCGGGAGATGTAAGCCGCTCAACATGAGCTAAAAAAAGAGCAGGATGCCTCTATAGACCAGGCATTGCCGATTGGCGGAAATAATAAACTCATTTGTGTCAACGCATTACAAAACTTAAAACGCGTTATTATCGAAAACACGTTTTTAAAAATGTCTCCTTACCGCTGTAATTAACATATTGACCTGAAATTTTGAGAGCATACACAGAAAATGTGTCCTCGCGGAATGGCGGATTGTTTTTTCGATGGATACATTTTTGCATTTTCTATTTATTTTTTTATGCGAAAAAACGCTAAAATTAGAACTTATTTTAGGTTCTGTATATCATCAACAAAAGCAAGAAAAAAATACGCACTCAAAAAGCTTTTCACGTTTCCTTTGAAAAAAATAAAATGTAAACTTCTCAAATATGGCACTCCAAAGATCGATTCGCAGCTACGTGGGCGCATCTTGCATTTTGAAAAAAATGTATGATTTGTTTTTGGAGCAGTTTTTATCACTGTTATAGAAGCTGCCCGTCAGAAGAGAAGAACGGACTATACTTTTAGTTGTGAGCAACTAAGGCTCGAAATTCTCTGCTTCCCTAATTGTTTATCGAATACTCGAATAAATACTATAAATCTAAAAAATGATAAAAAGGCTAAAGTAACTGACAATGCGCCAATTATTGACTCAAGTGTGCATTCAGTAGCCACATTAACCGAACATAATCTATAGTATATTAAATTCGTTCCACTTCTGTGAGTGATTTTAAGACGATGAATGATTTTAATTAAATCATTTTCGATTGACATGAACTCAAGAGCTTTCGAAAAAACCGCACAACAACCGTCAAAATGAAATAATAACAAACGGATTGTCACGTTTCGTTTAAAATTGTATGTAATAAGTTTCTAATTTTGAGGTCACATGTCCGCTGCTTAATCCGCGATGCAGCATTGTTTAATAATTGATTTACAATAATCAAACAGGATTTAGTCCTTGTTTTTGCAATCGAATGTGCAAACAATTCATCGTGTGTCCTTGTTTTTTTTGTTTATTATTTAAATTTAGAAATAAGCTACACAATTCAATTGATTGAATTATTTATTGAACAAGCAATGAATTCAATTCAATTTCTCATCAGCATCCAGGTTGTTCGTTTCATTTTTTTTTGTTTGTTTGCGGTGAATGTTGAAAAATTAAAACGACACAATGTCCTTCCATATGTGTACGTAGTACAATTGTACATACACGTACAATTGGAGTTTGTTTTCAATATTCCGATTCCCATTCCCAGTTGAAAGAAATTTGAAGGGGGAAGAACGAGTTCACCCGAGGAGTCCTTTATCCTTCTTTTCTATCGGGCCGAAATAAATGGAATGTAAGACACCAGCTCGGAGCGGGTGGGAGATTCTGCTTGATGGGCGCCGCGGATGGAGAATTAATTAAAACTTCCTGGCGACAATTTTCATCAAAACGTTGTTCTAATTATAGGTATAAAGTGGAATTAATTTTGGAAGAATCCTGTCAACACAGAATTAGAAATTGAGTGCAGATTGTTGGGGTATTGTTTGGCTTGGATTGGGGGGAGAAGAAGGCTGTCTTTAAATTTAATTATCTCTCGATATGGCGGAGTTCTTTGAAAGTTATGCCCCGAAGATTTCGGGCGACATTAGCACTGTTAATCTGATTTATGAACTTGAGATTATACTGTTATAGACTGGCTAGGATTTTGGGCCATGGGCAAGGATAATGCCAATTTCTCATCGATCATTGAAGCATACATTGGAAGGAAGCAAGAGGCATGACTGAAACGACGCATTTAATTCAATCCAACTTTAACTGTGTAAGAGTACCCAAATCGGAATTGATAGAGTGGTCTATGTTCGAAGTTCATTAGGCGTTCATTAGATTAGCTTTGGACAATGGCATCCATCGGCAAGCTAGGTATACGAATTGAAGAACTAAGGAACAGGCATAAAGCCTTTCAAGTGGTAGTTCTCAACTAAAAGTATTGTAGCAGAGTTCAAGCAAAGGATCAAAACCTTCCCGTTCTACTGCATCGCTATTAACATACCGACGGGCCTATTCGATTCATACCACTAGGCGTGTCTTCATGGTGAAAATACCAATTACTATGGTACTTCAATTCTATCCAGATGGGTTGTTTAACGGGACAGCTTCCTCGAAATTTAAACTTCTTATTCGATCAAGCTTTCTTACCTTTACTGTATAAGCAGCTTGGTCTTCTTATACTGCCGTACATTTAGTTCAGCATTGTGATTCATACTTAAGTGACCGATGAAAAAATGACTGAAGGTTTGGGCCATTTTAATAGCTTGCTTGCTCTCAAGGGATTCTGACGCAGTAGAAACTAGTTTCGAGGTACCTTCGATTGAAGCCAGTTATCTCTCAAGAGCTTCGCGTAGCATGTATTATTTATTTCTACGCATTTATTCTTTGCTAAAAATTCCGGTAAAGTCAGATCAGTGAATTAACATCGCAAGACTTGTGCAATAACAATCATTGAAATGAGATTAAAAAAATGCTGCTGAACGCACATCGGTTTGGGGGCATCGCGACGATTGAAACATATACAACAACTGCGCTAAGTTCATTGCGCAATCCGATTTCCAGGACTGCCCCAGGAAGTGGTTGCACCGACGAGAGAGTGTAATTCGTGGCAGAGTCAAAAATTAACAGAATAATCTAGTATTTTGAGACGATTTTTCCACAAGTGGACAGTTATTTGCATTCGTTTAGTTCGCGGTATTTTATTTTCCTTTATGTATTGTTGATACATTTTCGTGCTTTCGATATTTTAAAGATTGCCTGAAGCATCAAGGCACTTTCACAAAATATTGTTTTGATAAAGCAAGAACAATAGCACGACCACCTATAAGTCGGGCTTCTTTCATTGGTCGATGACTTGAGCTTTAAATATTCAGCACTCATTATTAAGAATTATACCCGTCAAAGAATATCTATTACTTAAATATATCTACACAAGAACAAGCTAATCCCTTGCAGACATAGCAGAATAGCACACCGATAGATAGTGTCAAAACCAGTGGAAACCTTTTAGGAGAACCAAGATATATATGGTATGTTACTTAAAGGAAATGCAGGGGATTTATTGATTGATTCATTGTCTTACCCATCAGAGTAGCTTTAATAATACAAAGCTTGAAAAGGCTATTCAGATAGATGCAGGCATACTCTGAAAATTTGTGGTATACTTTAAAGATTTGGTGAGAAATCTATGCACTTTTTTTCCAGAGCAAAATGGCTGGATGTCGAAGTTGGTAGAGCGCCGGCATTTCAAGGTTAATTTATGGGTCTCAGATTCGATTCCTTGAGTGGTCTTAATTTTCGAATCTGGTATAGTCACCATTTGCCACTGTGATAAAGTTGATGGCACTATCACTGGATTGATCAATCAGCGATAGTAGTCTGAGTAATTGGTGGCGCTGTTGTAGTGGTTGTAGTATCGGATTAATTCCTAGTTCGTGTTGTCAAAATAGTGGTTTGTGTAGATTACGAGTAGATGTCTCTGCTGTGAAGGCATGACACCGACGGTGGGGTTTTGACCTAAAATCTTCCAAACTTTCAAAGTATCATACATACATATATAAAGAACTAATGTCGAATAAAATACGGCGAATTAGGCGAAAGCTTATAGTTGGACATTTTTCGTCCCACAGAAAGTGTGTTGAAGTGTGTTGAAACCAAAACTGTGCTACCCTCATTATAAGAGTATTCATATCCTCTTGAAGAGCGAGCAAATTGAAAAAAAGCACTGGACATACAATTTGAAAACGAAACAAGCATGATTACTCATTGCTTGCGTTAATGTCAATTGGTCCAGAGCCTTGCGTTAACAAGAAGGCCTTGCAGCTGTAACCTGATAGCCTTATTTTAAAATGTTGTAAACGAATGAGCAAACTGCATCTAGCTCGGCTTTGTTATTGGTTAAATTAAGGCCCGTTAGTAAAGGTATTATTTCTATTACTCACTGTGATCATTCAACAAATTTCAAGCTTCATAATTTTGTAACATTGCTTTTTTTTTCATTGTTCTAAACAACAGTAGTCCTATCGAGTACTTCTGAGACTAGTCCCAAATTTTAGTGTTTCATCAGTTGCTTGCTGAATTCCTCCCCCTAATCACTTTCACCGCAACTCTCGAAATGCTCAGCAGTTTGCCCTTAAGTCCACAATATGCTATATGATTCCTTTTAACCCGCACACCAGTGTTGTTTAAAGCTCTTCTACACTAGGTATTTCCAACTCATTATAATTTGCAGAAGTTCGAAACTTCCCTGATCATTTCTAACAACGTTATGTGTCAGCATAATAAGGGTATTTGTATACCTTTAAATGCGGGTATATCAGTTAAATAACATCGATGTTGGACAAAAATGCCCAGAATTGCATATAATTTCGTCTGAGCACACGACAGTATTGAAGGTCCTTTTGTGAAATAAGATTTCGGGTTTGAGAGAACACGAAAGTACCTATTTTTAAAAGACCATTCGTAGGCATTTTCCGTTAACTTAACATCCACAAAGTGAGTCTAAAATACAAGTGGCTTTACGAGTATTTGAATGTCAAATCTTCCTTTTCGAACTGACCGTCACAAAAGCAGTTTTTTTTTTCTGCAAAATTCTTCATTTTGGTGCGTGACTTAAATATAAACCTTGTCAAAACATTTTTCACTCTTAATGTTCAGTAAAATTGAATCAAATTTACCTCAGTCTCCAGGCACTCAGGCATCTTTTCTTTTACACAATCAGAAGTATTTCGGTAGCACAAAATTTCTTACCAAAACTAAAAAAAAAAATGTAAGCCTTGAAAATTTTCAGCCCGCAAGTCTTTTGAAGAACAATGGGTCTTCTTATTTCTAAAAACATCATAGTCCTCTTAGAAGACAATTTATCAAATCAAAGAAAAAAACAAATTTGGACGTGAAAAATATCATCCATATGTCCTTTGAACGTTTTAAATCCCCTCTGAGCAGCACCTCATAATATGTCACGTAAAATTCATTTCTAGTTTCATGTAGTAATGTCCCACTGGTGACCTAAGAATGATAAAATGTGCTCAACGTATTCAAGTGTAAGTAAAATGTGCTTGCATTTTCCTTGAAAAATGCAGGGCACCACAATTTTTATGGAGAATGCATTCTCCTCTTTCATTTGTCACTCTTCCCATGTGAGTTATAAATTCACAAGATGGATAGATATGAAAACTGCATCCGGGTCCTGCATATAAATGTTTATATGAAGTTGGCAGTGGGGAAAGCTATATTTTAAAGGTACCTACTTTTTGTGATTTTGTGTAACTCTTAATTGTGACGAAATATCCTCGAAATTTCGGTTTTTGTAATTTTTCCTATTCATCATCAGTTGGAGAAAGGACAACGTAGTTTCTCATGGATGATGTAGCAACTCTTTTAAGTTTGATAATCTATTACACTGCACTCGATTCTGGTCGGGAGATAAGAAGATTTCTTCCTTTTCTAGACTGATGAAGGACACTGTTCTTGGCATACTTTGCAGAATTCACAATCGTATTAAAAATTCATTCATTGAGAGTTCAGGGCGTAGATTCAGACTTATTTTAACACTTCGAGTAAGCTGTTAAATTTAATTTTTGACTTATATTTAAATCTTCGTATTATAAGAAACTTGACATCAAATCCAAGTACTACGCACTGAGTCAAAAGCAAACAAGTCAAGAACAAGAACCACTTAAAACTGAATCCTGAAACTAAAGCATTAAGGCGGCGACACAACATGAAAATTATTAAATGTACATGCAAAATACAAAATAGGGTAAAATAATTTAAAGGAATTTTGTTTGTTTCTTTATTTAGAGCATTTAAATAAATTATCAATAACAAAATTTATAATTAAAAAGGGTCAGCGACAACCAAACTCAAACTCGTCGGGTAGTGAGTTGAATGTTGGCAAAGGACATAAAAAAAGTAGACATAGTTTGACAAATCAGGATGACCAAAATTTAATTATTGCCCTCGTGATTTCGACTATTTAAACAACTTTCTTAACAATAAATTTCTTTTTGGTTGAAGTCCTTAAAAAATAACCAGCAGAAATCTACATAAAAGAATGCAAAAATAAATCCATTGTGTTTCCATCCTAATGTACAAAACCTATCCAAATCGCGTTCTGTCAGCACAAGACGGTCATAAGCACAATATCTGTTTGTTCGCATAATTGCGTCATAGTTTTTTGGATTACCTAGCAAGTAATCGAATTTGTCGGCTCAACCCTTGCACCCAAATACATCTCCTTTTAGGTTTGGTCTTTATAATGCTCACTGTACTCAGCTTTTTTGTCATTTTTAAACTGAAACACACATCAAGTGTACCTACTCATGGTAGCGAAAAAAAATAATATACGCATATATACATGTCGTGTGATAGGAAAGCAACGTTTATGCTGTTGTTTTGTTCCTAGAACGCTACGCATGCGAACAGTCTTGCATGTCATGTACCAGCGCAACATGTGCGCAAGACGCATGCAAAAGTACATGCGAATAGTTTCTATGCAAGGGCCACCGTGGCATGGAAACATGCGACGTTTTGGGACAAATTCTACATGCGGTGTACTACCGATATTTTTTCAATGCAACAACATTCGATCAGAAGTTGCCTGCAACGATTATTTAACCCGAATGCGGGATTTTTGCGTGATGTCAGGCCAGCATGTACATGCAACGATTTCCATGTCGTGTACTATGGGCTTTAAAGCTCCAAATAAAATTATATACTGCCATCAATAAGTTTATGGACAGTAGATTCTACCAGAAAAATTTAAATAGAGCTTTTCTTTCATATCTAATTTAAACTTATCGAAAATAGCTTCATCATTAAAAAAAAAAAACTTAAAAGAAAAACCCCTTCTTCATTGATATGTCCCACTTCTACTTCTACAATTGGACACACGATATAGGGATTCTGTCGATTCAATTTTGTACACCATCCAAGATAATTGATGTCATCAGTCCATTCGAAGACCCTAGCTGGTGACAACTCTTTTCGAACGTATTTGTCTAGTACTTGATATAAAAAGTACTTTTCCATTCATCCAGTGGTCTAGGCAAAGTTTTTTTTTTCCCAATCGTTTATCAGCTATTATCCAATTGACACTACAACATTGTTCAGGACCGATGAACGCAGCTTCTGAGCCAGCTCTAGCGAGCTTATCTGCTGATTCGTTTCCTGCAATTCCCTTGTGTCCAGAGACCCAGACTAGCTTCAATTTGTGGTGTCTAGCAAGGGATTTTTGTGCATCGTAGCAACATTTGACACTTTTGGACTCCATTTGGTTGGATAATATTTAAATAGAATATTAATACTGGAGTAAATGCGCCTTATTTTGTACACCAATTCACACTATGAAGACCATTTAAAAATGTTAATAATTTTTTATTTCATACACATAAATGAAACATGCATTTAAATAATATATTAATTTATGGCCTTAAGCATTTAATTACTTCATTTCATTCATATGAGGTAGGAACTTGGTCTTTTAAAAAATACTTTTTTGAAACAAAAAATAACAAAAATGACACCTCAAACATCAATCTTTCATATTTTTTGTGCCTGGGGCTAAACATATATCTCCGGAACGGATTTCGTTTGTTTGGGATCGTGATATTCGTGAACGTATAGCACATTGTTCAGTATTGTGTCTTCAGTGAATGAGTATGGTATGTTTCGTGAAATGTCATTCGATCGGCAAATAGCAGACGTCTTTTTTTATTGGCAAAATTAAGGGATTCAAATAAAATGTGAGCTATTGAAAATTGCTCATATGATATTTGATAAAAACTTTGTTTAGTTTTTTTCGGTTACATTTTTGAATTTAAGAAAATGATTCTAATTTTGCGTTCTTAATTTCAATTTGTTAACGAACTTTTTATGTTATTCATAATTTTTTCGCCTATTCTCGTCTGATGAGCGAAGCTCTCGCAATGCATTGGTTGTTGAAGAAAAAAATAAAAGCCAACAACTAATCAACTTGTCACTTTTTAAGGACTTATTTGTTTGGTTCTTGCATTTTGTGGCAAAAAAAAAAGCTGGGTGGCGGAGTTGGTAGAGCGCTTGCCTTTCAATTGAACCAATTGAAAAAAAAAAATTGGTAAGTCCCAGGTTCGATTGCAAGAGTTGTCTTGTTTTTCGAATCTTGTCACTTCACCATTGGCTATTGGGATAAAATTAGTGGGACTATATCACTGGATTGGTCAACGAGCGATAGCAGTCTGACTCTAGGGTTATTGTAGTGGTTGTTATATCGGCTATTTTCCTAGCTCGTGTCGTCAAAATGGTTTGTGTAGATGGTCACATCTTAATCTTCCAAAATTTCAAAGTACATAAATATATCAAAAACTAATGTCGAATAAATTAGGCGAAAGCTTATAAGTGAAGGTTTTGAAACCAAATATATCTGAGTTTCTCAAACCACTACATAATTTTTCTATCCAATTTCATCTCTTTGACATCCGATTGTCATTATATTGACATTAAATATTACATTTTTCAAATAATATCTAGTACAATCTCTTCTTTGAACGATTGGAACAACCACGATCCCAGTTATTCCAATGAGGAATAACGCAATTTTGATACGTACGATCAGCTATCCGTTCACGGAAGAGAGAATTTGGCCCCTGGGGGAGCGAGTGAAATCTATTTGTGGCAAATCTTGCACCATTTTTTGTGGATCTTTTTCGGGATCTAGTACAAAAAGGGCAAATGCCAACTCGGCGTCCGATCTTGGTGTGTCTCTTCAGATGTACATCCACTGCAGCATCCCCATCCTGATTCTTAATGTCCTTAGAATTTTTTTCAACCGGTAGCTCACGATTTAATAAAGTTTTTACCAAATTGTAGGATAAGTCCTAAGCTGATGTTTGATGTTTTTTAGAAAGCAAGTATTTTACGCTTGGTTGCATCGTTATGCATTGTTGAAAGTAATTTGACCGACTTATTTTAATTTTTTTTGGGAAGCAGGACATAAATCTCACGTTCTCGTAAGAGCCGAAAATTGAACTCTTGATTATTCTAGAAGCTAGTAATTTGCTTCTTCATCGTCACATAAAAGCTTAAAACGTGAAGTTTCTTCAGAACTCTGTGGACAATATCATCAGTACCACAAAGATTTTTATTTCGGATTTGTTTTATATATAAAAATTGAACCGCAACGGTCTTGAAAGCCAACAAGCTATTTATTCAACGTCAAATAGTCACTGGGAACGAAATTATTGCTGCAATTGAGAGTAAATAATTCTAAAACTTTTCTTATAGGAGCTTATTATTCAATTCTCGGTATTGAGCTCTGTTAGTGATGTCATCAAATCTTAAAGATCTTATAAGAAACCGGAATCTTTTACTACAGAGTTGTTATTTGAGAGTTATCCCAACAATCGTTTAGGTTCCGACGTCCATTTCGGGATAATCCCATAACATACAACAGCGACAAAAAAAGGGACTCATTTCAATAGCATCAGTGCTACAAGAATGTCCCTAATGTCTTGTGTGAAAAATAATTTAAAACTGGATACCGAATCCCTAGCATTACTAGCTGCTTCTCCTTTTTGGCCAGGTGCTCGAATGTTAAGCGCTCGAGTTCAACTTGCTGGTGGTACGTTTTTTGCCTAAATTGTACCATTTGGTCAATTGTTAGTTCTTGGTCTCCGTCCAGTCGTTCCGCGTGAGGAATATTATCCGATTCCGAAAATTTGTCAAGTGTTTCAACTTCCTCAGTTTCTACTTACGTAACAGGACTTCAAATGACACCGCTCTTACTTACAAAAAAAAAATTCAATCTTAAATTTAAATAAAATGTAAAATTTGGGGTTCTTGTATCGAAATATTCTTAATGGAATATAAAAGGTGCCACGACAAGAAAATCCGCTCTCCAATCTCAAATCTCCTTTGATGCATTTCTAACGAAGGAATATCAGCTAAGGGGTTTGGCTAGACATCCATTTGTGTCTAGCTTTGTGCATGGCGATGCTGTGATCTTAGTCAGAAGCTCCTCGAATTGTCAGTATGTATATTTTCATTTAGTTAGTAAGATAATACATATGCCTATCTATCGTCCTGAATTCAAAAGTGAAGTGCTCATTTGACAAAATTATAATAATATTAGAAAAGATGAGTATTTTTTTGATGTATCACATATGCTCCATCTCTAAGTAAGTGTCTTTTTTACGAATACATTAATGGCAAATATGTCGCCCCAATTAAGTAATAATATCTCTGACATTCATATATAAATTCTGCGGAATTATGAATACTGTACTGTACTGTATACTTTGTTATCAGACTTTATATTATTTTTTTCTAGTATCAATTACTTTTTGTTATCTTGTCTTTCTTTTGACATAAATCAATCTTTTCATTGCAAAGTTAAAGCCCCAATTTTAATGGGTCATTTGCAGGCAAAGTCAAAGTCTGGCCACATTACTCACGTACACAGTTGAAATAAATCTGAAAATCTCAAAATCACCCCCAGTTAAATGAATCGGTGTATAAAACCGCAATTTCTCTAATTAATTGTTCACGCACTGCTCTTAAACAAAGCATAAACAAAACAAATCTGAGTACATTGAGGAGCAAGCAAGCAATCCTGCCACCACATCGCCGAGCGACATAAAGGCACGGCAATAAAAATAAGAAAACACAAAAAAAAAACTTTAACAATTCACCATAAATCGGAGCAAGGAAGCGGTAAATAACCGTATCGAAGGACGTTCTGCATCGTTTCTCCACACAAAACAATGACTGCGGTTTAAGTTTTACTGTCTGCGGTAAGGACATGTCTGCCTAGAAGCCAACCAAGAAAAACAAGGTCATAAAAAAGTCGGAAAGTAAGATGAATGTTAATATCTTGGCAGTCCTGCCGCAGAGGGAAACCTTACGTTTGTCATACTATGATACAATGGACAAAGTATCATTTCTCTAACCTAATTCGAGATATAGCGTGCGACTTATTACGTTATAACGATAGTTATAGACGCGCTTTCTTTTATCGTGAGATGCAATCGGTCATTTCAATCCTAAGACTTTTTTATGTTTTTAAGGCGAGGAAAGTGTCAGAATTCATTCAACAGTATACTCGATCGAACAAACATGCATAAAAAACAAACAACTTTGTTTGATTTATTGTTTGAATTCCAATTGATTTTATTACTGGCGCGATGTGGACCAACAATCATTACCAATTAAGTTATCGTCAGGATTAAAGGCATCAAAACGTCTTCCTTCCGTTATGGCCTTTGGGACTTTGCTAGGGCAGACCAAAAAAAAAACCGACCTTCGAACTTCTTCCGATCGCGGAAGAACAGAGGGTTCCGGATATCTTGGCGCGAAGAGGCGTCGAATCTCTCTTGCGGGACATCGCAGTAAAAGAACCTCACTCTTGATGTCGTACACAACATGGCAAAAAAAACGTCACCCAAATTCGTATATGAAACTTAAGGCCTAATATTCATCCAGAACTGTAGCGCCAACATTATTTTCATGCTTTTCGTGCTTAAAATATGTTTTAAAGTTTTCGAGGTGAAAATCATGTTTTTTTTATTTACAAAAAAAACATTGTTTTACATTCTAATCGCTTTGTAAAGCAACATTGACAACAGGTCCACTTTGTCTAACCCACATAGAGCTATATCTCAAAAGCAGAGAAGATGTGTACTTTTTGTCCAAGCATCGACGACTACCACAGGAAGACGCCAATTTGCAACACGCTGCCGCATCATCAAAATAGTCCTCCCGGAAAATATTTTTATTGCACCTCAAGGCTCCGCAACATACTTGGGAATCATTTTTAGTGAGCGGTTCGAATTAAATGCCCACGCCAACACCACGAACAACTTAACCCTTCACCTGGTTTACCTGATGAAGAAGACGAACCGGATAGCTACAAAAAAACAAAACTACTAGTCTACTAGCAGCTCGTAAGGCCAGTAAGGAAGAATACTTCGGTCCTGTACATAATTCTGGCGCAAACCGCGAAATACTTCTGCACCATGAAGCTGTTTGAAAATGTTTGAAAATGCATGTCTGACGTCAATCGATTTGTATATGCTTCAGCTTTTCGGGAGTTGTATTCGACAAACTAAAGGATTATATATATCAAGGGATAAAGAATATCAGCCAGCAGACTATAGAGACAGAGAGGGCTTAAGTACCTCAGCCGAGGAGCTATCATCAATCGGAGATTCAGAGACACCAGAAATTGCTACGCTGTTAGCCGGTATTGCAGAAAGTTAAACCCCGTTATAAGTTTAAGAATCTTAATTTTTCAAAATATTCTTCAATTTTCAAAATGTTCAGAAAATTGATAATTTGATATTTGATTAAGTCGCCACTGTTATACCATTTTTGAAAAATTATTACTCATTTTTGAACGGAGAACACAAAGTTTCGGTGCTACTTGTTTAGATTTTTTAATTGAATTTTTATTGTTGTGAAATCCAACATTTCGGCCGGTTGAACTTGTAAAAGTTCGTAGTCGCCGACAACATCTCAAAACTACGAAAAATCCAAAGATTCAAAAATCGTATCACAAAAAAGTTTAGCGTGAGTGGTTCCATGATCAAATTTTAAACTTAATTCAGGAAATCGAGACGCGCCGTTTGGCAGGAAGTCGCGGACGACTTACAGATAACCCTTGACAACTGCAAGGGTAGAAGGTCGAATATTCGCATAACATTCATAACAAGCTGCTCAGTCGCTGAAATGCTTGCAGGCATATTCATTTTTTGGTTTTGTAAACGAATGTGGATGGAGTCATTAAATCAAGCAGACCATCGAATTGTTTAGAATTCATACGCGAAAAATTGCGATACAATTCTGACCTATCAGCTCTCAATTTGACGACGAATTTTCCTTAAAATCCTTTTTGTTGAAGGCAAGCCACTGTAGACTCTTCTGCCTCATCGCTGCTTATCAATAAGTTTGCGGAAAAAATAATCGCAAGTGGATTTTTAGTTCCATTTCGATTTTTTTTATTAATTCACGTTTCCCAATTTCATGTTACTGATGCAGATTGAAAAAAAGTTTTTAATTTATCTGACAATGCCTGTCAATGTATCTGCCAATTTTTTTGTAAAAAAAACTGCCAACAGTGTCGACTGACAATTTTCAACATGACAACGTTGTCAGGTAAATATTTGCCATGCCAACCAACTGCCAAACAAATTGTCAGTGCTTGGCTATTGTCAGCTCATTTGCAGCTCTTTGTCAGATCTAGCAATTGTCTGACCATAGCTTCAGTTTAGAAGCCCAAATTTGAGCGTGATGTTAAATTTATGTTTAAATTGAAAGTCTGTCAGTACTTTGCTGTCTCCAAGGTTAGCAAGACAAACTTAAAAACCTGCACTTTTCCGATATCAGAATTATATGAATTACCGCTTAAATCCTCTTTTATAGAATGGAACACGCCCTCACCCCGCCAGATGCCGTGAAAGTGTGCATAAGAAATATGTTTTTTGGTTAAAAGATATAACCGTAAGATTGATGTACTAAACGATTTGTGAGAAGGTTCTGATAACGAATTTATGGTTCCAAGACCTTTTACTTTTCGCGTGTCGCCTTCACTTAACCTGACGTGCAAATAGTTTATTAAGTTAAAATTTTGTTCCTTCCATTTCTGTGTCTTTTTTCAATAATATTAATTTACTTAATATACTACTTATATTTGAAAGTACTTGTTTTTTCGTTACAAGTCACGATGCGGTTTGAACATTTCAATTTCGTTTTTGAACCTAAATCATGCCATAAAACCAGGTTTTTTAGTTTTTTGTTGTGGCAGCACTGTATAGCGTTTATCATCAGTAAGTCGGAATGATTTTGAAGGAGTTTCAGCCATCAAGAAAACTTAGGAATACCATCTTCTCCAAATGATCTCATTCCGATTTGAGCTAAAGAAAAATGAAGCAAATGAAGCTTGATTGAATTGAAATGAACCGATGAAGTTTTGAGTAAATATTTAGAAGACAGCCAAAGTACATTATCAATAGATTCAACCACATTGAGTCCTGTCACATTTGCGACGTTTGTAGTCGAAATTTCAATCTGTTATTCAAATTTATAAAACCCAGCCTTGAGTCGCTATAAGTCTTCAACTTATCAAAATATCCTTGTAACGCATTGTTAAAAACCTAAAAACCGATAAGAAAATCTGAACACCAAAGAATGGAAAATTTACGGCACCACAGCCCATGAACACGAAGGTTTATGTAAATTGACGTTACATCCGCCACAATGGGTGGGTTTATGGGCCTCACAAGCACATAAGGTCCAATTTATTATTTGCATGCCATCAAAAAGTTATTAAGCTCGAATTGCTTTAAAAGAAGGCATCTTACAAAAAAAAAAAAAAAACAGAACGACCTTCTCCCCTGACTTGTAAGAGATCCAAAAATACTTCAAAAAACCTGCCCTAAAATGTGCTCCTCCTTTATCTCCTTGCTGCTTGATCTGTGCAAATTTACTGTCCCATAAGATTGGCGAAAATGCCACAGTGGTGTTGGTTTGTGCGTGTCTCGCTTATATTAATAGACTACTAAATTGAATGAGATGTGCTCAGTGGTACGGGCGAGTGGCTGTCTTAAGTCCTTGTCATCTGAGGTGATACTCCTACCCAGACATTGAGGCGAACCATCGACCGCAGGATAAAAGCCATCAGTGAAATAATAATTCCTCGATAATAAACCTGCTGGCAGACCAATAAAATTGATTTCCCTCAAGATATACGCCTCTCCTCTGCTTTACCCGATGGCTTTGTGAGCTTCGTCGGTCGAGTAGTGCATCCGGTCTGGAAGTGTAAGTAGTTCTTGCTGGCCTGTAGTCAGTGGGCTATTCTCAACATGCTCCTGCTTCTCATTATCGTTCGTTTGTGTGTTTGTGCAGGAAAGCAGTGCGGATTGTGTAGCCTCCTCCTTTTTCTGATACTTATTATGTTTTCTTTCGTTTTCATGGTTTATTATCCTGCGATATTCCGTTATTATTTTTTTGCTTCGTTGGCATTGTCGGCACTGCCCCAAGGGTGCAATTTTGCAAGAGCAAAAAACAGAAAAAAACTAAGAAAAATAAAATAATAAAAATTGAATGAGGAAATATTTTGCCTTTGAATATTTAAGCTTTGTTTCAGTTTTCGTTAACAATATGCCTCTATCCGGGGAATGTGTGGAAAATAAATATCCTTGGGCATGAGGAATAATAAGTTGGCTTTGCGTTTTCCATTGAAATCTGAGTTATTTGTGCAAAGAAATTAAAAACAAAAAAATCGCGATAATTGAGAGTCTGAATAATTGACGCAAAGATTATGCTTTTGCCAACGGATTAAGAAACCTTAGAAACCGGTGATTTGATTCTGGAAACAATCAACGAATTTCTATACACATTGATGGTCATTATTTATCACAAGGCTCCAAAACACGCGAGACGACAACGGTGCAGTTGGAACCAAGAGACTTTAAATTATTCAAGTTGAATTCCTTCAGGGAGAAGAATGTGGGCAGATGCCAACATCTCCTTTGAACGGACGATATTGATAAGCACCATCGTTCAGACTCAATATGCACGAACGCCAGCTGGAATACTACATCACGGGGTATTAAAGGAGTCTAGGAATATTGTGACAAATATCAACTCCAAAAACGACACTTTATTGGCAACCTAGGCCGAATCCATACTTCAATGAAAAAATCGTGCTCTACAAAATATTTCGAATATTTTCAGTCTTCTACCTGAAGCCGAATGCTCTCCGATAAGTAAAGCTGCAGATCAGATTTAAGGTACCTTTGAAAGGAAAATAAATTTCCCATCGGATTTCGAATAAATGTCCCATCTAGGTTGGAGACACTTAGAGGTGAAGGTACAAACGAGAGTGGATCTAGTTCCGAAGGAAAATATTTGGTATCTCCAAAAGTTCGGCAATATTGATCGAATAGATTGGAAGAAGTATGCATGACTGCTTAAGCCCTGCAATGAGTAAAGTATTTTTCACAAACATTTTCTAATGGCATGAGCTCAAGAAAATAGCTTTATTACGAAAGGCTTGTCTTATTTCTGTACACTGTATTGGTTTTATAAAAAGCTACCCAGTGGAAAAATTACTTATGATTTGATAAAGTTAGACTTTCACTAGTATGCGATCCGCAGCTGCATAAAAACGAGGCCGATAATAGCAGAACCTTGTCCCTTCCGTTACACAGGATGTTCGGTTTAAGGCAAATGTTCAAAACATTTTCTAGAAACTTCTCCAGCTGGATCTTGTTCAGTTGAATTCCGAGCTCTTTTTTTCCAACTTAGTGTGGGGATACAAGCTGAAATTGTGGCCCAGGGGCTAGTACGGCAAAATGGTGAGCATACGTTTTCGGATACAAACCGTAGTCAGATGCTTTTTGTGAACCCTTTTTTTGCAAGCCCATAAAAATACGCCAAGAGGAAAACAGCAATTAGGCCATGTCGAAGGCCTTAAACTGAAAACCTCTCCATTTATGTTCACACAAATGGTGACTTCTTAAAGAATTAACGCAGTTGCACCGAACCATGTAAATTCTTTAAGAAGTACATGAAATGTACAATGCTCTTAAAGTTTTAGTAAAAGAGGATCAATTTTTAAAAAGAATTTGCAATGATCCTGAAAAATGTTGATGAATTAGTTCTTCAATTCAAATGAACATAAACATCATTTGACTTTCAGAAAGATTGAAAAGATATCCATATTGGTACGAAGAATTTGTCAGCACGGCATACCCTTACAGGGGCCGAACAACACTTTCTCGGCAGTTTGACGGGCATACGACGGCTTGAAAAACAAAACTATATCTGTACAGTTTTGTACGACTGTACGCCCGGATATACAGCGGCTAAATTAAAGATAAGAATTCGATGGCCGTTGCTACGGGTTAACCACGTTCAAATTGTATCAACGTCAGTTGGTGTTGAGCCGTCGTCGAAGTAGCATCTCCTTTCTCTGCTGAGACCGAAAATTTTTCACCCTTGAAATATTCTCTTGTACTTTACCAAACTAACAAAGAAATAAACATTTAATTTGTTCTGTTTAAAATAGAGGTTTATGTTTTGACAACTCTGAAGTGGGATCATCCACAAACGAAGATGCCAGAAAACGACGACAACGGCAATGTAAATAACATTCAGTAATTCAACGATTTCTTAGGTTCACTTTATAATATAATCTTCTGCAATATCTGAAATTTTTATTAATAAATGAATTCAATTAAATAAAAATTGTTATTATAATTTATTGGTAACAGGCCCGTGGAATAGCCATTCACATTTTTGTAAACAGCCGATGTGAAGCCATATCAAAAATATGTCAGCCACATCTGTCCGACAAACGGAACTCACGCAGTCTCCGTACGGCCGGGAAAAAGAACAGAGGGCTCTCGTTCGGCGGCTGTACATCCTTACGAATAAAAATGAACAGGAAACTGACCGATTATCAAATACGTATTCTGCTTTGTGTGTTCACTTTCGGATATATCTTTATCTCTTGGCTCACATCTTAGCGAACTCAGGTTTTAGCTATGCCAACTTCAGAGTCACCCGACTGTCAACAGAAGAGACCAAATCAACTATATAGAACAAATAAACCTTTGAATTGAAGCAAGCTAAGTAACCATAACACTCCTGTTTGGCGGGAAGCTTGTGTGTCAAAATTTTGGTTCTTCGTCGAACCCCAAAAATGAACTGCTCAAAGTTGAAACAGGGAGGCACATCGACCGAAATTTGTTTTTTCAAATTTGCGCTTTGAAAGTTAATTTTTCGAAATGTTTTTCGACAATTAAAAACTGAGTAAAGATTTGGACCCTTAATTCCTCCACATAAGATTATCAAACAACAGACAGCCTAGGTCTTGGAAGCATTTGTTTTGGTTCAATTTGGCAATGTGAGCCTCAGTAATATCAATGGCAGGCTGATTGACAGTTAAGAATCGGAGAGGATATATTTTTACCATCCGCAAACATGACTCTTCAGCGATGAGACGATAGTGTAGCGCATTATAAGCGTGTGCATAGCATGTGGTCAATTTTTTTATTGGACTGTTTGTAGGCTGCTGAAAAGGGCTCAATAAGCATCTATCAAGAATATGAATATGAAACCAACCGGTGTGAATTATTGTTTTTAAACAACGCACTCTGAACCGCTCGGCCCTTCAGTACTAGTAAAATAAAGCACCAATATGAATAAGGCTCCTTTCGGACGGACACAAAAACCCGTTCAAACTTTTATTTCTGATTGGTTGAGTTGGGCGCTGTTTGTTTAACATAAGTTGAAAATAAAAACCATTTACAACCGTCAATGCTCTTCTTCAAACCTATTAAAGAAACTTTGCCGCTCAGTTTCTTGCAATCCCGTCGAAATCGGATAATGTGAAAAGAGCATAACTATAGTAAAGTAGGTCCTCTGAGTTATAAATTTTACTAGCGAAAAACGTTGTCCTGTCCGATCGTTGGCTTAAGTTGAACTTACATTTTTCAATGTTCATATTTTCAATAAATTAAATAGTCATTGTCACAGTTATTCTGACAGCATAAGTCTGTAACTTCTTCTGATATTGAAAGTTTTGATCTGTTTATTTTCGAACAGGTAAAAAAATAAGAGAAGATCATAAGAAGACAACATTTTCAAGACGCGTTATAATCTCTGCAAAATAATAAGAACACAATTCTGATAATTAATGCCTCTGAATCCCGGAAGAATTGTTCTTTTTATTCCAGTTGAACACTTACAATACTTTCAAATACCTTATATGTGGTTTTTCCTCATTTCGCAACAATTACCTTTTGGAGGCGTCAAAGGTTCAAAGTTTCATCCGCCGATCTTCCAAATGACTCTTTTATTTTGGACTTAAGGACATACCAAACATTCTTAATTACATTGAGATCCGGACTCTGAGTGGTTATTTCAACACATGTTGCCATATTTTCGACAAATATTTTATAAAGTTGCTTACAACACAGAGTAATTTTTCATGTTTTTCATTTCAACGCATTTGAATTTATCATTTCATTTAATTACTTTCTAGCCAAAAACGCTTAAAGCTAGCTTAATTAACTTAACTATATGTAACCTAATCTATGGGCTCTCTGCGGGCGCTCTAAGCTAAACCTGTCAATTAAAAATATGTCTTTCGATGAATGTTTATTTTTCTATTTAAATTTATTAAACTATTTGTTAAACTTAGAAAAATTATGTCTGTTAAAAAACAGAAAACTGAGTGTAAGGACATGTTTTTTATTTTTTTAAAGCTTAACCTTAATATAAACTAAATTCTTATCCAATCCCTAAAATCCTTAAATAACTTAAAATAACATTAAAAACTACTTACTTACTAATTATTTAGTACTTTTACTACCTTAAATATAAGTAAGCCGGCCAAGGCTCACAGGGCATGCCATAATCATTACTAGAAGGGCACCGAAGATAAATAAAAGACGAGAGAGTTCTAATCATCGTCCAAGCAAACAACACAAAGTTTCTCTACAACAATTGCAACATTGACTAAGCGACTAACACTGTATGTTTGGAACCTCCTTTTAACTATTTGCCACAGTGACAATGTATAGTAGGCTAAATTGCGGGCTGATTAAGCTTGTCTTTTGGTCATAATAAAAGTATTTCTTTCCATAAGCACCGCTGTATGAACACCAAGTTTTATATTCCCACATACTGGTAGCTTGCTCATATGTTCCCTAGCGTATAACAAATGTAGTCGCTTATTTAAAGGATTTATATGAGTCTCAAAATAGGAATCGTCTCACTGGCTGGCGCTGCAAGCTAAACGACTTATCGAGTCATAGAAATCCCAGTTTATGTTTATTTCAAAGTGTTTGTAATTGTGAACTTTTCTCAGAAGGTTAATTCCTGACTTTTAAAAATGTTTATCGGTCAGTTATTCTTCATATAAAAACATTTGTGAATAAATCTGAACCATCCAAAGTCCCACTCGAATACACGCAAACAAATTTCATCAAAATCGGTCCGGCTGTATAGGAAGACTTCAGTGACAAACGCACGTACAGAATAATTGAATACGCTATGAATTGAATACTTTATATGAATTTAATATCATTTATTAATCTATGGCAAATTATTTTACACTTGTTAATATTTTAAATTGCTAATCGAAAAATACTTTTTTTCGTTCCAATGTTAATAAAATATTTAAACGAAATTTAGGTCACCTAATAGAGGTACGTTTCATTTTCGACCCAATACCAATTTGTCTTCATTAGTCGTTAAGTGGCCTCTGTGGTTAAGTTGCAAAACTTTTATAGACAGATTTATTGGCATCTGTATTGGAAATGTGCTGAATCATCATGCCACAGTCACTCGTTTATATTTTATTGATAATTAATCACTTCCATTTATTATCCTTTAAAAAGCTTATCTCGAAGATTATTGCTTACTCGCCGCCAAAAACAGGAAAAAGAACTGCTGAAAATGCCAGACGCAAGAAAGTACTCGTACCAAAAGCCAAAACAGGGTCAGGCGAAATAAGCAGAGCATAAATAATTGAAGGCAAAAACTACAAGGATGTTGCCACTACGAGCTGAATGGTACACATTGATGATGGCGACGACGATCTTTATGTGTCATACATCGCCTCCGAGTAGCGAAGAAGTTTTTATGGTATCCTTCCAACTTTGAACTTTCCAAATCACCAATCATGGTGCGGTGCTCCCTTTATCCCCACAAGACTTCTATGGGTTGACATCTTAATACTTTCATCCGCATGTAAATAGGAAAAAAACGGAAATCCTGACAACTTCAATTCAGAACAAATTTATCCTTCCCTCTGGAATCATGATTAAAACTCCAACAGGAGATAAATTATGCAAAATAGATACAAAAAAAAAATGGATACAAATATCTCAATGACTTCTCTGGCGTATGAGCGTTTTTTTTTTTTGGTTCTCCTCATTTTCTTTAATGGGAAATCGACAATTGCCGAAAACAATGGCAATGAAAATACGTTTCCGATTCGATTGTCCAAATATCAACAATTCGATTCTCGAATGGAGATTGAAGACCGACAAAGGAGGAGAAAGATACAATGTTAAAAATAAAAAGATATGAGGAGTATCTATTTATTGGTTTCATATTTTCAATTGAAGTCATTTTCATTCGATATTTTATGTCGATGGTCGTTTTTATGCTGCTGCTGCTGCTGTTGTTGTTTTTCGTCACATCCTGCGATATCGTCATCAGGTCCGTAGTCCCTTTTCTTTGGCATGGAAAATTTGATGAAATATTTTCGTACGCAATATGATGATGGTGTTTCCGTTTGCTCAATTTGTTTCCATTCAGTTTATGATAGCTGGTATCTTTGTTGGAGCGAGAAATAAAAACATTGCAACCACAATGTCAGTGGGAAGGGTGGAATGTGAGAAAATGTAAATTTCATAAATATTCAAGGGCAAAGTTTTTCGTCCTGAGGGGGAAGATGGCGGATAAAAAACGATGGTGGCATTATTGGTCTCTAAAATAAAGTAAAGTAAGCAACCGCTTGTGTCGGAATACAATGTGAAATTGGTCCTCACTACTCTATTGCTTCGGACTCATGAAAAGGGAAAACAATTCCAACATCTTTATAACAAATTATAGATTTCGTTACTTTTGAATGTTCGGCGGATCTTATCCTTCATCTTAACTCTAGTTTTCAATGACAATCAAGTTAACAGCTCGACAGACAAAAGAAATCTGCTTGCTGACAACTTAAACGCTTTAAATATACCACTCATCCTTCACTAAAGAATCCAAATCTTTATTCCCCTTCAACGATTGAGCATTTCCATAAGCGTTTCTTTTTTTGTTTTTAAAAAATATCTTGAATCCGTTTTTCTTTCTTTTATTTTCACTGAACTTGTCCAAAGTATATAGTCAGGTGTGGTCAGGTGTCAAGTGAAATCCAGATTGTTGAATTTCAAAGTATCTGGCGCCAGGACTTCGACAAATGTCGTAATGAATGCATTAATTCTTTTTGGGACGTTCAATTCAAGTAGTTTCGTACGCTTTCAATTTAGCAAATCACCATCTAAATGCTGGTATACCGCAGGGTTCCGTGTTGTTGCTGATTATGTTTTTAATCTCCTCTTTCCTCCCCAATTCACTCTTAAGCAGAGATGGCAGCGTAGATTACATCAAGTAATATACTTGATTAACTACGCCTAGTTAATCGCATCGTTTTATTTGTATCGCTCATTTTGAGAGTGTAATGAATATCCAAAAGTGTTTTAAAAGCGTTTTTGGCTAAGCCTGTTACGACTTATCGTATAAACAAATGACCACTGAAAAAAAAACGCTCTAAATTGCTGCAGCTGATGCTGGGATACTGGGAACACGTATAGCATACTTTGCTATACCCGGATAATGTCTGGATGCTTAAGTTCAATAAGTTTTTGGCAACAAGTCTCCACTCTCGTGAAGCTTTTTATTAAGTGCTGCAAATAATCCTTCGCTTTCGAGGAAAGTATCGTAATCATTAAGCTCCCCAGCCCAGAACAATTGTATGAAATGCATAGTAACTTGATTTTGCTGTGCTTAAAACAATTTGCTGCGGTATCTTGGATCCAAGGTGTACGCCGCTAATGCATGAATTGAAAGAGCATTTCTTTTTTTCAAGCAAAGTCTGCAAACGTATCGGGCAGTTGATAGGACTACGACTTCTAAAATGTTTGTAGAATTATCTTGGATCTTGTTTATTAATTTGCATACTGGATCGTATATATATATTTCGTCTACCACTGATTGGATAAAATGGTCATCAAATAGAACCTGCTTTATATTGGTGCAGATTTATTTGTCAGTATCTTGATTTTTATCCAGCTTAAGTAAAATAGAAAATTGTCAAAATAGTTTCTATTTGTGCACCATCGAACATCTATTGGCAAGCTTACCCTTTTTCTTCCATAGATTTTTTTTTCGAAGCCATAATGACTCTTGAAAAATCATTGGACTTTGACCACATCCTCGTCGAGCTATTTATTTGCCATTTCTCTTGCCAACAAGTCGAAGTGTTTATCCTACAGCTTGCGGCCCATTTTTAACGTCATCCGATCGAGTCCATAAATAGTCGCATTGTATTTATCTTTGCAAATTTTTATTGCACTTTAACATACCCTTGCCAATTCCTCACCTGTGTTGCAAACGTTGGTGAAGTCATACGAATCAGCGAAAATTTGTTCACCCGTAATTGTCCTCATAATTATGAGAACATAGTGGGGTGTTGTTGTTACTATTTTTTCATTCATCAAGCGGTTATACCCCTTCTGTTTCAGTCGTGCATCATGATCGGCTTTTGTTTTTTTTTAATTATATTATATAAATTAAACAGTATTTTAAGGTTTTATAGTTTTATTAAAAAAAACATTACATTGCCTCCAATTTAAAATATTTTTTCTATTTTACCTGTATACTATAAATCTAGATTTTGTTGTATTTTTTTAGAACGTTTGCGCATTCATTGCAGAGAAATCCAAATCGCCCGTTCTCCAGCTTAACAGGAGTGAATGCACCTTTGCTCCAATAATAATGAAGTTTCCTTCCTCCTGCTTCATTTGGCATTTTCATTTATTTATAGTTTGTCGATACTTAAGATAAATTATATTTGCGAAAAAAGGGCTGACTTATCTCTTTGTTAACTGACCTTAAATTGACATTTCTGCTACATTTTTAGACATTGAGCGCTATGTTGACGACATTTTGTTACGTTTCTACATTGACTTTCTAATCACGTAGTAGACGATCTCTACTTTTAAATTGATGACAGTACCTTCAAATTTAAATATTTGTTCACAATAGTAGCTCTATGAACGAAAAAAAGTTTGACACTTGCATCGCCGCGGTCCTAAGCAGTTCAGTATGACGCAGAATTTTGATCGAAAAACAGACTTTGGATTTCCTTTTATCATCAAGTTCAAAAACGATGTGTATCATTACTTCTTTCTATTTGTTCTCTCATTCTTCATTTCATGGTTATTCAAAACACTCTTAGCGTAAGTGTTTACAAAAAAGAAACCAAATTTTACGCGCCCAAGGCCATCAGCAAAAGATTTCGTTGTTGAGGCTACTCTGGTTTCAGATATCCGCAATGACTTTAGCAGATACGAAATATGGGCTAGTTTCGTAGCAGCTTCATTCAGGGAATAGAAAAGCTCTACCATCCTATTTAAATTTTAAGCTTGGTACTACAATTTCTTTGCCACTTCAGTCTAAGCTGGAAATGCTCCTCAATCACCAAGGATCTTTCTCTTATTTTTGTGCGTTTATTTTAAGCATTTAAACTTAATAAAGGGTATTTAATTAAGCGCTTCCCATCTTTTAATTTAAATAAAATAGTGTGTGTTTGAACTATCTTCGAAATTTTATTTTAATTTTTTTAGGATTCCGTACCTCGAAAGGAAAAAACGGAACCCTTATAGGATCACTTTGTTGACCGTCCGTCCATTTGTCAAGATCCTTTTTCTCAGGAATGCGTGTAATTATCTACTGTCATATGCAGCTATAACAAAATCAAGCTTCTATGTCAATGCAATCAAAAGAAACCGCAGTAGTTTCAAACTCGCAACTACTATCAAAACCTAAAGGGTACTTCCAGTCGAGAGCTAGAACCTTGAAATTTGGCATGAAAAAATGTTTTTTTTTATAGATTTTCGTGATGGGTGATTTTTTACTTATAAACCTACAGGTTCGTACGGAACCCTTGGTGGGCGAGTCCGACTCGCTCTTTGCCAGTTTTTTATTGATGCCATTATGTATGGAATTATGCATGGTCGCAAAGGCCTGCAACTAAATGAAATTCAATTTAATTTATTCGCTTTGTAGTCCAAGAGAGAATTCTAAAGTACATTCAATGAAGGTTACATTTACGGCTTTACTCGCACGACCTCGGTGGCCAGTTCATATTACCCCCATATGAGATGACCATTCCCTCGAATCGCTGGTGCACAATATACACCACAGCGTGAACTGTGTGGCACGTTGCGCCATCCTGTCAATGATCCAATTCAGGCCACATGAAATCGGTAATCATCGACCTGTATCGCTCGCCGTTGACGGTCATGGCTTGCACCATGGACGCCGCCAGCCCAAAATCAACACCAAACAGTGACTTTTTCGGGAGGCATTGGGAGCTCTTGTTACTCATGTGGATTACTATCGTCCCAAATTCTACAATTTTGTTTGTTGACGTAGCCATTCATCCCGAAATGAGCATCGTCGCTGAAGATGGTTTCTCAATGAAAATAAGGAGGGCCAGTTTCCAACTCCTCCAGAGCCGGTCGTTTACCTTCAGCTCCTGGGTCAGTAGTCACGACGAAAAATTCGCCAATTGGGCGAAGCGCGGAACGTTGCTTGAACAGAATACCCATTTTGAAAAAACAATTTTAATATTTGTACGCGTTGTTGAGGCTGAATAAATGACACCCAATTTGAAAGATGTAGCTTCAACAATACAGTCCCTATTTGAACACCATTTACAACCAGACTCAATCTTATAGATTTGCCTAATTTTGAGAACAGATGATGGTATTCCCCAAGGCCGAACCAGCGAGGGTTATGAGTCCTTCAGTTCACTTAGACGATATTGTTTTGCTTCACAGCTTGGTAAGCTTTGATAAAAGTATAGATTGGTGGAGTGTCCTTTACATTTTTTCTTAAAATATTTCAGTCCTTTGTCAATACGATTGCTGTGCCAACACAGCTCAAAATCCAAATCTAACTCAGCTTAACAAGCCAACCACATGATGTTGAATGGTGTTGACTCCAATTCAACTTCAAAAACTGACCCACAGTAACCGAGTTATTTCGTCACAAGCCTTCCATGCTTTCTTTTCCATCTCATAAAGACAAACGTTTGCTTAAGCAATCACAGCTCCACTTTGTCGTGATAAGTTAACAGTGTGGACTACAAAAGTCCTCACTGCCACCCTTTTCCATATCAATGAAAGGAAAGGGCCAAAGCACCAATGTTACTCATGAACAGAAACATACGCACTCTTATTTTCACACAAGAGGCAAGGGTCGAAGAGCTGAATCGAGGCGGCCACCCTTCCGGCGCCATAATCCTGTGTAAACTTCATTTGTTATATCAATCTCAGACTGTACAGCAGAATCCTAACACATCGCTGCCAAGAGTGTTAAAGTTCACAATGATGAGCAAGCAAAAACAAGATGGTTCAGTTGGGCTAAGGACGTCCTCCTCGATGGTACTCTGAAGCCAGTAAAAAGGGGAGCGCACTCTATTGGACACATTCTGTGAATCTAGGTCATTTCAAACAGCACAATAAAGGACTATGGATTCAGTGTCGTTTTTTTTTTTTTTTCGTTGTTCGCCTATTCTATTTTTTTGTTGGTCCTTGCATTTCAGTTAATTTCGAAACAACTGTGTACGGATCGTGACCAAATCTCTTGCATACGTGAGCAGTTTAATAATTTTATTTGTTTATTTATCCCGCTCCCTTTTTCATCTGGTTTTTTCGCCGATTTGGAGTTTTGTTGGCACGCAAAAAAGAAAACTAAGTTATTATACATAATTAAAAAAAAAACAGACTTTTCCAAAAACTCCAACCTACCTATTTTAAAGAATACCAAATCGCCGTCAATTTTATGACGCACTCGACGACTGTAATTAGCTTTTCCATGCTGCACAAAGGACATCTGCACCATTCATCCATCAATGTTCGAGCTGATGTGATGTTATTTCGGTGCGGCGATTAAGGGATCGAGGATATCTATCGAACATCCATTTGCACCCTCAAAATATGCTTGGCCGCTAAAGGCCCAACGTGGCTACTAATTGCCAGCATTGCTTATGAAACTCTTCTGGTTAGCTATTCACTTTGATTAATGTCCTGCTGGTGCTCTATGCGCTTGTGGTTCACTGGGTTATGGGATCTGGTTGCCCTGCAAACAATGTTTTGAGGCAAAAATCGATACACAAGTGGAAAACGTATTTTGTTCATAACCGTTGATCATTTAATACTGCTGGACATTTGCTGACCCTCTGGTGTCCTGACCACTACGGCTGGGTGAATGGAGATTCATTCACGGCTGTTTATTGTGCTCATATGAGAGTATTGGGGACAAATGCTTATGACATTGACAGGAAATTTGAAAGAATTTAATTAGTTGCTGGACTAATTGCGATTTGTGATTAAAATTTATAGCATAGTTTTCAAATTTGGTTGATAAAATATAATTAAGGCAGTAAAAGAAGATTCTTACAACTAACTTTTCATCAGGTTATTTTCACATTGATCTTTGTACGAGTATACTAATTTTCGTCCTGTTTCATTAGAACTTATATTTCTCACACTGACTTTAGTAAATATCTTATTTCAGTGAGAGCTTTTTTCAGTTCGTTAAAGCTTGTTCCATTTAGATCTTGATCCACGTGTTTCTTCAGTGGTCAATTCTGCTCCGTATGTACCACGAGAAAATGTCTTTGGCAAGGTCCCTTAAATATGTTCTCCTGGTGTGCGTTTCGTTGAATATTCGAATATTCGCTGGTAAGATGAGTGTCTTGAACAATATGAAATTAATCCTTCCGAGCTTCTGAGTCTTCACTGAAAAATTATTTGTAATGAAATGTTATGCGTTTCATCTTATAACCCAAAAATTCTGATGCAAAAAAAAAAGATTTTTAACCCATTAGTGCATACAGTTTCGCATTATCATAAAGAGAATCTTAATAACATAAAATATTTAGTTTATGTGTAAATTCAGATTTTATAGCCCGTCCCGCCACATTTATGTGGCGTTGTGCCATGTTTGGAAAGTAAGCTTCTTGCTTTGAAGCGTTTAAAAACGAATAAGGACTCAGTGTCTCTGGCCACCACCAGTTCTTTATACGCATCCGAGTGCGTAGATTTTGCACAATCTGGTCGCATTTGCCTTCTCCACCCATATGCTTATTGTAATTTGAAATAAGAGATGGCTGAGGGACTTGCACTTTGGTCTTTTTTTTTCATTTGACTGTGAAAGCATTGTTATCATTCCATCGGCATACGAAGACATCATAAGCTAGTCATATATCGTAATGTGCTCGCGCCTTTTTTTAAATGATTCTTTTATTTATTTCAAAGGACTACTAATTTCACTTAACTGTACTAGCTTACTGGTCCTGTGCAGATGCTCCTAGCTAAACCTAGTACTTATATTTTTTATACCTTTATAGAGGAAGGCCTCTTGAGGGATAAAACCGTTAAGGCGCATACTCTCGTGGTACAACAAGTTGGGGTAAAAAGCCACAGAGATCAGGATGCTCTTACAACGTACCTTCGGATAAGTTTTATAAGGAAATAATCCAACCTTAACAGGTTTGCTCCATTGTAAAGGACCTCATTGCGATAGAATTTTTTGTATTGGGAATCTGGAGTTCTATATAAACGAAGACAAGTCTTGAGATATTGTCTTTCAAAAACCCGAATATTTTCCATTGAACTTGCTGACATGTTGAACCACACTGGACAGACATAAGTAAGCATTGGTCCGACAAGAGCCAGAGCAGCAGATGACTTTCACCCAAAACGAAACTTTCATAGCGAACTTTCTATTGGTAAGCATGTTATAAAGCATGCACAGCAGTGGCTTGCTTACTCTAAGCCTGTCTAACTTGTGAAAGAGGGCTTCTAACCGAATGGTTTCGAATGCCTTTTTCAAGTCAACAAGACAAGCAACCGTGCACTTTTTTTTAGATTTATTCCATTGTACATTTGATACCTGACCTCGCGCCTCCTTCTTGAATTGTTTTACATCTTTGACCGTGCAGTTCTCAGTGCGATGAGCTCTCAAGCCAAGCTCCTTCAAGTGTCTCATAAGGCTAAAAGATGTAAAATAATTGTCAAAAAATAATTTTATGCCACTGTTTGGCGGAAGTTTGCTCAAGATAATTAGGGTGAGAACAACATCGCCACCTCCTCTAAAATCTTTTTCTTCGTTACTCTTTTCCGTATATAAACTGAATGCTAGCATATATCCGGTACTTGCGCATACAGTGCCCAGTCTTCGTCAATTACCTGATCGGCATTCTCAATAGGGGACTCAACGTTATTTATAATTTCTGTAAAGCAGATAATATTTCATGGACTTGCAACGTGAAACAATTCAACAAAACACCACATGCAGTACCCGCCGTGCATAGCGTGTAAAATATCGGACAGTGCAAAAATCGCAAGCATAGTATTCAAAATAATAGTGACTTCGTTAAAAATTGAAAATAAATAGTCTAATAATTTAGTAATCAAAATATCCGTTTTTTACCCATAAGACTAAATAAAATACAATAAAAATACAACATAATCTTGCTGCTATTGCTGCAAATTGACGTAAGCGTTTGAAGTATATTAAACTACTGTTTTAAAAGGATAAACCTTGAGTCAACTCCTAAAATAACAATTTTATTGGCCTCCGATCTATCGAACGTAATGCACTTATGAGTTATAGGATTAGGAGACTAAGAAAAAACGCAACCTGACTTTTAAAAGATCCAAATATAATTCTTATACTACGACTAGTGGTAGCCTCCGATTATAGAATCTAATACTATATAACATTCAAACAGTCAATAGTGTTCTATTTGAAGATACACGTCTTATAGCGATATACGGTCTCCAAAACTTTTATTTAAATACAAATGTATGGTCCTTATTTCCTTCAAAGAAGTCCTACTGTTGGTACACACTTCTCGCAACGACCCTGCCACTCTCGGAAACAACTTTAACTATCTTTAAATAATGTTTTTATTTGTGGCGTTGGTGGTCTGCAATCCGTTCATTTTTTAAGACATTTTTTGCTTATTGAAAATGCAAGTCACAAGGATCAAAATTTGGAGAGTGAGGAGAGAAGGGAAATTTGGAATCACGTGCGCAGAATGGGCGGGTGCGTTGTCATGTTGTAGTTGCCAGCTGTTACTTGTCCACAGTCAAAGTTTAACTAAACAATTTTAGTTTTTAAATTTATTGTTTATTTTAGAGACACGGCTCAGGTCACTTTACTATGATAATATTTATGCAACTGTTAACACAGTATTAAACGTTAAACTATAGGAAAATCTAAAAGAAAAAACATTCGTAAATACAAAAAAAAAGAAAAGAGAGAGAAGGGAGTGGATTTGGTATATCCTGACATTGCAGGCCGAAAACCAAACAAAATGATTTATGAATAATAAAGAAAATAATAAAAGACTTAATAATTAGGTAAGATGAATAAACAAGTACAAACAAATAAATAAATAAATAAAAGCTGACATATAATTACAAATAATATATTTTAAATAAGAAGTAGAAAAATTTATATAATAATCAATAATAAATAATATATAGTAAAGAACAAGTAAAATACAAAAAGTTGTAAATTAAATAATACAAAAAATAACTAATAACTAAATAAATAGATGATTAAAAATGAAACAGTAACATATGTTCTTACAATTGTAATTTGAATGTCACGTTTTTCCATAAGCTCCAAAATAACAGTTATCTAACGAGATTTTTGAGTTTGTAAAAGCATTGACCTTAAAGTCTCTGGATTTATTGTCGAATAGGAATCCCCGAAGTGATAACATATGAATATCTATGATGGTGCTGGCACTATTACTTATAAATATATGCTTATTCAAAATTTTTTTTTCCAAAATAAGTTTTCAATAAAAATGTTGTTCATATACGTATGAACGTTTGTGAGGTTATTTCGACAACGGAAGTAATTCTGTGTACAGATACGAGCTCATGATAACTTCACCCCATGTTTGACACCAATTGCTGCGATACTCTAAACAAGAGGTAGAGCCAACAAAAGACTGCGAAGACTTTCTTCTGAGTAACAGCCGTCCACTATACCAAATACCAGTCACGCTGTTTCCAGTTTCCTTGACAAAACCTTCTGACCTTCAAGCTAGATTGATCTTTAAATAGGAGATTCGATATGTCTGTCATTTGAATGTTAGAATTATAGACCACAATGATTTATAAAAATCGATGGATTTTTGTCTGTCACTCTAAATCCGCTTCATTGTACAGTTTGTAGAGTTCATGGCGTATCCCCTTGAAATAAGTTGGTATTTTTTACACTTTCCTTCGAGTCGGCGACAAGATGCACACAAGCTTTAAGAATTCATGTGAAATGTTCCTGAAATAGTCTAGAAATCTTCGTTTTTTTTAAGCTGGTAGACTGTGTAAACAGTAATTTTGGTTTGCCTTTTTTCCTGTCAATATTTGTGTACTGTTCCATTGCTTTTCTTTGCATCATCTTCTTTTGCATTTTTGTTAAATGTCCTGAAGTGGTCTCGGGGTTTTCTGAAATTTATATGCGGCTACTGACTGAAACTCATTCGCTTGGATAATCTCTCTGGCCTTCTTTGGTTCGCCGAGCTTAACCTTCCTTTACTGTTTGGTGCTGCCTCTTAGCATTGCACATTGCTTCATTAAAATGGGTCAAGATCGGTAGTATCCCCTCTGACATTTTGCATATCCAAATTGTTTGATTTGTGTCAATTATGCCGTAGTAAAAGGCTACAGATTCCGTCTTGCATATAGTCTTGACCTGCGTCAATGGGGCATGTTAAGAATCAAAAATAAGGATTAGAAATGATCACATCCAATGACCGCAATTGATGACCTTTATTCTCAACCCCATCCTTATATGTGCAACCGTTTATTGTAGCTATTCTTTATGTCGCATTCTTTCGTCTTCGTGGTTCCGGATGCTGTCCAAGTTACATCCTGGGTCGCTATTTTATCCGCTTTCTGTTTAATATCTTCTATCCGCCTTAGTCTGCCTGCGGATTGTTTGCAAATTAAGGGTAGCCTTATGAGCTCTTTCTGTTTAAAGACCGCATCAAGGTATTTAAATATTTGACAGACATTTAAACGCTTTCTCTTTAAGTTTTAATCACAACTTTTCAGCAAAAAATAAAATCCTTTCAGACGTAAATCAATCGTTTTCGTTGAGTGCTTTCGATTTATAATTCACTGGACGGGGATCCTATCAAAATGAACATCAAAGGAGAAACATTCAATTAATTATTCAACTTCCTCTTAACTGTTCAAAGATGTGCGTATAATAAGGGCTTAAATACCCTTCACCTCTCCGATGTAAATAAATTGCGAAACTCATTACGGACGACTCAATCAATCCCTCAAATAATATCTTTCAATTGAACGCCAAACATCTTTCCTGAAAATTATTCAATGCCTACACAGCAACCCCTAATCGCATTGAACTATACAATTTACCAAAAGGATACCGCTCCACATTTGAGGTGCAGCAACAAAGTCCGTACAAGTACCTTCCTTGGGAGCCTAAAAAAAAAAGGTTTTGTAAAGAAACGTTTGCTTCATCCTCGGTAGGACTTCAAAAACGGAATAATTAATTAAAATCCCATAATGCAATCACTCAATAAATAATTATCCGTTTTGTTCATCCTTGTAAAGCCAAGAATCCTGGCTAGCTTCATGGATTTGTGTACTCCGGTGTGCGGTCCTTTTTGGTGTTTTCCGAATTCATAAACATGGGCGTCCGTTGTTGGTTATTAGCTGAGAAGGTGGGAAATCACGAAGTAGCCCACGTGTCCTTGCTACACTCATCCAGGATCATGTGTGCTGGAATACATTATTTGGTAGCTATGTGGTTGCAGTGGACTGGGACATGTTGTTACTTGTTGTGCGTAAATGTTGATGTAGAATTGAAAATTAAATTTTTGGTTTTGCGGTTGTAATGTACCCACTCGTTGCAGTGGGGTCGTCCTGCCGAAGGATATTGTTTCGATGATGGGCCAGTTATTTGCACGTCACAGCGTTATGCTCGAATGGCTGTCGTGTTGCTGCATAGTTAATCGGTGGACTGTTCTTTCGCGAGTGTGACTGGCATAAAATGAGTTCGGTGAAGGTTTGTTTTTTGGGCATGATGATCTTTGAAATTTGAATGAATCTCTTGGATGGGGTTGTTCTCAGAGAATATCGGCACAAATTATACAAAAGGAACTATATTTAGTATTGCCCCTTGAATTTGGATCGATGGTAGAATATTTACACTTCTTGAAATTGGATAATTGCTTAACAATCGCATCATAACTACTGAATGGAGGCTAAAAAATTCAACTACACAGCTGATTTTTACGATCTACTAGACTGCAGCGTCTGCCCCTAGATCACCTTAATGATTTGATTAATATAGAACGAAGTGGTGTGCTTATGAATCTTGTTGTTTAAATTTTTATTGGGTTTTGATTCCCATTACTAATAACAAATTATGAGACAAATAGACCGATGAGCGGTGGTGTTTGAGGCGGTAAATGGAGCGCAAGGGGTCTGCCTGGACCCATGCACATTAAATTCGTAAATTTAAGGACAGAAAGTGTTTATTTGTGTAAAAATATGATAAAACGAGTGCTTAAGTCGTTCGTTAAGGCATGTTCGTGGGGGCTTCCTCAGCATTTGGTTGTGGTTGAGCTGCGGCTGATGTCTAAAAAAACGTAATATACATATTGTCATATACGGTTTTTGATTTTCATATACATTTCGAGTATGCTTACAATGAAATTGAAAACTTTGCTTGTAAAATACCTACAAATGCCGCATATCGATCCATTAAAATCTCTGCCAAATTATTTGATGAAAAGAAGTTGTCAGCGTAGACTCTTCACCCGCTAGCCATTTTCCCGTATTTCTCCATCAATTTCATGACAACCCGCTCGTCTTGCTTGTTCACCTGGTGTTTTTCCCGTATAAATTGTTCTTTGCAGGGGATAATTTTAAACGGAATCGTTAATACACCAAACTATTATTCCATATTTCGCGGGCTCATTCGAAATATATTGACAAATCCTATTTCAAAAATCTTAAATTTAAATTTTTATCAACAAATTTCCGAGGAGTCAAGTTAAAAATAATCCCCTTAAGGGGGTATTCTTGAGGCATGAATTTCATGTAATTTTTAAAGTGTCATAAAAAAGGCAATTAATATTTTTAGCATCCATTTTCTTATTACTTAATTATTAACACAACAAGAATACAGAAATAAAAATTTCAAAAATTAGCAGCTGATGAAGTGGGGGTCTCAAAAAATTGGCAGGTAACCATACCCACGATTTTAACCCTCCTAGCAATCTGAAACCGGAAAAAAAAGATGTCGCAATGTCTGGAACTACGGAAAAGTTGGAAAGATTTTTTTTTTCACAAAATGGTGACTGTCTGAAAAAAAAACAATTTTTGTACCACATTTTTGGTCTGTTTCGAATTTAAAAAAAAAAAAGTAATACAAATTTGGGGATGTGTATAGTTCTGGACATGGTCAGGTCAATAAGAAAGACTTTTAAAAAATTTCAGGTTAATCGGTTCAGTAGAACTTGAGAAATCGTGGGTATTGTTTCGAAAAAGATAGTTTCGAGTAAAACGCGTTTAAGGTTTCGCGTAAAGTTTTTCGCAGTCTAAGTCATGAAATGATATTGTAGACTTACATTTATTCAATCTGCCATTCCTGCTTCATACATCGGACCTTACTCGAAAAAACTATTTTCCGCGTTTCTCTCTTCATATCGAGCAGTTCACTGGTGTCTTCCTGTACCGTATATCTTTTGCCCTGAAATCGCCTTTTTGTTTGTCGATCTGGACGCGTAATCCTTTGCGCTGAGGATTTTTTATCCATTTTATTAAAAAAATATATTTCATAATATTTTTATTTCACTCACAGCACATATGTACGTCCACGTGATTTGAAGGTTCAAGCTGCTCAACTGTTAGCAGCTGGACGTAATTGAACACTAAATATAAAAGATACAAGTCACCTTGGTTTTCAGGTAGACGGAGAATCCTTAATGTCTTTTGTTCGATTAGTTTCAGCCGAACCAGGTTGGATGCCGGGTCAGCAAAATACCGATATCTCCAAAAATAATTTGAATTTTGAAAAATCCTCTAGTAGCTATATTCCTGAATAGTTAAACTTAGAAAATATAATTTTTTAAATCTCTAGACTAGAATACCCCCTATAATTTTGCGCGCTATTCCGTCTTGTTTCGATTGAATCAAGTGTCAAGCTACGAGCCAAGAAGCCTCAAACTGCCAATATTCCGTGTTTAGTTTCAAATCCGTTCTCAAGCTGAAAACATCATAGCATAGTCAACCTAACCGAATGAACTTGCAGTACGGCTCTTAAGAGAAAATTGTAAGTGATGTTAGGTTGAAGACTTCCATTTGGGGACAAAATGTCTCTTCCTGGCCACCACAATACTCTTGATCGTTTCACCGAAATTGCTTTATATAATTTTGTGTTTCGTTAAGTTGCTTTACTTCACTGATTTGCAGAAAGCTGTGGTGAGCGTATGTTATCCTATTAAGCAAGACCGAAGAGACACTGAACTTTGTCTTAAGTTAAAGTTTATTCAAAACTTAACGTTTTTGAAACATGTTTAAATTAACATTTCAATGCGAATGTTCGAATATTGACAATGTCCACCTTCGATTTATCGATAGCATGACAAGAAACTTCAAGTGCTGCTTTGCAAGTAGTAGTTAACCTCATTAGAAAGCAAGTTTATGACTATGCATGCTCCTTGGTGTTTATATTCAATAACAAAGTAACTAAAAACACACCAAAAATTCCATATCCTCGAGCAATAAAATCCACGGATCGTTCAAGTCATGGGCACAGTATTTGTGTGTGTGTGTGCTGCTTGAGGCGCAATTTAATTCCGACTCAAAAGTATCAGTCCTTGAAGCTTCACATTTTCGAAATGTCGTTCATTGTTTTGCATGCAGCACGAAATCCAAGGAATTCCCATAAATCCCATAAAAAGCACGCATACGAAAGAGAACGTACCGGAAGTCAGGAGTGGTCGTGGCATAAATTCGTAATTCAACTCAGCGATTCAGAGAGTGTACGTAGGTATGTAAATGTCCTCGTTTTTCCAACTCACAAATGGGGTTACACACGTCGATTATGGAATATATGATCCGGCAACCACCAACCACCACCGCACTCCATCACCCAAGGACGAAAGCCTGCGAGAAACAAAAACGAAGAAGGCAAACAAACATGCAGGAATAAGAAGGGGACAAAAAGGTTATGACACTGCTCTCATATCGGAGCAAAGCTCAATGCTCCTCTCGTTCACATACACAAAACGTTTCAACTAATGGCAGCCATAAATCACACATAAATCCAGGATATTTCAAGAACATAAAACGCAGCCACTCACAGAGTAAATGGCGGGACGAAAAGTTATTGAAAACATTTCGGTTTCTACTCTACGAGGATGTCCTGTGAAAAATCCAACCAAAAAACTTTGTAAAGGGAAAACTTTTTCACGACCTCGTTTCCAAATTGGAAGGATACGCCGAAGCCGAACGAACAACCAGGATGCATGCATTTTACCGGCAAAACTGAAAACTTGTTATGCCAGTGGTGTAGTGTGTAAGTAGCAGTTCCAGAGTCCCGATATTTGCGGATGACAGATGGCCAAAGTATGTTACCAACAATCAATCGATTCGCAATCGAAATATTTTCGGGTTGGGGAAATGGACAGAAGAAAAATCATTCGAGTTACGACGGTCTTCGGGCGGCAATATCCTTGTAATCGACAACAAATTGCATCCCTTTTATTAGCAGCATATGTACATATCTCGGACGTGAGTGGAGCCCGTCTCCTGACCATTGCTCATAATCAGGATAATTTCTGTCTGTAGTCATGTTAGCGAGCGCCCGTTGTGTGCGATAAATTTATGACGCACCTAATTTATGAAGCGGACTTTTTCGAGAATAATTTAACAGATGAGAGTAATAATTATCCTGTCGTTAGGTTTTGATTTTTTTTTATTAATAACGATTTGGTTTCTGCTATGACCAAGACGTATTTGCGATGACCTCTTGCTGGTCTTGGCGGAGCTATTGAAAGTTAACGAAGTTGAAAAGGATAATTAAGTTTTTATGATTCTACTGCAAGTCGTCGGGTATAGTCGTGTAGTGATTAAATGAATTAACGAAGCATAACGAAAGGCTTTGCCTGCAGTAAGCGTTTCTGTGACGTGAAGTTATATTAGTCTCTTTGTTGCGACAAGGACTTTAGAGATATCCTTTTGTCTGACTTGCTTTGAGAAGTCATTATTTCTGCGGGTTTCTTGTATTGCGGAGGCTTTTTGGGATAAATTTGTGAATGCTTGAAACTGTTGGCTGATAGCTTTGAGATCAACTTGGATTTTTAAGCCAACGGATATAATAATGCTGATGATGAAGGCAACGGTCATACAAAAATGTTTTTTCCTTTAATTACTTAAGAAAACCCTTAAACAAAAGAATTTATAAGCTTTAAACAATTACTTTTAATTTTTCAAAGATTCCTGTCTTGAATGAAGCAAATGAAAAATCAATCAGAAAGGCAATTGATTTTTCGAAAAAATGTCTTAATAGGACATAGATTTTGAAAAATCTGCTCTGTAATTCACCAAAGGTCAATCAAAGAGATATTGATCAATCTTGTAATCCTTTTTTTTTGCATTTAGCGTTCCAATTGCTTACTGAAGGGAGTCTGAAAAATAACAGAACATTCTTTATTGATTTTTTTGCATTCACTCAATTCACAGTCTATTTTTGGTTATTAGTGAATATATCAGCATGTGCGGCTTTTGGCAGAATTGACCATTTTAATTTAATTTCAATGCAAAATTCGATTCGTAAACTAGATAGAAGTTCAAAACTTACTCTAAATGAATCTAAGTAAATTTAATTTGATAAGATTAATTAACTTTTCCCACTTAAATTGCCCCCGACAGCTTAAAATTAATTTAAAATCTTTTTTTAAGTCATATTTTAACAATTTGCATATTAAACATAGATTCCGGACTATTAAATAGATTTGCTTTTGTTCTTTACAACATTAAAAAAAAAACGCAATTAAATATCTCTTACCGTTAAGGCAGCGTTCGAAACAAAACTATTCGCTCGAATTTTCCTAATCGTATGAGCAGTTAATAAGATTACTTCTTAAAAGCAAACTTTACCCCTTTGTAATCTTATGTAAAAAATATGGATAATGCTGTCCGGTAATTTGATTTATAATCATAAATTCTATTTTTTGTTTAAACGAGTTGAAGTGGCCAGGACTTTATTAAAAAAATGTTTAATGCTTCCAAATCGAATTATAATTATTTTCAACCAGTATTAAGACAAAATCACCTTTTTAGCTGCTACCACTGGAGGGAAAAATCATATTTTGACCAGATAAAATTTATCCAGAAAAATTGTTAGTTTTGGCATTTTGAAGCAATGCTTCTGTGATTTTATGGGCTTTACTTCTCTACCCCTTAAATAATGAAACTTGCTAACGACGAAAAGTGACTTACTATTCATAATGCTTACATCTGACGGAGAGAAGTCAGTCAGCGGACACTTGACTATGAAAATATGTTGGTTTTTACTGCCAGAAAGGTTAACCGCATATCAGACACCTTCTGATATTTGCGCTAAATATACACATAGTCTTATGTCGGTTAGGATATTTGTCAGGAAGATGAGGAGAAAATACATAGGTTATGATAAAATTGTTTTCTCTGTAACTATGCATTGGAAATTTTTATTTAAACAATAATGTCAGGCTGGATGCGAGTAAACGTTATTTGTCGAATGGTAAGGAAAACTTAATTTTGACAAAATTGTCGCTCACAATAAATTTGCGGTAACGGCTCGATATAAACGAATTCTTATTTTTATTATTGATTTAGTACTTATTACTATGTATTTTTTTTTATTCATTATGAACTTATTAACTTAATATTTAAAAGCGTTATATTCATGTTAATATTTTTCAACAGTTGAAGTATTTCGCTGTGATATTGATTTCAATTAAATTAAGAGCATATTTCACTTGGAAGCTATAAAAAATGCATATATCTCTTAATGTGTGAAATTTTAGTTTTAAAATGAAAGTCAATCATTACCAATTCTATTTAAGTCAATCATTCTTCCAGTGTCGATTCTGTGCCGGATGGATTACGGTCTGTCATTCAGAAACAATCCCAATAATTATTATAAACTTGACTTAAACTTATTTGACTGCTTGAGTGCAGTAAAACCAATTTTTTTCTAAAAAACTGGGATAATGAAGAAAAAATGGTTAATTGCGTGGTTGGCAGAGGGGAGAGATGATGCACATCAACTTTTCGCGTAACGCTTGTAGTATTCACTGCGCCTATCCAGACGTCATTACAACGCAGTCGTGGATGAGGTCGCCGACGTGGTTGCGGACGTGGTCGTGGACGTGGAGTCACAATACAGAACCCACGGTCGCCAACAAGGTCTCGTTCATGATCGTCAATTAGTGAACCTCTGGCGCGGCTGAGGAAAGACGAAGAACCTCTGCTGCTGCTGCTACTGAAGCAAGATCAGAGCGATGGACTACAAGAGTTCCTATGTATAAAGGAAGAGATTGTACTAAATTGCTAGCACATCCTCCTTTAAGGCCTAATATATGAACTAGGCAAGAAAATATTGCCATAAACTCCTCCGGAGTGAAATGCGACGATAGTAAAAAATTCTCGAACTCCATTGCAATGTTTTAATTTGTTTATGATTAAACAAATGTTAAAAGACATCGTGCTTTTCACAAATATACACATACGTGACTATAAGGAGAATTTTTCCAGGGAGCGAGATACCAAATATACCGACTTAACTTAAAGAAGCTCTTGTCGGTCTTTTACTGGGATGAATAAAATGCATCACTTTAAAATTCATGAAATGTGGATTAATGATGGGACGGTGCCTTATTTATTCAGCACAACTATGTTAAAGACAAGATTCTTTTTTCTGTTAAGAAATATTCGTTTTGACGAAGTACACACTAGAGCAGAATGCACTCAATATGGCAGCAATGAGAAATATATTTAAAACCTTTGTCACCAGCTGTCAAACACATTACTAGATTGGGAAAAATGGCACAATTGATGAGATGTTAGAGGACGTTGCAAGTTCCGTGTGTACATGGCAAACAAACTCGCAAAATACGGCATTAAAATATATGCTCTTGTTGATTCAATGTCATTTTATATCAGCAACTTGGAAGTGTATGCCGATAAACAACCAGAGGGACACTTCAACGGTGATAAGCGCTTTCATGAAAATATAATCCAAAAATATTTTGAAAAATGGCCCCAAATATAATGATGGATGATTACTTTAAGTCTATTCCTCTTGCTGATGAGCTGATTGCCAACCACAAAACCAAAAAAAAGCAAAAAAATAGAATTTGCACCATGACCACACGATCGACGGAACTACCGGTGCTGCTCAAAAACCAGAAATCATAAAATATTATAATAGGACTAAAGGAGGAGTTGACTTCGTTGATCAAATGAGAGAGGAATATTCCGTCGGTAGAATGACTCGCAGATGGCCAATGAGATTATATTTCTTAATTTTGAACATTGTATTCAACATTGAAAGAAAATACTGACCAGTTATTATAACGACGAAAATTTTTGAATTTCCCTAGCTATGACTAGACAACATCATAGGAAGATCCTAAGTAAACACATTGAATAAAAAACTGAGAAACAAAATCGCCCGATTAGTGCCATCGGATCATCAAATTATACTCTCAGGTAGGGAAGTTATATGCGCAGTATGTCCGTCCAAAAAAAAAAAAATAGAAGGACGAAGAAAGGGTGCATGAGATGTGCAAAGTTACTGTGCAATGAACATCGTAGGTTCATTTGTCAGGATTATTTTTCTGAAATGCAGGTTTTAGCCATTAAATTTAATTCTTGTTTTTTCTATATTAATAATTGTGAAGAGGTTTCTATGAACCAGGAAATTTTATCTAAGATTTCCCATAGCATTATTTTCTAAATTTTAAGCATAAAACTTTAAAACATGTTTCTTAATCCGATATTTATGTTTTATTCTATCCTTTAAACATAAATTAAAAGAAAAATATGTATCTCCTTTTCTACAAAAAAAATCGAATTAAGTATAGGCGGAAAAATGCTCCCAGCGCGATCACTCGCGTTTCACGGAAAGACGCGACTACTCTAGGGTTAAGGCCTTAAGAAAGATATTTTAAATAACAATCTTATGTTGATAGGGCTAATAGAACCAAAATGTCGTAGTTTCTTTTTTGATTGGAGAATTTCTTCGAGATTATTTGCAAAAAGAATTAACCTTCAACTCAATCCTGTCAAAGAACTGTTCTTCTAGACCAAAACTTCTGTCAAAGTACTACTGTGTCCAAAAAATAAGGTGACATTGCATTTGTTTTGAAAATTCTTTATTTATTCTTCCAAATCAATTTCATCCCCTTCAAAGTAATCCCCTCCCGATGCAATGCACTTATGCCAACGGATTTTCCAATCTTTGAAACACTGGTTGTAGTCACTTTCCGGGATAGCCTTCAGTTCCGTCTTCGCTGCGGCTTGAATCTCCTCTATCGTATCAAAACGGTGTCCCCGGAGCGGTCTTTTGAGCTTGTTGAATAGCCAGAAGTCGCACGTCGCCAGATCAGGTGAATACGGTGGTTGCGGAACGATATGGGTTGAGTTTTTGGCAAAATGATCACGAATTACGAGTGCGGTATTGGATGGTGCATTATCGTGGTGTAAAAACCAAGATTTGTCTTTCCACAATTCCTGCCTTTTTAGGCGGATAGCGTTACGCAAACGACGCATAACGTTCAAATAATATTCCTTGTTGACTGTTTGGCCGGTTGGAAGGAATTCATAAAGCACAACACCACGATAATCGAAGAAAACAGTCAACATAACCTTGATTTTTGAGCGACTTTGGCGCGTTTTTTTTGGTCTCGGCTCTCTTTTGGCACGATATTCGCTCGATTGATCGGTTGTTTCGGGGTCGTAAGCATAGATCCAAGTCTCATCGCCAGTTATAATGCGTTTCATGACATCCTGGTAGTCGGAAAGCATTGTTTCACACACTTCAACGCGACGCCTTTTTTTTTTTAAAAATTCAATGTTTTCGGTACCAGTCGAGATTTGACGCGCTTGAGGCCCAAAGCATCCTTCAAAATGGTATTGACTGAGCCTTTGGATAAGCCAACTTCATCAGCAAGGTCTCTAATCGTTAATCGATGGGTTTTCAACACCAAATCTTTGATTTGTTGGACGTGAGCTTCATCGGTTGAGGTTGATGGTCGCCCAGAACGCTCTTCGTCTTCGACACGTTCACGGCCGGCTTAGAAACCCCTTTACCACTTGTAAAATTTTTTTTTAGACATAGCCTCATTATCAAAGGCTTTCTGCACCATCCTCAATGTATCCGCAGCAGAAAATTGATTCCGCAAACAAAATTTAATGAAAATTCTTTGCTCAATAAATTTCGACATCGCAAAAAACGAAAAACTCACTTTTAGCAGCTCACAAAACGACGCGTATCTCAAACACTATGAACATATTTTGACATGAAATTTCACATAGATGTCACTGACAGTACTACCAACCTAAAAAGAAAGAAAAATTTCCAAATCCTTCGACGCGCGCAGTTTAAATTCATATGTCACCTTATTTTTTGGACACAGTAGTACATACTATATAATGGAGCGTTTAATAAAAAATATAGACTGCAGAACACCGCAAGCAGCTGCGAAATGCCTGAATTAATTTGCCAGTGAGTGGACTTCCAAATGAGCATTACATAGGAAAGGTTTGGTGTCAGCAGTCAAGCATAAAAAACTAGGCTTGTAAGACAGAAATATTAAGGCACGCTGAAAATTCTGCAAAGAACATAAAACTTTGACTGCTGAAGATTGCAAATGAGTATTTGGTCTTTTCAATCGAAATCGGTTTCTATTAGATGCGGTGGAGTATTTCTGGCATCGGCGAAATGAAATCCTTCAAAAACACTATGTTAAAGAGACCATAAAACAAGGAGGAGGAAGCTTGATGGTGTGGGGTTGTTTCACGTGGTGGAAAACTGGTCCTTGCAAAAATTGAAGAGATTATGAAAAGGGAACAATACCTCGATATTCTTCGGACCATTTACCAGAATTTGTTTACGAGTGCACGCAACCCCTTTGACGAAATAATTTTCCAACAACACGGAGATCCTCACACACCGCAGAAATCGTTCCAAACTGACTTGGGGAGCAGTTATTTCAAATATCAAAGTGGCCAGTACAGAGGCCAGATTCAAGTCCTATCGAAAAAAGAAGTCTGGTACAATGTTCTTCAAGATAAGGAGCAAAAATTCCCCATGACCGTATCGAGAAATTAGTAGAAAATATACCTACACGAATTTTAAGTATCATAAAAAAGGTCCATAGATAATGAACAATAATTTAAAGTAAAGTGTACAAAAGAACACAAAAATAATTAATTTTTCTCTTATTTCTACAACCTGTACTCAGTTTTGTTCGCTGCTGCAAGTTCTGTATCTTTAGATTCAATGAATCTAATTAAGAATGATTTGCGCTTTTGTTTAATCAGCAAAGAAACTTCTGGTCGTCATTTTCTACTAAGCTTATTGATGGCCACATCGAAAGTCAATGTCAATATTAAGCTGTCTTAAACAGGCACGTAAACAGCTCTTATAATCTTATTATTCCTCGAAGTAAAATGCCTTAATTACATGCTTCACAGTCACAGCGCACCAACTTACACATAAGACTTTGCATTTTATTGCCACAACAAATAGGTCCAAAGCCTTGGCCTAGTAAAAATGGTCTTTCACTTTGAATGTGCAAAAAAGTACACAAACAAGTACATGCGTACCCATAGTAGTCGTTGTATGTATGGATGTTAATGTTCAGCAATAACAAAAAGAACAAAAACACCAAAGTCCTTTCCATCGCCTGCAGAATATGACCCAATACAATAATAATAACAATCTATCCCGGGTCCAGCTTGCGCATAAAGTACCCGAAACATAACATCACATCACAAGCACAACTGACAACCCCCTGCCGCAAGTTCATGTCTCGATCTGTGCCCGCTTTTATGGAAGCTCACATGACATTAACATACACAAACACAGTCGAATCTGCGACATGATGTCTAGACGCATGGCGCCAACTCCCCATGCGTGCGAATGTCAACAATTGGACATTAGGCACCAAGAACCACACCACACCACACCATACAGCACATCTCCTCGTACAACCCCTAGCCATGGAAAATCCCATAAAAAATATAAAGATAAACAAATAAATATCATCCACCACTCGAGAGGATGGAGCCAGTGGGACTGGGATCGATATAGAACTGGGCCAGGCAGTCAGCCAGCGTCTTAAACTTTCACTGGGAATGTGGTTCGTTGCAGGAAAATCTTGAAATGGAAATGAGGAGCGTAGCCGTTGCCAGGGGCTAGATTTATGAGATTATTAAATGTTTGTATTGAGATGAAAATTTGTCTGATATTTTCGCCGGGGGTTAACTTTGAGATATTTTACTTGGAAAGTGGTCAAATATTTACAGAAAGCTTCTCAGCCAAGGCAGGATTTAATTTGATGATGGAAAGTTTGCCAATAATTACGATTGTTTTTAAGTGGGCCAGTTCCTTGGGGCGCTTCTGCCCTTCGAGCCGAGTTAAATTGCTTTGTTTTGTGAATTTTACATACGAGTACTTTTGAATGTTCGTCTTTTCTGTGTGTCAATTGTTTTGTCAAATTGCTGAGGAAATTAAATCATCGAGGAGAGATCAATAGTTAGCATTTGACTTCAAAGGTAATGACGAAGACAGAATTCATTCCATCAAGGAATTCCGTCTCTTGGGTGGGATGAAAATGCAGTTTGCTACTATGGATAGATGGTATTCTACACTGATGGACGGCGTCTTTAAGATGAACTGAGGTCTTATGTACAGAATGGTTGGTCAAAGAGAATAAGAGACGGCTGAATGGTCCTTCACGCCAAAATGAATGCTATCCTGCAGGCTGCGGAATTAGTCAGCATTGTCATTCCCATTTATGTAGATTGACAACCGCAGTCAATTTGGATACAATCTAAGATTGTCAAGATTTACAACTAAAATCTAACAATATATTGGATGATTGGACAAACAGATAAATGCAGGAATGAAAATGCTGTCAAGCTGTGGCCGACTGTCATCGAAAAAAGGTTAAATGATCGCCGCAGGGACATAAATCCCCGGTATATAACTCCCAAATCGTTTTAGCGACTTATATTCCACCCGATCGGGACATAAAGCCCAAAATCAAAATCAAAATCAAAGAATATATTTAAAAAAAAAACACTCTGTTTACTTCCATGATTTATCGGGCCCCCATTTTTCCACTTTTTATTGAATAGTTCCTTACAATAAAAGAAAATTAAGTAAATAATTTGATAAAAAACAATAATATTGATTTATTATCTCAAATTTGTAACAAAAACTGGACGTGAAAAAAGCCAAAAAAAAAAATTTTCCAAACAAAAATTAAATAAAACAATTTCAATAAAAGTCACAAAAAATTATAGACTTTATAAATAAACAAATGATGAATTTTTAATTATTTGCCGGCAAAATGGACACAATAATTAATTTTTTCAAGCAATTGTTTCGTCGTTCAGTTTTGCAAAATTAACTTTACATTGGTTGCAAGGTTGAAGTAGAATGTTTCGTAGAATCTTGAAGCAAGTGGAGCCGGTTATAGTTTCGCCTTTAGGGGTTTGTTCAGGGTCGTCCAAAACGTCTCTTTCGCTGTCACTTGATGATAAATTAGTAGCTTGAATAGTTTGGTACGATGAATCATAAAATTTCGACGTCATTTGATTAATAAATTCAAATATTGTGAGTCCTTTGTCATCTGCAATGCGAATGCCCTACTCTGGCGAAAAAAGAAGACTTTAGATGAAAAGCACATTCCAAGGACTAGAGGCCCTCTACAATGCTTAGCCAAAGCAACTTCTTAGATTTAAAATATTTCTGGATGGAGTCATGACTACTTTGCTATCTTAAGAATTTTAATAACAATAGTGCTGGCGTGACATTTCAGTACAAAAAAGATAAGTGTCAATCAGAACACAGAAGGAAAGTTAAATGTAGGCAAAGAATACAATACAATTTCCCGAATGAAAACTCATATCTCTTTTATATAGGCTTGCATCTCGCAAAGGACTCCATTTGAATATTCTTTGAAGATATGTTTTATTTCAAACTTCAACAGCCTCTTAAGTGATACAAATAGCCTTCAGAATTTTTACAAGGATAACGCCTTTATACCAAAACGCACCCTGACTGCCTTGGACGTCGAACAATTTATCTCCCCGGTATAACAGTCAAGTATTTCAAATCGGGGCAAAGGAGAAGTAAGTCAAACTTCCACTAAAATCTTCGCACATTTTTTCACATACAATTTGAAAGCAACCATGACCACTCCTATGCTGTGTTGTGATAAAAATAAGCGTCCGGATCTATTCGTTTGTAAGGCATCGAACAATATGGATGCTGCGTGCTTTACTGCCATCTGAATAGCAATTGCTAAAAGCAATCTTCTAGTCTGGATAAAATGCGATGCTGTTATGTTTTCTTTTCTGCTTGTTATGATCACAGTTCAAGATGGCTGTCCGGAAAACTGAAGTTCTTGTGATTCCAGTAAGTCGCAATCCCGGTTCACTGCCTTGGTACTACTTAGCTCTTTGGCCACCAAGATCACTGCTATGTTCTCTTCTTATCCAATGATGCTTACGCCGTTTGGCACTGGTAGGCGAGATTTTCATCTTTCAAAGAGTTTCATAACAATGGTCCAAAAACTGCTCCCTGCGGGACACCGACTGGGATATTAACCATTGAACTTCAGCCTCGACGTCGTATAATAACAATTTTTTGGCCAAGTAACTCCCAAGGATACAATTTAGATAACCTGGTGTTTTCAGCTCAAGTATTTCTATGTGCAATTCGTAGAGTTAAAAACGGTTTAACATCCAGTGTTATTTCATTTCATTTATTTCATAAAAATAGCTGAACATTAAGAAAAAAATTCTTATTGTTTGTACATAGATAAAAGGTTAATTACCTAAAAATTCAAGATGTGAAAAGTAGATTTGTAATTATGAGATTCGGCGAAACAATTATTCTGTTTTTAAGCTAACACAGGATCAAAAAGTTTATTAAAATTGTTCGCAAAATAGCTTCTTTTAGAATTTTGAGTGGCAGAGAATTCCACAATCTAACATCTTGAACAAAAACTAGGTCTGGCTATTTAAAAAGTTAAAACAAAATAAATTTACATTTCTCGTTCGAATGGAGCGAAATTTCTCATAGAGATAAATTTGCTTAAGTGATTTTAAAATACGAAAAAATAAAATGCAGTTGCTCACACTGATATGGTGCATTAGATAAAAATAAAATCTTTACCTGCGAAAGAGAATCTAGTTGAGTAAGCTCGATTTTTCTGAATAAAAACGCATCAGCAGTTTAGTTAATAAGAGGCATGAAAAGAGTTCTGGCAATTCTAAGCGCAGTATACTTTTGCATCACCTGGATAAGAGTTATATATCTATGCGTCATCAGTAGATAAACATGTTCGTGTATAGATGCACTCAGACACACACTAGTGAGATCGTTTATAAAGATTCGGAGTGGACCTAGATCGGTACCTTATGGAACGACGCGACTCACTGCCGAGTTACTAGTATAACATACGCTTGTACAAACTTTACACAATTTAAGACCAAGCCTTAAGGCATTAGTGAAATCAAGAAGGCATAAAACCAAAGTGTTTCCTTTATTCACTTCAGATCATAATTCATCCAAATTTTTAACAATAGCAGTACTCTGAAGCCTGACTGATACTGAATGATTATTATTATTAGGAATAATTATTATACTGATTATAATTATTTGAAAGCAGTTTTTGCCTCTTGAAGCTGCACTTGTCATGACTTTTTCTCTGTTCTGGTTCTCAGGAATTCCGTCAGCATGGCATAATTTATTTTGTGTTATTCATTTATAATATTCTATAGAAGACTTGTTATTTCCTCTTTATTTTGCTAGGATCTTAAATTGTTTGTCCATATTATTGGTAATACTCCAAATCGTTGGTCTCTTACATTTGTATTAATCAATTTCTGGTACTTGAATCTACTCGAAGCATTTTGATTAGAATCTCATCAAGGGTGGTGTTCGGGTGGTACGTTTAATCAGATATTTCACAAATGGGCTTATAGTCTATTGCTGTCTCCGATAGGCCATTATTTGTTGTATCTTGAAAGTTTGATTCATCGGAGGATTGTCAATAATTCGCGAGTGATGTGACTGCGAAAAAAAAACACATGTTCTTACCTGGATTTAAACCACTTTCCTTTGAGCCACAACCTTCTAAGTTGCCGCCTTTTAATTACAACATTTAAGCTTTTTAATTACAACATTTTAATGCCTATTCGCAAAGTTTCTTATCCATGTTCTTTACACTGAATAAAAATATAGAAGTCATTGGAGACTTGATCTGGTGAGCGGGGGTGGGTATTCGAACAATTTTAAGACTTTTTCTAGTAGGGCCAGCCATCGGAACTTCGGCTTTACATTCTAGTTCATTTTATTGTTGAAAACCACTTGCCTCTTCCAAAAAATCGTCCCTTTAAATTATGTCTGCATTCCAATAAACGACTGTGAATTTCCTCAGTCTTTTACAGAAAAAAAAATCTTGTTTCGTCTCAGGATCAAAATGATGGATATCGCTCTCGTCTGCTTATAAATCCCCTCACAAATCTGTCCTCGTTAGCTTGAAAAATTTCGTGACTCGCTCTTGAAATGTAGCCTCATTTCGTCTTTAAATACTGCTTAATGACGGTTCTGGCTCTATTTTAGAGTGCTATGGCTCTGAACATGCCGTTTTTAGAGATCATGCTAAATTGCAATATTTTTCACCCATAACAAGTAAGAATCTAAGAAAGCTTTGACAATTTTAAATCAGTAAAGATATCCGATAATCATTACTTTTGACACACACTGTGTTAGAGGATGCAGCTACGTTCTGACTTACGCTCAATCTTAGAGAACCACGTCATTTAAATGGTAAGTTAAACTAGATCATGTCCTTTGTCAAAGGAGTCTGAGAAACCTCAATTTGATTGACAAAACGATTTATCAAACTCAATGTTTATTTGAAAAATAAAAATCGAAAGAACGAGTTTTAAGAAACTTATCTCAAAAAATGTGATCATTATTTTACCGTCATTATGATTTTTCTGTAGATCATCATCATCATTTTTCTGGAACTCATCAAGTCCTTAAATATGCTTAAATACAAATAACAAAAATTGTTATCTAAAATTAGCTTTTTTTTAATTAATTTCCTTTTTTTTCCAGATTGAACTTTAAAACAAACTTGTAAGCTGCGGGAAAGTTTAATTCTAGAAAAAAAAACACCCAATTAAGGCCTTTCAAACTAAAAAATAATCTAAAGCAACAAAACAGAAAGAACAAAAAAAAATATGGCTGCTTTTATTGCGAAACAAATGGTCGGCAATCAACTGAGTGCCGTAAAAGGTAAGTGAAATCTGACTTGTGTATACCTTTACATTTTGTGAATGTCCAAAACCGCAGGGAACGCGCCAGGTGGCAATAATTATAAAAAGTTGATAGTTTTAAATTTTAAGTAGGAGCAATTTTGGTTTGCATTAGGCATGCAAATCAAGGGAAAGATGCAAGTCGGACACACACACGAAGGGCTATCTTTTGACTGCATCTAGCTTGTTCTTATAACAGCATTAAGGGACCGCAGCCAGTAGTATTTGATTTTGTTTTGATACCTCCACTGATTCGGTTTTCACTTTGAAATAATAACAAAGAAAATAAGAAAGAAAAAGTAAGACTGTCAAGCAGCAATCGTCGATCGCAATATTTTCATCGTCCTTTGCGATGATACATTCAACCTTGTTTATACGGCTATTAAATTTACACAATAGTTCCTGATTTTTTTCACTTATAGAAGTATAAGATTCCTACTTCACAAATTATATTTTTGCATATTTAGTGCAGGTTGTGGCAGTAATTCAAGCCTTAAAAAAATCTCAATAAATTCAAATCGCGAGTGCAGGCTTCCTGGTTAAACTCGAGGTTTTGCTGAATGAAGAGACTCATAAAACAATGAACATCCGATCTGTGACAAGGCCCCATAGCGATGAACCTGATCAACTTGTGGTTCAAGCAAGGTTGCTCTTTTTGGACCAGTGCCTTCAGACTAGTTTTTATGGGGATTCATTTAAATCACTCACCTAAGCCAGTAAGCAAGCATTGCTTGTAGCCCTGTAGGGTAACTCAAAGTTGAACTCATCGTGTCGACCACTTTAAACGTTGTCGTGGTCAAAATTTGCATGACATAATCTTCAAAAGCAAATTGGTCAAATGAAAAAGAAAAATTTCTACACCTACAATTTTTTGACAGTTAAAAACCAAATCTGCCAAAAATTACGTTCAATATTGGGGGCTATATAAACGGATAGAACGTGAGATGCTTGTGAGCCCACTGGCTCAGGAAACGCCTAAAAAAATATAAGTATTGTCCGAAAACAAAAGTGGAATCAATGTCCGACAGGCTATTGACCCTTTCTTAACAATAAGCTTTATTATATAGATAGATTCTAGTAAATAATTTTATCAATGCTTTCAATACTTTATCTACTGAACATAGAGCACTCTTTTCACTGAGGTTCATGTACAATTTCGTATCAATAACTTGAAGGAACACAAAACTCCAGGTTTTGACCGCATTAAAAATGTTTGCCTTAAGCAGTTACCTAAATTTCGAGTGAAGCTTTTGATGGTCTTCATAAATACATGTATTAAAAGGCAATATTTTTCTGATTCTTGGAAAATAACTCAGGTCATACCAATATTAAAGACTCTGACGAAACGGATAGCTATAGACCAATAAGTTTACTGAACAGTGTAAACGAATGTACTGAAGGACAAACTTTGTAGACGAAAAGAACATCTACCCTGACGTGCTGGCTTCAGATCAGACTTCCCACCAAGTACTCTGTATTTGTAATTAAGTAAAGAGTAATCCGGTACAAGGAAAATCCATGAAACTCCTTGACATTGAGAAGGCTTTTGATACCGTCTGGCATAATGGTCTTCTTTACACAATGATTGTTTTTTACTTTCCCCCTATCTTTGTAAGATAATCCAAAGTTTTTTGTCCGGTAGTTGCTTTAAAGTCATTTTCAATAGTGTTGTTTCTGACTTTATTTATTTTGCATTAGGAGTCCACCAAGGCTCTCTCCTGTGGCTATACTTCCGTCTCATGAATTTGCTCTCGACATCAAGACTTATCTTAATAATGCGATGGAAGTATAATCTAAATATTTTAACAAATGGAAAAATTAAGTTCGACGCGGCAAAAACGCAAGCCATATTTTTCCAAAGAAAAATAAGATCTTGCTGTATTCCGAACAGCCACATGAAAATCTATGGAACACTGTTAAGTGGAGCGGTTGCATTGTTGAAGTTCAATCTGTTGGCCATTTAAAAAAAGAGATGGAAGGTTGGTTAGGATCGGGTGGCACTTAGATCTTCATTGATTTGTACTGCAGTGTCATCCGTTGGTCCAATCCGAAAATGGAAATAAACCTCCGCGTTATTAGCATAGATATGATACTCACTAGTTGTATACCACTATCAACAGCTTAAAAGACAGTTTGGAAAAATTATTGAATACTCGTAGTTTCGAAAGTAAAATCTCAGTTCTGACAGTATCGAAAGCCTTTAAAGTTAAGTAATAAGAATACATTTGTCTTTATCAATTGCATCACATACATAGTCTGTTACTTTTAATAAAGCCGTGAAACAACTGTGTCCTCTTCGAAAACAATTTTATTTAGTTCAATATACTCTTTGATTTGGCGACTTAGAATGAAAGCAAAAGCTTTAGAAAGAAAAGAAAGTATTGAGATAGGGTTATATTAATTATTAGTTATGTCGGCTTTTGGGATGAACAATGTTTTTGTTTGTTTCCAATGATCTGGGTACTTCGTTTTCATGAGTGTGGTGTTGTAAATATGATCAATGTCTGTTATTATAAGTGGAAGAAGAGTTTTTATAAATTTACTATGAATATTGTTTAGTCCCATGCTTTAACCGAGTTAGTGGTCCCATGATTTTACCGAGTTAGTGGTCCTTTTTTTGAAATACATTTATTTCCACAATTAACAATATCAAATTTTAAAATACTTAATTAACTAAAAATGAAAATTTCTTGTCAGAACGACGATCGGTTCCAAATAAACAATATTTTTTTTATATTTATAATAATCTTGAAAACTTGAAAGAAAAAAGTGGAGTTAAAAAAATGTTCTCCTTTTATTGCTAAGAGATAGTGGCTCTTGTTACAACATAATACTATATAAAATATATAAGATAAATTTACTTTATATAAAATTATAAAAATTGGCATCATTAATGCCAATTAAGTTGAAGCGCCATTGCAGATACTTATCTTTTTAACTTCATTACACAAACATTTTGACGATCGATTATCACTAAATTGGCTTGAGTAATGATCCAAATAAGCATTTCGAATCATGAGGCAAACTGAAACCCTCTTAAATTCACCCAAATTGCTAAATCAATCTTCTCCATCTACGATATAATTTATCTCTTTAATTTCGCTTGTGAGGCACGGACATGTTTTGGGTTTAAGATAACAAGATTTTAGAAAGACAAACAGATAAGCGATAATTAGAGATGGTGATGGTGAAGCCGAAGAAATTGTCGCAATGCAGTTGCCGAAGCCAATTCGGAAGAAGTCGTCGTGCAAGAAAAAAAAATTGAAAATGAAAAAATTGTCCCTTCGAATATCATTTGTTTGCGCAAGAAAAACTTTAACAAAAAAATGATAAATATCATGAGCATACATAAAAGTAAATACACAGAATATTACACTTAAAAAGCTTACAAAAAAAAAACTGATTAATTAAAATTAAAAACAAAAGTTGCAGCTCTATAATAAATATAAGTAAATTTAAACTTGGAAATTGAACAAGCCAAGAAAAATACAATTATTATTTTAAAATACAAAAAAATGCTGCTGTTTAATTTTGGAATGCATTTGACATTTGTTTGCCCTTATTTGCCTGGTTTCAGCATATTTTTTCATCATTGAAAGCTTAAGGAGTTCCTAATATATATTTTACGTGATTATGAAGAGCTGCGCATACGTTAATTTTTTGGTTTCTTTTTCTGCAGTGTATTATAGTTTTCGTGCTTGCAAAAATTCATCTTTATAAGCTTTTTAAAATTCCAATTATCGGTTCGACAATATTTCCACGCAGTTCAATTTTGCAAATGAAAGTTTCTTTAGAGTATATCCCCTATTTCCGAGAATTCAAAAGTCAGTTCTTCCGTTACGGAAGTCACAGTCTGACTGAACTCTTAACTGTGACACATTCCATCCTTTGTATTATACGAGGCTCATTAACGAATCTTCTGTTCATTAAGCGATCACATACCATTAAGAAAAAACTAAATGTTTATTGCTTATTTTCATGGAAAAAATAAACTAACCCTTTCTATTGTAATACGCTTTCCATCGTCCATTTTTCGGAAAAGAATATTTTTGCCCGACGTTCTCGTTCTTGTGCGAAGTTAATTATTATCCATTTTCGACAAATGTACCTATCTAAAATATAAAGCAATTCTATAAGAACGAAAGCTGTCGCTAGTTTTAGTACACCTGGAGTGCTGACTCTTTATCTGCTTGAATTTTTCCATAAAATCGGTCAATCTTCTTAAATAGGAACAATCTGGAACCGTATCACATCTAGCGCTGAAGTAAAAATTTTAAAATTCACGGCTTTCAAATTTCCCTCGAAATCTGTTGGGTTTGAAGCATTTCGTAATGCTCTGTGTTTGTTGGCGTGCTCGCTTACACTTAGTTCATCATATTTCCCTTAAAAAAAAAACAATTGTTCTGAATTCTTTATTTCGCTTTTAAGGAATGGCTCATAAAAAAATTCGATTAATCTTCAAAATTTTTGGCAAATGCAGTACCAATAAAAAATAAAAACAATTCAGAATTTATTTGGAGCCATGAGCACCACAGATTTACTTATTTTGTTGCTACAAAATAAATATTATGAAACATCGTATTGATGTTCGATAACTTCTGCCGAAAATTGCCAAAAAGTGGACAGTTTTTGTAGTTACAGATACCCTTTCCATGGTCATCCTTTAATTTATTTATTCATATTGTAGGCTTCATAAACAAACCGAGTTCATAATTCAGTGTCCCTTTATCAAATCGTTCATCGTCTGGCCTTAGCCATATGCCATTATATGACATTACTGTCTGATAAATGTTACTTGGCTTTTCACATCTTTTGATAACTGTTTAACAAGGAAGAGAACTATCCGGTCGGTTAGTTAATTTCCCTTAAATAAATTCGATTTAGCACACCAAGCCTACCCTATTCTGTGATCCAGCTTAACCTCAAAGACCCAGATTTGAGGCACAAAGTGGCCGCAATGAGAAAAACAATTCCAAAAAAACAAACACATTTTGCCGCAGTCGTTGTATTAATTATTTACTCCCAAATAGGTCCTGGACGCCATGAACAGCTGCGGTCATTCACACAGCCTTCAAATTAAATCTATGATATTTTACCCGCACAATTGCCGCTGTTTAGGATGTCTTCTCTGATGTCATGGTCCTACAATTAATTACCAGCTCGTGTCAAGAGTAAAGAAAAATATTTATTGCCAAAGGCAAAGCCCTTCAGAATCTCATACAAAAACAAAAACAAAAGTTCCTTAATTACAAATTTAATCTTCTTGAAAATTCAAAAGGCTTTTCTTGCCAAATGCAAATACTTCAGACAAATCGGTCCAATAGTTTTTTTTTCTTACGCGATTTATTGCCAGCACCGCCTTTGGCTTTTTCTCACTTAATCAATTCACAAAACACTTCTTTGTTCATCCTTCGAACCCTTTCTGAAAAGAAAATAAAAACAGAATATCCGTTCAAGATGAAATAAATCAAATTTATTCCAAATCTGAGCATCGATTTACCAGAAAATTTCCTTCGCTCCAAAGGTCTGACGCACAAGGAAAGCCCAACTAACAAAAAAGAAAGAAAAAGGATTCATATCCTCTGGCTTAAATAGATACCATGAAACATTATTTAAAATTGATTTTTGTTCACAGCCATCAATGTCGCTTTTAAGCGGATTAAAGGGGAAACATTAGTGTGAAAACATCACTGAACACGAAGGTTACAATAAATGTCGCATCCACTTAATCTAGCCTTTGCACACTCGAATACCAGGCGCGTCCTAGAGGCAGGTACTTATCCTTCATTTTCCCTTAGCGCTTTCTGCACATCACAAACACAATGTTGGTTGCTATAGATAGCACCACAAGTAACCGAAGCACCATCAGCATACAACACCAGCAAGCACAAAGTTCCGCTTAAGGACGAAATGCGCAATGGCCTTGCAACAAGAAGAAAAGAAAAGCAAAAAAAAAAGCAGAAGCCGCAAACGCCCTCGATCCACCCCCATTAATGGCTTTTCTTATCGGAAGCTCAAAATTTCTGCACGAATGCACCACAGAGTGGGTCCTTAAATCATTATTTCAACTAGAAAATGTTGCACTCAATTTTCCACACTTGGGTTATTCCATTTCACAATTTCTGACGGTGGCGGTGTTCAACGATTCTGGTTGAATAAAATCGAAGGAACCCTTTTTCAGATTGGGTTTGTTCTGAATAAATTTCAACCATGCGTAGCCCTGCCGAACGAGTATCAATTTTTCGCCAACAAATGAGCTACGTATTGTGATACGGAACCCTTCGTGTGCGTGTCCAACTAGCAGTTGGCCGCCTTTTTATAGCAGTTAAATGCCATTTTAATTTTCTAAAAAATTTATGATTGCTGGACACTTGCAATGCGCTTACGAGCCTTATCCTGTGAGCCTGTATAAAAATAGTCACATTCATTAGACACAAGCAAAAGGATCCCTCATCGCTTCCTTGTGCAACGGTGTATTGAACAAATTGGCACATAATTTTCTGATAACTAAAAGCTGCAAAGAAAAGCCATCAAGTAATTTGTAAGCCGGCCAGAGAATGTATTCGCATATTTGTTCGAAGGACCTCTCCTTCGTTGCTGAAGATTCGCGAACGCTCTTTTCATTTGTATTCAAGTGAGGAGGCAATTTTTTTAACATTCCTCCAAATGCCATGTTGTTTTCAAGTACGTACAGTTAAGGATGTACGAATCTGTTAAGATACCCTTCAGCCAGACAAACCTACTTAAATAATTTTTAATAAACTCATTCTTATCCTGTCCAATGTTTTTCTAATGTTATGGTTTATGGGACACCGGAGACGTGGCCAAATAATATTTACCCCTTGGATCAAACCACAACCATGACCGATGCCGGCGAAAAGAAGCCCCTTTTCTTCCATAAATCAAACCAGGACGGTTTGTGAAAGAATGACTTCTTTATCCATTGAGTCCTTAGAGATTTAATTCTCTTCTACTGGAGAAAAAAAAAGAATAAAGCCAAACTACGTGCTGTTGTGTAAAATCCGAATGTAACTGATGATGATGATACCGTCAGTGTAATTAATTATCCTTTGGAAAAGAGTATTTGCCAGCGACGATGACAAGTCAAGTCATAGAATTTCGAGTACCTCCTTTTCTAAGGCTGTCAGGAGCTGAACTGGAGTTGCTGAAAGATCTTTGTAGTCATATTTGCAACCTGTCAAAAAAATGAAGGAACTCAATGTCTGGCAGTTACTTCGTGGCGGAAGAAATGCTGTCGGCGTAAAAGCTAAGCCTTGTCCAAGGAACGGATTATCTCATGGTCGTATCGATGCGTGCGAAGATTGTGGTAGAAATGCCCAAATCTCTGTAAATATCGCTATTTCTTAAAAGCCATGGAGCATGCACGTTTGCTCTTAATATTTAAATTAAGTCCACGTATTTAAATTTTATAAAAGCAGGTTTTTTTTTATAAAAGCTCGGTTTCGAATATCTTCCGAGAAGCTATTTTCCTTAGACAACGCACTTTTTTTTATCTCATGAATTACACGTTATATTCCCGTCTTAGGAGCATCCAGTGCTAGGATCTCACACACCAGAGCGGTGCGTGGCATAAAAAGATAAAACAAGGGAAATATAAATATAACAGAGGGTTTTAATCAAGAAGGTATTTCTAGCTACGGTCAAAAAAAAAAGAGAAAGAAGGTTTGCTCTGCTCTTCTGGAATCATTTCTCATATCAGATAAGGCTCCGATTTGGGGCTCAGTTTCCTCAAGAAATTCAAGAAACATCGTTCTTAAGTAATTATGCAAAACGTATGTTGCCTGCAAAATTTTGATGACTACTCCAACTTTTACTTTAAAAAAGGCAGAGGTATTTTCCACTACTCGTCGGGCTGTGCCGACAGCTTCAGCGGAAATACCTCATTGCAAATTAATACATGTGGTGTTGGTTTTCGTTTGTCCGGCAAAGTTTTTTTTTGGGCATTAAATGTTTCTAAATCAATTTGTGGCTCATTGCAGATCTTTCAAATATGCCTCCATCAGTGTTTTTTCCCATAAGCACCTATATCCACACAAAGAAGTTTGCAGTCAACTCCACCAATTGTCATGAGTACCACAGAAAATAGTAGAAATGTTGGGAACCTGTGTTATCAGGACATTTGATGGTTATTTAGCTGCCCACCTATGCTTCGTTTGCAATTTGTAAACTGCCACTTATTATTGAATTTTTCAGCGGATTAATTCCAGATTTGTTCAGTGGGTTCAGGCATGTAAAATTCAAGCAAATTGTTTCGCCAGCCTTTGCCACTATAGTGCTAACAGTTTTAAATACAATCCTAAAGCTATGTCCAATAGTTCTGGATCTATCTCCAGTAGCTAAAAATCGGTAACGAGAGATTTAACAAATAAATGATAATATTGAAAAATTAAAAGAAACAAATTCCGTCCATACTCAAAAACAAGCAATTGTGAGCTCCTGTATGCGGGATTTGAACCCAGTTTCGGAATGACAGAAACTTTGTCCAGTTTAATGTTTTGTCTAGAGGTCAATATCTATAGTTTTCGCGTTGACGTTTTGAATGTATCATCCACTCCAAGGATAGCAGCACCATCCGCAAACATAGGTACAACTGCCTCCTGAATAGCATCAGTATATCTTATAATTCCGTCTATTCAGTCCCGTATCTAACATGAAAAAGTCTGCTTTCGAGGAAAGATTCCAATATTTTAAAAAATTAATTAAAAAAAGCTTTAGTTCTTACTTTAGACCTTCGTGCCATACCTTGTCGAAGTCTTGTGATGCGTCGATGAAAGGACTAGACATCTTTTTCCCTTCAATGTTTTTTAATTGTAATTTCCTTTAACGCACTTTATGTCATAATTTTATCAGCAAAAAAACAACGTTTGTTTCCATGATCTTGAGAGAAATATACTTAACGGTTTTTACCTCTGTAGGATTTCGAAATCTGCATATTTTATTTAATGAACACGCTGGCATAAAATCATTAACACTTCATCCAAGCTTGTCAAGGGAAGCCGGGTTTCCCTTGAGGAAAAAGCGGAATCTTCCAAGGTTCACCTTAACACAGAGCAGATAGGCTTGCCCGTTCAGTGTCAATGCACTCTTACAGATGTATCCCTCAATATATTGAAGCCCGTTTAATGTACATCCGCCCATTTAAATACATCAACCATCTTTGCAACATCAACATACAAAACAGAAAGCTACTAAACTTGAGTCGCAAGTCCTTAGACCTTCATATCTGTTCTCATGAGACACTATATTATTGATAGACATGCGGACAGGCAAGGCATGCAGTCAAATGATTTCTGCAGAAACTTCCTGAGGACACCGTCACGGCGTCACCCATCTCCACTTTGAATGCCCGGCCGTAGCAATATCAAGGCATAAAAATCTATATTCCCATTTCTTCACAACATTGTCCAAACTTACTTAAGCAAACCAGCCAGAAGGAAACCCTCTCAAAAACCACTTCCTTCCCAACATAGGTAGATATGTTAATCCACATAACCCTCCTGGTATCACAGTGGAAGCCATTGTTACTTAAACTTACCCTAATTACCATAATTTCGACGCCGCCGAAGTGTCGGGCGAATTTTTGCCGAAAGCGAAACTGTAGCCAAAACCATTTTTTTTTACCAAAACTGGACGAAACCAAAACCGAATCTTCGGTCCGTCACTGCATATGTGCCTTGGCGTTAAGCGTTTGTTTAGCTGGATTTGTCTGCTTAAACTCTTTTTTTCTTTAATTCGATGGATTTGATCCGATTCTATCCCGTATATTTGTAGGTTTGGAAGTAAAAACTGCAGGTGGATCGACATAATCAATCCAAATATTTATGACTAGCGGGGACTAGCGCGAAAGGATCACTTACAAGCATTTTGCTCTTTTTTGAGTTTTCTTCTTATTTTCATCCCTTTAAGAAAGCTTCCAAATGGCGATAGTCTTATGTATATGCCATTAATAAGAACTCATGTTTGTCATATATGTCCAGTGAAAAGATTGAACTTAAAAAGTGCTTATAACGCTGATCCATAAAGAGCCTTCAGCAGATCTTTCGTGATCTTGTTATCTCCGGAAAAGTAATGAAATGATTCCCTACAGCGCGATTTTAATCTTTGAGAATAGTCAGAAATGACAGGATTCTAAATCTAAAGAATGAAGCGGATGTGGGAAGACAGTAATGATGGGCGTGCTTGCTTAAAGCGAGTGCAATCACTCGTTCGGAGATCTTCTTATTCATTTCTGATTTCAGAACTTTCCCGTCTGGATCTGCATCGAAACCACTCTGCAATTCCTCACACTCGAATTTTCTTTCAGCTCTGGAAGTTGCAACTTATTCAAGACTGGTGCAGACTATCGCAGTTACTCAGACTATCGCAGTTCTTGGTATAAAAATTCATAACTCACATTTTAAAACTTTTTTTAAGCTCTTGATGTGAAAGCCCCACAAATAATTTGTCGGCTTTTCATGTAATGATGCAAAACGTGTGTCCACAATTGAACAATACTAAATGCCTTACTGCCTAAAGCCACGAAGCAACCACCATTCATCTAAACAAAAATTAAGAACATAATTTGGGTTAGCTCTTCGACTACCGATCGCACTTGACAATTTTCGACCCTTTTGCATAATTTAAACAAGATAAATGTTATCACCAAAGGTAAACCAAGTCTATACCACTCTGGGGTCCTGTAATATTCGTTTTAATCTGTCCAATAGCCCCAAGACATAATTACTCAAGAAAACTTAGACTATCGTTCCGGCATGCTTGTGTAAGTCAACAGAATTTCGCCCGCACCCCATTATATCCTTCAATCTGTCGAGATCCCTTAATTTATATTCACCGCCAAAAGTCGAAAGCCATAAGCCCAGCACCCCATTCGCAAACCATTAAATCCTTGAAATAATTTCATTACTGCCGATATTCATCGAAGATATGCCGCATTGTTAATCCAATTCACACACAGTTAACCACATACTTACGTATGCATCCAAAGAGCCGGGTACATACTTAGATTCTGTTGTGGATTCCTCTCCTTGCGGATGAATTTAATTGAAAATCCCTCTCCAGCCACATCAACTCGTTCGAAGCCGCCCTACAACATTGACAAACAATTTCAACCCCACTTCCGACTGATTTTTGTTTTCCCAACGATTTAAAATATTTTCCCAACCGCAATTCGATTGCGGATTCGGATTGGAATACCAATTGTATATGTACGCTTGCAGGACCATGGGTCCTGGTCCAAAATAATAAACACAGCACACGGCCTGGCAAACATCGGGTAAATTCCATATCCACCTCTACAAGCTTCCGTTTTGTTCAATCAACTAATATTGATTTATGGAATATTTTTTCCTGTCACACAAAAAAACAAAATTCTTCAAATCATTCCCCGTATGTGTTTGTGGGTTTGTGTGTGAAACTTTAACAAAGCTTTTGGCAAGATTCCAAAAATAAAAACACACACACAAACGCGTTCCACTTAATTTCATCCCCATGGCATAAGTTATGTTTTATTTTGGGACGGGACGGTGGTGAACAGGACATTCGATACCTTTTCGAGGACTTTTACCCAATTGTGCAAATACCCATACACACATTTTGCGGTATTGTGGCATTGGAAATCGTTACATAAATAGTCGCAATTTTTTTTTGAAAATTCCAAATTTAGGACGTCCTTCGTCCCTATTTCTATGCATTTCCCAAAGCTGGCATTATCCTTTCACATCGAAGGCACGGACGCTGACCAAATATTCAATTCAACGAGACGAGAGGTGAAAAAAAGGATATGGTCGAAAGTGTTGAGATTTTTATTTCAATTTAATTACCGTTAAGGGAAATCAGTGTTGCCAATAGAGTAAATTATTAAGGATATGTGTGCAAAGTGTTCTCGTGTGACCTTCATTAGGACTTGATTACCGATCCATTTTATTGCCAGCCAAAAATAAAGACTCGGCTAATAAAATTATGGTGACAGGGAAAAGACAAAGACAATGAATAATGAGCGGGAATGAAAATGGAAATTAAATAGACAAAGGAAATTCCATTTGACGTACACACGTGGGTGGAATGGCAGAAATAAAGTGTGGCTGTGAGTGTTGTGGGGGTGATTTGTCATCGACATTTACGAGGGTGGGTAATCATCGAAATGGGAAAGATGTTTTGGTCAGTAATTGAATTAACTATTAATGAGGACATTGATATATGAAACTCGAAATATTTAGTTCAAAAGGTGACATTTGATATTATCAGTTTAATCAGCTTTAGGGATAGAAATCGTGGAGGGGTTCACTCGTAAGGGAAATACATACAATTCGAAGAGGATAGCTTAATTTTTTCAAAATATTCTTCATGCTGCAGAATAAAAAAAAAATAAAAAGCAGCGGATATAAAATGTTTTTACACGGTTTGATGGTATCTATGCCGAACATGGTTCAATGCATTTTGCACTTAAGCCTGAAATGGTTTTTTTTTGTTCCAAATTGTCAAAAGACAAAACATTACAGTCAATGGTGTATCCTGCCGAGACACGATAATCGGTTTTTATGATCCGAAATTGAGGATTTGGACTTGACCGAGCTATGGTTGCAGCAAGATGAGGCTTCTTGCTGCGCAAGTCGTCTAGCACTCGATGTATTGATTGATTAAAGCCTAAACTGAACCTGATTTCAATCCTACACGATCTATCGCATGCTGTTTCTAGCCTCGTGCTGTTTGAATCGGAGGGTTGGCCATCGTTTTTGGGGAAACCTCTGGGCTGCATTTTAAAGACACTCTTGGCAGGAGCAATGTTTCGATTCGATTTTTGTGCTGGAGCCATTGAAATCACCGGATTTTAACTTTTTGGACTTAGTTGAAATCATTGAAATATTGCTGACTCTACTTTCTCATCCATTTACTCTCCTCGCAGATAGGATCCTACAGACGACGGAGACTTACCTCTTTGATATCCCTTAAATCGGTTTTGCTGCTTAACTTATCATCAAGTAGAAATAAGGCTCCATATAACAAAAGGATAAGCCTTCGTTGGTTCTCCACACAAAGGAATCGTTTGTGGAGTTAATATTTGTCCCGAAATTTATAAAGTTTTTTCCTTCCACGTGATTTGTTGGAACAGCGGAACAGAATGAATTTTGAGTTATCCTCATTTATTTAAAGACCAACTCGTTCTGGCCGTTTTTTCAGCAAGCTTATATCGTCTTCGAGTCTCACCTGCTTGACGGACATTCTTTGATGAAATCATGAAACGCATCCCACAACAGATCAGAGTTAACGAGGTCCCTTATTTGACCATAGCTTTGTATAATCGCCTTGAAAATCTAGAATTTGGCTTAGTGTAAAATTTTGTTCTATTTTTGATTTAGGGGACTGCAAGCCACATTGAGATATTTACAGGAGATGTCAACAGTCAATCATTCTCCATACTCCTCGATTTTAGATTTATTTGAGCCATCCACGTCTGCAATGTCCTTCTTCATGAAAAGTTAGTGTGCTGCCACAACATTCAACTTCACTTTTTCCTAGTTTCTTTCCAAAATTTATAATTGAAATTTCAGGATTAAGTTGTACTCTCCAATTCAATTGAGGCCTAAATTTCGCTCCTTCGTTTTAAAAGCTACCTAATAATAGATTTGTTAAAATAAATTCAAATTCAAAGGATATTCTCTTCATTAAAGTCATACAGAAGGAGAAGAATTGTTTATCCTGAAACTTTTGGATGGCAGAGCACATGTGTATAAACAGGATCATCCATTTTGTGGTTCCGAAAATAAATTAAAATTAAACCCAATTATTATTTCATTTTGTATCAAATTTTTATTTAAATATTTTGCTCTGCTCTTGCCATAAGGAATGGTATATGACATTATTTAGATGTCCTCCACGGCAGTCTCTATAGGACTCGATTCTGAAAATTTAATTTTCGGTGACGAATGAGTTCGTTTCTTAGTTTTCTGAGCGTCAGGAGTTTGCGGATTATGAAACCACATGCCTTCCATATCTTACACATTTTCGAAATGAGGTTCCACAGTTACATCTTCAACACGTCCACTAACGGCAGCGATTGTTGCTGTACAGCTTACATCTGGCTGATAAATAAGCTTTAAGGCATCTGTCAAGGAGACAGTCTCCGATTTTTCAAACAGTACACTGTAAGTACGATGAGAAGGAGAAGGTACGTACACGCTTACTTCAAGATCCTTATTTTTAACTTCCCATCTGGTAGTTCTTGTAAGCGGTCCGATTTTTGTTCAATTCAAATTTTCGAGCTCGTGAAAGTCTGCTCCCATTGTCCAAGAATGATGTCTGTGTGTACGGTCTTTTCTCTTACACATATCTTAAGAACGTGTCAAACTATCAAGTTCGAATGGGTTTCGAAGTGCATTTTTCAAAGTGAACACCTGAGTAGGTTTTGAAAAAATTAGTCTCAGTAGTTTCAAATGCATAACAAAAGAACTGTCTAAAAAAGACTCAATTTCACTTGTTTTGTAAAAATCAAATTATTTTTCTTACTTTCTTTATAAGATAAAAACGTATTTTTCTAACTATTTTTCTTTTTAAATATTAACTTATTCAATTGACTATATTAAGAAGGCCTCATAACTAAAATGACTTTGGTCAACATAGGGATTGATTTCGTCGAAAATCCACATCATACTTGCACTTATTTGTCCGCCTATCGATCGATTTCTTAATGTTTCTGTAATATAAAGACTATTTAAAAGATTTCTGCAAATTTATCTCTCGTGGTTGTACACTGGCTGACAAATCTTTTTTTCAAGTTCGTCCCACAACAGTTCTATTAAGTAATTTGAAGTGGCCCTCTCTTATTGTATTGATCATCGTTTATTCGGCGAAGCTTGGAAAAAAATGATTACACAAATGTGAATCCTTAAAGCTTATTCTTTTCCAATCATGGACAGCTGAACTAGATGCCAGACGCCTACACACGCCTACACACTTTTTGTTGTTAAACCTTATATACGATTACATCCAAGCAGCAACTGTAAAGTTTTTTTTAAAGAAAAAGATCCCATGCTGAACACTTCCTCATGTCGGAAGGAAGACTTTCAACCTCCAGACTGAAACTGCCCTTTCAAACTATTTTGACTTCAAACTTTCGTAAAAATTTAAACGTTTTTAAACTATTGCTTCTCTTTATAATGTAAGAGAGAGGTTAAAAAAATTACCGATATCATTTCATGGATCTTTCCAATGTTTTTTTTAACATAAAAATGAATGTATTCGAAAAAGAAGAAATCAAGACAGGGGCGGTCTTTGACGCCAAAAAATTTCTTAGCCTCCAATTTTTAATTCATTCCAACCATAGGCAATTCTTAATTTGAATAGCGAACATCTTCAAGTCCTTGACCGTGTGCCTTGTCATGTAAACTGAGTCAATTGGACGTTCTCCGAGTAGAACTGAGATGTGTACTTATCGCACACCCTTTTTTCACCTTACAAGCAATCTTACAAGCAAATGGAAAGTTTATGGTTGCGCCATTACAAATCACATGCAAACCAATTCTTTGGTTGCAAAAATAGCGCTTCAATTTGTTGCACTAAATATGCACTGCGAGTGCCTTTCAATTCGAAAAAACAAATCAAATATAACTCAAAATGAAACCACTCGTATTTATGAAAATAGTCCTACCTAGAACGCGTCGGTCCCAAGAGAACCTTCCACATATGACAAGAGTGGCTTTCCATTTTTATGCTAAGGATTTCTCTCAATTTTTGATTTCCCCCTTTTTTTCCTGACAAGCTTGAGTGTGTGTTTTTATATTTTCGGTTGCGATCCATTAAACTGTCAACACACATTTTTCAAGGCAAGCAAAAGGATTGGTGCGATTCTTTATTCTGCCAACACTGTCTACTCGTACATAGTAAACATTTTTTTTATTTTTATTTTGAATTTTTTGAAAATGGGCAAAGTGCTTTTGGCAAAGGTTGGCATTGATTCTTGGTCCATTAGGCAATTTGATTTCGTTTTGAAGATGTGTGCTTGTACATGCATAATAAATACATAACAGCGAGAGATTGATTACTTTGTAGAGCTGACAGGCGTAAAGCCTCAGATGACTGCTGATCCTTTAAGGCATCGCAGAGGCTGGAAAGCCAGTTTTATGATATATTAAAAGGCATTTCTTTTCGCAAAGGTATTTGGTTAATATTCAACATTCAGATTGTATCTGATGTTAAGGAGATTCTCGCAGATGTGTATTAAATATGGGATTATTAAGAGCCTTTTTTACGTTCTTAAAGATTGAAGGTGCGTTTTTTTTTTGCTGCTTTATATATGAGGACTTGAGCGATAAGCCTGTTTTCGTATCGCTGATAGGGATATTCAGTTGATGGATAAAATTATGTTGAGCAAACTTCAAAACAATTGGTCTCCTTAAGTAGACTTTTCTCCCCGAAGCTGTATTTTATGCCGGGATAAATACCAAGACTGCTCGATAAGTCAGTGACCTTGATGCGAGATGACACTCGGATCTTAAAGAGTATTTTATTTCTTTTCCGACAAAAAGAAAAAAAAACAAATGGATCTTTCATCAGATCAGCTTTCTACAGTGATCGAAAGAACCTTCCCTCCAAAATGAAAAAAGAGTGAGTTTCGTGTTTAATAAAGCACAACTTTTTGTGCAGTAAAACCATTAAAGAGTCTGCAGCCAGACTTAAAAAATATTGTGGAGACTTTTCTGCTTCACATGGTATGGGAGACAAGTTTTTCACTGGCAGCGCAAAAGACGCTGCGTGCCCAGGAAAGGAATTAGTCAACAAAATCCACTATATTGTGTTGGGCGATACCGAATCAAGGTTCGAAAGATAGCTGAGATTGTTGCAAATTAAACCAAAACCCTCATTCTTATCCTGCGGGATCATTTGGTTATGAAAAAAAATTATCGGAAAGATGATTGCTGCGTTTGCTGACGGCCGATCAAAACAGATTTGGATCACGTAATATTCTCCACAAGTTTACATTTAAATAACAAGAAAAATGTATAATAATTTTAACACTTTATTTTTTTCTTAAAATTCGCTCAACATCCAGATTCTATATTTGCACTTATTTGTCCTGCCTAAATTAAATATTTTATTATAAAAAGCGACCAAGTATGAGTCGGACTAACGCACGAAGAGTTTCCGTACCACAAAACAATGTTTTTTAATTTTAAATTTTGTAGCTCTCAACCAATAAAATCATTCTGGCTACAAAAATATAACTTGGTTATTAATTAAGGAACTTTAACCAACTTTCAAAGTTAAACAGTTATCTGCAATACTTTTTGTAAACTTGGATATAGCTAACTTTTAATAATCGTTTGAGGAATTCTACTTAGCATCTTCAACTACTAACTTCATATGCAGAGGATAGAAGTGAAAGATACACGAATTAAATTCGTTCTAATTCTCCTCAGGCAGGACCATCGTTGAGCACAGATATAGTACATCGCCACTAAGGAAACGAGGCCGAAAAGCAGTCCCATACTCCAGTTTGGCATTGAATAAATAATAAATAAATAAATAAATGAATATAAAGGTCAATTGCTGTTTGAACGGCTTGGCCGATTTAGCTGATTTTCGTTTTGAAATGTTTGCCGCAGTCAAGGGAGGGTTTAAACGGTGATAAAATATTGAAAAATCGCGAGGAAGATAATTAAAACCACAATTTCAATTTCCCATATAAACTTTGCTATTTCGCACACACAATATCTATTTTGTTGGAATGAAAAAAATAAAAATATTTCTGATTGTCAGTTGATTGTCGAATGTTTATATTTTCTTTTAATCCTACACTACAAATTACTGCAGCAATTTACAATGAGACATTGATCATGTTAGAAGATATGTGTTAATTAATGGCAAATAAAGTATTGTTGTTTTTGGGCATGGCATGACAACACCAAATCGTCACGCGCAATGCATTTAACCACGAGTAAAAACGAGAAGCACAGTACGATATTGAAGTTCAAATGAATGCAAATCTAACGATTGCGTACGATATTTTGATAGAATCTGTAAAATGTGGATCTGGTATAATTTGCTTCCTTGATGCTCCCGTGGGAATGTAAAAACCTTCCTAAGTTCATTGCTATTGGCAAAGATCAGATCGTAAAATAAAGTAGACGTGGCTTTGGCTTTCTTTTTTTAATTATTTGCTCGCTCTTCAAGAGGATATTAATACTTTTATAATGCGTGTAGCACAGAGCGAGTGGAAGAATTAGGAGGAGAATGAAAAATTTTGTAGTGGTTTGAGGAAGTCAGGTCTATTTGGTTTCAACTTTTCCATGGGTGGAGCCCGAAACGGGACGGAGAATTTAGATATCGACCTTAAAGCTTTCACTCAGATCGCAGGATTTTATTCGACTTTAGTTTTGATATACTATATGAAATTGGAAAGATTGGAAGATTTAGGTATACACCCCGCTGTCAGTGTTATGCCTTCACAGCAAAGCCATCTACACAAACCATTTTTTTTAAAAAAAAAACACGAATTAGGTATAAAGCAAATGCAACAACTATTATCGCTGGTGAAAGAGCAATATTGGCGGCCAAAAATAAAGATGTCGATGAAGCGACCATTCAAAATTTTTCATCCATGAGAGGTGTTTTCTTACAAATCAATTCACTAGAATTGCCTGGACTACCACCTCACAATTTTGAATGAAAAGTTGGATCAGTTGTGATCATGCTGCGTAACACTTGTCAACCTCGACTGTGCATTGGAACGAGACTGGCTATAAAATAGCTTATACATGACGTCATCGTGACGGTAGGCCTCGACGACTCCGATATTTCTGGCTGTACCAGAACACCGGTACAGTTATGCTCCTGGCTTCCTTCGATCACTTCTTATTTGTTAATTAATTGTTAATTTGTTAATTTATTTGTGCTTCTATTGATTTTTTTGAAGTTAAGCCATTTTAGCTGAGGGAGATAGGTCGTTACGATAGGTTAAATAAATAAATCCATAAATAAACAAATAATAAAAGGGAAATAATGGCATCTTATATTTTCGAGATGATTTAATCGTGGGGCTTATTTGAAAAAATTATTCATCCAAATCATCCAATACAGACCCAACTGAACGGACCATGTATTTTTTTGGAACAAAAAATGCTAAAGGAATTGATTCGGTTTGCATTCCGGCATCGCTTCTTGGAAATCGTACTTGAAGCTGTAGTAGAATAATCTATTCAACCTTTAAGCAGTCCCGAAGTTCTAATTTTCAAAGGATTCAATAGCTTTTGGGCGAAAACTAAACCGAAATTCATGAAGATTGCTGTATCTGAACCATTTATTTGGAATTCCGTTCAATTTGTCGCGACAAATATAGTTGCTTTTCCACAGAATTTATAACTACAATTTGAACATCGCGGAGCAGCTTTATTTGATTATTATCATTTTTGGAGGGATTCTTAAAGCGGTGTATCATTCAAAATAAATCAATATGCCAACGTAAATAAGCCAAGTTTAGGGATCAGTATCTCATGTTCCATTTACATTTATTCTAATCGAAATCGATATATGAAGGTGTTTCGTTGGTGAACTTTTATCTTTCAACTTACCAGTAACGCGCGCTGTTGATTTCCTTATTCCAGTAGAGGCGGCAAGATTTCTCATCGTGGATTGCGAATAATTTCAAATTCGTGCAATGCACTGGTGTCGCTTTTGACCTTAACCCGTTTAGGACGAGAACGATTTACTGCGATTTTTTGGGAAAAAATTTTCAGGAGTGCATACCTATAACCTAAGCAAACAATTTTGATCATTTTTTTATTTGACTCGCTGATCATTAAGCCATCACCGTCGTCCATACCATATATTTTTGTATAAAGTAAGAAATAAAAAACAAATTTGCGAAGTAAAATCTTCATTGGTTCGCTGAAATGAGATGATAACGCTCAAATATGGTGTGCAAAGGCCTTAAATACACTTCTTGCAAAGTTGTGGGGTTGCAAATTTGGTAGGAGCACTTTCGCCGAGTTGCAGAGACTCAATCCGTCGAATCTTACGTTTGCATCTGAAATGTTGTATTTTTTCTTAGCCTTCTGAATCCGCGTAAGATTGGCATTTTGACGAAATTGTTGATGGGAAAAGTTTCCTCCACCTTTCTTATGGAGGATCCAAGCATTCTTAATACCTACCTATATGTAAAAATGGACCATAACTATATCTTATGTTTTGATTCATACTATCGGTTTCACCCGAAGCTTTGTTTTATTCTTTCAGGACGTTGTGTCTTGCTCCAAATATGGTTGATGCCACACATACTAGGGAACTATCTATCCATTTGGTAATTGAAATGTCCATTTTTGATATAGTCTTTGAGTAGTAGGTACCCCTTTTATAGGTTATGGACAATTGCGTGGGACTCTTCTTCCTCTTATGGTTCCTGCAGCATTATAACCCAAATGCTTCAAGTAAGATAGAATAGGAATCCCAGTACTTAGATTGTCAAAGTTGAAGATGGAAGAGCTTTCAATTCCGGTACATGGCGTGAATTATTTCTAATGAAGAAGCTACACATTTCCCAAATTTTGTTTCCGAAACAGGTTTGATGCCTTGGTATATTTTGAAATTTACCAGGTATCCTTGTGGTGTGCTCAAACACCAAACTTTGTACCCAAAACGTACCATTTTTCCGCGAATAAACTGCTTGCATCCGTGGCAACCATAGTATGCTATCATAGACTCGTCGTAAGATAAATCTTTCTCCGAATGAAAGAATTTTCTGACAGTTTCTAATGAGCCTGTTCGTAATTTCAACATTTTGTTAGGATTCATGGATGTAGGACAAGCAAAGTGAATAAATTTTAAGATGGTTATAAAGCGATCACATGTCATTTCCGATGCTATCATCTGATTATACAAGTCACCGTCCTTGCACTTCGTGTCACCTACTTGCGAATATCCGGTCACTAACATTATACCAATATAAATAGTCAACTTATTTCATGAAGAATTAAATATTCATTGCTTCTTTCGGCGATCATTTGCAACATCTTATCGTCGAAAAAGCGTTCGAAGAACATATCCCAGGCAGGAACGCTACAATCTCTATAATCTGGTATCAGTTTTCCATTGAAATGCATCGCCCAAGTGTGGTATTTGTGGGAACGTTGCGCGAAGAAGAATCAATTGACACTTATTCGGTTATCTCAGCAGTAGATTCTGCAGACGAACCAGGCCTGGCTTAAACCGACGCAACGCATTCCAACCTTTTCATACACCTGGATTGAGGAGCCTCCACAAAAACTGGTCACGTTTGAAATAACATCAGAGATATCATCAGAAGCATCTAGGTTCGGGAAGTAATCATCATTTTCGCATTTCGAATTTTCCTTCTGAAGTTCGCATGGCTATATTAATAGTGTTCGATGAAGATCATCACCAGTACCTGCTTTATCTTCTCCAGACAATGTGTCCGAATCCAGCATCTCTATAAAGAGTGTGCTCGGAAGTACATTGTCGTCATCAACCGAATTCACAATCTACTCCAAGTAGCGTGTGGCGAAATCTCTTTACAAATATTCAATAAGTAACGGTAAGTGGAACACTACCAGTGTGACCATATGGTAACAGTCATCCTAAATGGTCTCCTCCAATATAGCGCGCCTTATTCTCATAGGTAACGAGCAAATACAACCGCAACTCGACCCCTTTAATACTTACGGTCAGATCCTTTTTTCATACATGTATGCATTGATTGAATTTTGATTCAAGGACAAGTTTGAATTTCCAAATAACGCCTCATTTCCACAATTCTTTTGACTAATAATATTAAAGCTTTTAATGCGATGAAATGTTTCTTGCTCCCGCAAAAATATTAAGACCAGCATAAATTTGTTCGTGTTAGCGCCTTCAAATGGACGGCCACTCCTTGTGTAAGATATTAGTATTTATATCACAGGCGAAGGCGAGGAATCCCACAAAAACATAATTCACTTGGATTAATTTGGAAATTGATTACCCGCCATTAGGGAGCAATCAATCCGACAGCCTGCCAAACAATTTGCATGCAGGCTCTCTGGCTTTAAGGATAACAAAACGCCTGCCCGTTGGCTTTGACACCCCAAACAATTAGCTGATCATTTGTGTGTGTATTTCTTATGCCATTTCTATGCCCATTGTGCCTGGCATTGTGGGGGAGGCCAGTTCCAGATCGCGATTCTCTGGTATCATTACAATTTTATAATGGTGCCCTGAATGCTGATAAGGCTCCGCATACAACATTCGCATTCATCATCGTCATCATCCGAAATTAATCTTTTTGTCTATGTCAGGCAGGGTGTCCTGGCTTCGCTCCACCTCCTGCATTCAAAATAAATGGAATAAATTCATCCCGTATCCGCATAAGTTCAACGTTTTAAGAAGGACTTTAGTTGGGTTTTTTTTCATTTTTTTTTCAATTTCCAATTCGTCTTTTCTTCTGTTTCATTTATTTTCGTGCCTCGCTACGTTAGCGTGCCAATGTAAGATGACGTCTTCCGTACGGAATGTCATTATCAGCATTCCGATGAAAGTCCTTAACGAAGAATAAGAGTCCTTATGACACAACAGAGCAGATAAGTTCTGCTTCTTCTTCGACTTCATTGAGCAACAACCAACACCAGCTTGCTTGGGTTTTATTAAGAACACGAAATGACTGCAAGCACTTTATTTTATCCTTTTCTCGTTTTTTTTTTTTAAGCAAGGATATGGTGCAAAAATGGAATTAGTATTAGAGTCCAGGAATGTGATGAGGAATGTTCGTTTTTATTCTTCATTCGTTTCGCCAATTTCCATTATATTTTGCTTTTATTCTTTAAATACAACACCAGACACATCCTTTTCATCGACAGTGAAGAGTTGTTGGATCCTGGTGGTGTCTGCCTCTGCATTGGAATCCCAGAGGGTTTGCCTATGAGAGATAATTTTCTTAAATATTCGCTGGTGCTGTTGTGGAAAGGCGTTTAAGTCCTCCTTGGTATGTTAATATTATTCCTTGGCTGTTCACAAGGACACGTTTAGAGACTTTCATCATAAAATAATAACTCGAATCGATTGGGATTGACAACGACGAGGCAGGCTGAAGGGATGACAAAGCAGATGGAGTCGCTTGTCGACTGGTTGGTGGTGGTTGGTGGTGGCAATTACAGCAGTTGTGGTGGTTGCGCTTATGGTTAAATTGCTTCGATGGCGGTGTTGGAATTCTATTCCGCAGCAAATGATGCCAATACCAGAAGAAGTGGAATTTATCACCAACCATAAATACAATAGTTTGGGAAGTAAGGGAAAACCTGAATATTTTCAGGTGCTGTTTTGCTAAGAGAATGAAAATAAAGCCACCCTTAATTTAAGCAATACAAAATAAAGAAATAGAATTTTTTTATTTAATATTTACATGCACCGACTGATAAATAGTTCTTATCTGTATATGCCAAAATGTTAGAGGGCTTTAGTTTACCTTAATTCGCAGAAAATTCCTTTTGAGATCTTTGCACTAACCGAAACTAACCTTACTTCAGAGTTACGAGACCAAGAACTATTTCCTTCCGAATATAACATTTTTGGAGACCATTTTCTTCAAAAACAAGACGTTACCTCTGGCCGTGGAGTTCTTCTGGCAGTACATAACCGATTCGACTCGAGTTTTGTTAAGTCCTCTCCTTACCCGCAAACCTCAAAGCATTGCGACTTATCCTCATCTGATCCTCAAACAATCGCTAACATGTTCGCTTAATTCTTTAGCCAATCATTTTCCGATGGTACAGATGAGCCTGATCTTAAACAGTTTACCCACTAAAACATCTGCACCCAAAAATCCTTATTCTCAATTAATATAAACTCTTCTATGGTAAATGCGACGATAAACTGCTTAAAGGAAGATTTCTTTCCCGGTCCTAATGGCCTTACAGCTATAGTCCTTAAATAATGTGCAAACGTCCTGATCGAATCCTTAACATCCCTTTTTCGTTTATCCATCTCTGAAGAAGTTTTTCCCCAGCTCTGGAAAAACTCGTTTATAATACACCTCCAAAAAAAGGAGCACGGAACGAAATATCCAACTACAGGCCCACCGCTAAACTTTCATGTTTATGATGAAATGTTTTTTCACTGCAGGTGGTCAATACTTTCATCAAATCAACATGGATTCTTGAAGGGCAGATCAACAACCATAAGCTTAGTCGAGTTTGAATCTCATACTACCTGCGCCATGGAAGATGGCAACGAAGTTGACGTTATTGCTACCGATTAAAGTACGTCCTTCGACAAAATATCTCACAAAATCATTGTCTTAAAGCTTAAAACTTTTGCTTTTCCACCTCTTTTTAATAAATAGGTCACTTCCTTTCTCACCTCGAAGATCGCCAATATGTAGAACTCTTCAGGTCTTCCGCATCCATCCCTATTAGTAAAACCTCAGACGTGGCTCTAGGTACTCATACTGTTCCGATGGTTTTCATTTTAAGTCAACCAATGACATTGAATTATTAATCAAACACTCGTGTTTATCAATTCACGCTGACTACATGAAAATGTTTAAGGTTATTTCTTCCCCCTCTGACTTTCGGCACCTACAAGACGATCTGAATTGGTTCTCGATATGGTGCAAACACAATTTCCTCGAACTGAACATCAGCAAATGTCAAGCTACACTTAACGAAACTATTTGATTTCCAACGAACCTGTTCCCCGTGTTTCATCATTTGCGACTCTAAACACAAATGCCGCAGGCATAACGATAGTATAATAAGCAAATCCAATTCAGCGCTTTTTTCGTCAAACGTTGGTCTAAGGAGTTTTCCAATCCGTATGTTACTAAAGCCCTATACATCTCTTGCGTGCGACCAATGCTCGAATATGCCAGCCAATTTTGTACTTCGTATTACGACACTCATATTCTACGAATCGTAGCTGTCCAAAGACGATTTCTCCGTTTTGCCTTAAGAGGTATTTCGTGTGATGACCAATTCAACCTACCTCCATATGTCCAATGCCTACAATTGATCAAACCAGAGCCCCTTGCAAATCGCCGCGTCGCTGCAGATACAATATTTATTAAACAATTATTATCTGGCAACCTTGACTACGGAGCTCATGAACCCGTGTCTAGAATGCTGCGCAAGACTAATGGTCTCCAAAACGTGTTTGATTAGATAAGAACTCTCTCAAGGGACTCATTTTATCGTTTTTAACTATTCCTTCCTCATCCTTTCCTTAAACTCATTTCTCTAGTTTTTTTGTTAATTTTAAAGTGTTGTTTTTTTTAATGATAATTTTTAACCATTGTTTTCCAGTTAAATATATGGCTTGCATTTAGCCTATAAAATACATTAAATTGAAATTGAAAAATATATGACTTCAGAAACTTAAATTTATAAGACTTGTAATCTGTCCAAAGATGAAAATAACTTCAATACTCTAGAATGGTTCTTCAGAGAAAAGATAATATTTGCATTGCCAGCATAAAATAATATTCTGGAGTGAGCTAGTCATTTATGAAAAATAAAATTCAAAGGTCCAAGTTGGCAACTTTGTGGTACTCGACATTAAAGTTGTATGATTCTTGTTGAATACTTATTGTTAAGAAACTAAAGCCAAAGAGTCAATCATTTGGACAGACCATAATAAGATAGCTTGAACAGAAGAATGTTATGATATACCTAGTCAAAGACCTGACAGACAACTAAATAATTTATATCTATCTGTGAAGAGATTATTCGATTGAGTTATATCGTAGTTTTTGAGCTCCAGTAAATTTATGGATTTGGACTTAAATAAATCCTTCACAATTGTTGCTGAGGAGCAACTTAAGAACAAATTCTCGCACAGTATATTTTCAAAAAGTTTTGCAAATGCATTTTATAAAAGAATTAAAATTAAATTAAAGAGCACCCCGACTTATTTCGAGGGTCACTTTTTTCTGTCTTCATTCTTTTTATTTCGTCATATATTTTTGTGTTTCTATTGGTTTAAAAAGAGAGTGATGGTGGCTGAATAATTTAATAATATGGCAACTGAATATAGCACAGTGGGCTGGAAAGATCCTCTGCCCTGTAAGAGTACAGTGCGTTGGAAAATTTTCTGGGTTGTTTCTTTTGCGTAATTATTGCTAATATGGCTTCATGGAATGCAATGCAATTAAAGTGAATTCACTCTCTAAAGCAAAAAGTTCTCTTGATATTGTCCTCTCTTTTTTCTTCATTTATACAGGGTGGACTGAAAATACTCACCCAATATCTTTAAAATAACTTTTATGAACGTACTTTTATGAATTAATTAAGTCTCTGTAAGCTTTCTTTTCAATTACTTTTTTAAGATTTTATCGGTTAATGTTGTGCTAAGTTTCTTGTTGAAAATTTCAGTCCTTAAACTAGCTTTTAAATCCTGAGTCTGAATCTGGGGCGGCCTAACAGTGCTGTCATCTTTTTAAGAAAAAGTTATCAGGCTTCTCACTTTGTGAACAAGGCGAATGGAACGAAGGGTAAAGCTGTGAAATTATTAGAAGCAAATGAACAAGAGTTCACTCTTTTCCATTGTAAAATTTGATTTTGTGAATAAGAATGGATCTATTTTTTAAATATTTGAATATCTATTGAAAAGCCTGGTATTTCTTGCCAGAGAAATAAAAGAATTCGTGTTATTCAAAAATTTCGAGTTATCCTGGTGAATTAAAGCATTTAGTTTAAGAAGATCACTTATGACTGAAACATATTTCCGAATGACCGTAAACACGTTCTATTTATAGTATAACTTGATAAAATTCAAAACATTCAAGTTGATGAAGAAGTGGACGAATTTCATCTTAAACCCTAAATGTCTTTCATTAATTTGAATGTTAAAACCCTAATTATTATTTTGTGTTTGGCCTCGAGTTGCTAAACTTGCTCATTATCCGCTCCCATCTGTTCGTACTATAAAGGAGAATTTCCGGAGAAAGATTCAATAAAAGTTTTCCAAATACTGACGTGAATGTCATCCCAAACTTAACTTGAATGGCAGATGTTTTTTTTTTTAAACAGGGATCTAAGCAGTTTCAACAGTAGTAAATGGAGCATTTCATGGTTTGTCGGCGTATAATCTGCATCGTAACGTGGTCCGGTTTTTTCTCAAAAGTCTCAGATCCAAAAGTCTCTCTCTTAAACAATCGAAGGCCGCAGAAATGAAATCGTTATCAAATCAAGCCATTAAACTTGGGTGGGGGTCAAGCATCCCGTTTAAGTATTAAGTCAGTCTTGGAATGCATAGGTAATTTAAGTTTCAAACGTTCATAGTCTCGAGAGTCGGATGGCCTGCACTTAACATAAAGAGTTCGAGTGGATCTTTCGCGGAATGTTTCATGTACTAGGAGTGCTTTGAAGAAGGCTTGAACTAGGAGTCTTGGATTTGTGCAGATATTGCAATGATGTAGTCATTCACACGGAGGATATTGCACACATACCATGTGGATGCGATCGAAATCTATAAATGTAAATACTTTAATGAAAATCGAGAAGGCGAAATGCGTGTCCATCGAAGACTTAGTAAACCACACAAAACCTTGTCTACTCTAACCTTTTCTATGCAGTCGATTAAAACTAAGAGGTCTCACTGAAATCAAAATGGAGCTATTTCAGGTCTGCTGTTGAATCGTTACCTAAATTTTCAGCATAACTTCAACCTGCCAAAACTTGATTTCGAAAAGCTTACTTGAAAGGCGTATGCAGGTAAAGTTGGGACCCAAACGATGAATAATAGCTACGACAAAACAGCAAGATCGACATTGATGTAGTCGATTATCAATGCTACAAGCGACACCTTGTGGGAAATCTGATGAAGGCTCATTATAGGAAGGAAGGAAGGACTAAAATCATGCTCTATAAAACATTCATCTCAAGAATTTTTCTGTATAGAGCCGAATGATGTACAACAAGCAACAGAGTGGAACAATTCTCCGCCGGATAAATGGGAGAAGGATTTACCGGCGAATTTTACGAGCTCTAAATAATGTTGATCTACTACGGAAGGTGAATATTTGTCTTCTAACACTGACGACAGTGGTTCAGCTAAAAGTGTCTTCAAATTCGAGTAAGAATACCCACAAAACTGAATCTTTGATTTAAAGATAAACTAATTGCGGATGTCAGTAAGCTGCCAACTAGAAGCAGCGTGGTCGAGACCATTAAGCACTGAAAGCAGCCTTAGGTACAGAATCGGTGGCCTGATTTTATGCAAAAGTTGGCAGTTTATATTGTGTCACACAATTGTTGAGCAAAACGTTATTTAAAAAAATTTTAGCCATTTATTTTTACTTATTTAAATACTTAATTACTATTTTCGCAAAAACTAAAACTTATTTTCTTCTCCAACTTTGCAATCAAAACTGTCTGCTCATCAACTAGGAAGATAAATCTTATTCGTACAGTCAAATCCTATAAAGGTTTTTTATTGTGATTGAATACGTTTGATTTCTGATGTTAAGTTTTCTTCTTGTTAATAGCTTTTTTTAGAGAAGTCTTATCCTTCCAAACACGTATAGAATCAAATAAAAATGACTCGTAAGTCAAAATGTCATCTGCAGGGGACTAAGAAACCAACTTGCTCCTATAAAACCTTTAAGAACCGATATACATACGTATGTATATACATTGGCTGTATAGCGTTAAATAAAAGAGTTATTTCGTCAATAACAGTTTTTTTTCCGCTGAATCCCTATGACATGTGTAACTTAAAGGACCCACGCAAAAAAAACTTCTCATTTCGTATTCCACGGAAGGAAACTCATTTCTTGCTTAACATGGTAATCAAAAGAACAAAATAATCCAGATGCGATCCGATCATCCTCCGATGGCGTAGGACTCCTCTGTGGCGTGTTTGGGGGCGGTGGCGTTGAGCGGATGTGCCTGAGTGTCCTTGAGTACCCGAAGCATATGGTTTTATGCTGCGGTTGATTGGAAACCACGCGAGGGAGGGCTATCGTCTATTTTTTCGCATCGTGTTGAAATTGGAAATTCAAAACTAGATAGACTTGGATGCGGATTTGTTATGGCTTTTGAATGGCTATAAAGTTGTTGCCTTTTTTTCCAATCCAACTCGTCATCGTGTTTAATTCACAGCATACATATGAAGCATCTGTAGTAGTGACTGCGGTGTTTTTTTTGTTATTCGCTGGTTAGCCACGATAAAGGCTTTGCGGCATCAGATGTTTAAAATGATAGAGTTTTCGTTTTAGAAGGGACTGGTGCCTGCGAGTGTAGGGTACAGCTACTAAAAAGTTGATTGGAAACGATTGTGATTTAATTTAATTTTCTTTTATTTCCTCAACACTGGAAACAGATTAAAGACAATGCAATCAAGGCTAGAGGTATAGCGCGTTAATAGACATTTGGGTCCAAAATTTTTCTTGCGAAAAAGACAAAACGACTTCATCGATTCGTATTCCTAGCTAGGAGCTAGCTGATTCACTGGAACGCTGTTGAAATCGATGCGTTTTGGAACCCTTCCAAGACGACTAAGATTGCCTAACTACGTGAAGTATATTGCAGCTTAGTAAGAATATAAGCTTTAAAAATCAGAAAGATTTTTGTATTTCCAGCACAATTTCAGGAAACTTAAGCAAACGCCCTTGATCAAAAGGTTAAAAAAATGACCAGCTTTTCTGTGTGAATTTTTAATTTTGAGATGAAAAATGTTAGCTTTTAATTTGTAAGCGCAGTGCTGTCGAGAGTATATCAGCCTCCGGATGCATTTTCTGTTATTAATGATTTAAAAAAAACTATGTGCCATTAAAAAAAAACCAAACAACAACAACGATCAAAAATAAAATTGGCGAAGCCATACACATTGGCTTAATCAATGATGTCAGCAGAATGCGTTATATAAGATAGTTCATAATGTTCGTCGATTTTCTCAAGGCCTTCGATACTCTAAGCCCTGAGAAACTTATTCAAGCATCGAATCGAATCGGATTGAGGGTGTCTCTTGGACACAGGATGAGGAGCTGCTTAACGGGAAGAAAAGCAAAGGCGAAATTGCTCAACGCACTTTGGGGAACCTGCTCTGAGAACCTTCTATTGACAAAAATACAGAAATATGAAATCCGAGGCTTTTTTGCTTAATTCTGCTGGACTATAGCCCATGGTTTCAAAATGCACTTTTGTCTCAAATTCGCAAATTACGATTTCTATGATATGTACAGTCACAAGCATCCGTAACTGAGCACAAATTTGAGAATTTAGCTCCGAGAACCTTTTATTGACAAAAATACAGAAATATGAAATCCGAGGCTTTTTTGCTTAATTCTGCTGGACTATAGCCCCTGGTTTCAAAATTCACTTTTTTCTCAAATTCGCAAATTACGATTTCTATGATATGTACAGTCACAAGCATCACGAAATGAACACAAATTTGAAAATTTAGCTCTGGGAACCTTCTATTGACAAAAATACAGAAATATGAAATCCGAGGCTTTTTCGCTTAATTCTGCTGGACTATAGCCCATGGTTTCAAAATGCACTTTTTTCTCAAATTCGCAAATTACGATTTCTATGATATGGACCGTCACAAGCATCACGAAATGAACACAAATTTGAAAATTTAGCTCTGGGAACCTTCTATTGACAAAAATACAGAAATATGAAATCCGAGGCTTTTTCGCTTAATTCTGCTGGACTATAGCCCATGGTTTCAAAATGCACTTTTTCCTCAAATTCGCAAATAACGATTTCTATGATATTGATAGTTACAAGCATCCCTAACTGAACCCAAATTTGAAAATTTAGCTCTTAGAACCTTTTATTGACAAAAATACAGAAATTTGAAATCCGAGGCTTTTTTGCTTAATTCTGCTGGACTATAGCCCATAGTTTCAAAATGCACTTTTTCCTCAAATTCGCAAATAACGATTTCTATGATATTGATAGTTACAAGCATCCCTAACTGAACCCAAATTTGAAAATTTAGCTCTTAGAACCTTTTATTGACAAAAATACAGAAATATGAAATCCGAGGCTTTTTTGCTTAATTCTGCTGGACTATAGCCCATGGTTTCAAAATGCACTTTTTTCTCAAATTTGTATTTTACGATTTCTATGATATTGACAGTCACAAGCATCCGTAACTGAGCACAAATTTGAAAATTTAGCTCTGAGAATATTTTATTGACAAAAATACAGAAATATGAAATCCGAGGCTTTTTTGCTTAATTCTGCTGGACTATAGCCCATGGTTTCAAAATGCACTTTTTTCTCAAATTCGCAAATTACGATTTCTATGATATTAACTGTCACAAGCATCCGTAACTGAGCACAAATTTGAAAATTTAGCTCTGAGAACCTTTTATTGACAAAAATACAGAAATATGAAATCCGAGGCTTTTTTGCTTAATTCTGCTGGACTATAGCCCATGGTTTCAAAATGCACTTTTTTCTCAAATTCGCAAATTAGGATTTCTATTACACTGACAATGTAAAGCATCCCTAACTGAACACAAATTTGAAAATTTAGCTTTGAGAACCTTTTATTGACAAAAATACAGAAATATGAAATCCGAGGCTTTTTTGCTTAATTCTGCTGGACTATAGCCCATGGTTTCAAAATGCACTTTTTTCTCAAATTCGCAAATTAGGATTTCTATTACACTGACAATGTAAAGCATCCCTAACTGAACACAAATTTGAAAATTTAGCTTTGAGAACCTTTTATTGACAAAAATACAGAAATATGAAATCCGAGGCTTTTTTGCTTAATTCTGCTGGACTATAGCCCATGGTTTCAAAATGCACTTTTTTCTCAAATTCGTAAATTAGGATTTCTATTACACTGACAATGTAAAGCATCCGTAACTGAGCACAAATTTGAAAATTTAGCTCTGAGAACCTTTTATTGACAAAAATACAGAAATATGAAATCCGAGGCTTTTTTGCTTAATTCTGCTGGACTATAGCCCATGGTTTCAAAATGCACTTTTTTCTCAAATTCGCAAATTAGGATTTCTATTACACTGACAATGTAAAGCATCCCTAACTGAACACAAATTTGAAAATTTAGCTTTGAGAACCTTTTATTGACAAAAATACAGAAATATGAAATCCGAGGCTTTTTTGCTTAATTCTGCTGGACTATAGCCCATGGTTTCAAAATGCACTTTTTTCTCAAATTCGCAAATTAGGATTTCTATTACACTGACAATGTAAAGCATCCCTAACTGAACACAAATTTGAAAATTTAGCTTTGAGAACCTTTTATTGACAAAAATACAGAAATATGAAATCCGAGGCTTTTTTGCTTAATTCTGCTGGACTATAGCCCATGGTTTCAAAATGCACTTTTTTCTCAAATTCGTAAATTAGGATTTCTATTACACTGACAATGTAAAGCATCCGTAACTGAGCACATATTTGAAAATTTAGCTCTGAGAACCTTTTATTGACAAAAATACAGAAATATGAAATCCGAGGCTTTTTTGCTTAATTCTGCTGGACTATAGCCCATGGTTTCAAAATGCACTTTTTTCTCAAATTCGCAAATTAGGATTTCTATTACACTGACAATGTAAAGCATCCCTAACTGAACACAAATTTGAAAATTTAGCTTTGAGAACCTTTTATTGACAAAAATACAGAAATATGAAATCCGAGGCTTTTTTGCTTAATTCTGGTGGACTATAGCCCAGGTTTCAAAATGCACTTTTTTCTCAAATTCGCAAATTACGATTTCTATGACCCTGATAATGACAAGCATCACAAAATGAACACAAATTTGAGAATTAAGCTCTGAGAACCTTTTATTGACAAAAATACAGAAATATGAAATCCGAGGCTTTTTTGCTTAATTCTGCTGGACTATAGCCCAGGTTTCAAAATGCACTTTTTTCTCAAATTCGCAAATTACGATTTCTATGACCCTGATAATGACAAGCATCACAAAATGAACACAAATTTGAGAATTTAGCTTTGAGAACCTTTTATTGACAAAAATACAGAAATATGAAATCCGAGGCTTTTTTGCTTAATTCTGCTGGACTATAGCCCATGGTTTCAAAATGCACTTTTTTCTCAAATTCGCAAATTAGGATTTCTATTACACTGACAATGTAAAGCATCCCTAACTGAACACAAATTTGAAAATTTAGCTTTGAGAACCTTTTATTGACAAAAATACAGAAATATGAAATCCGAGGCTTTTTTGCTTAATTCTGCTGCACTATAGCCCATGGTTTCAAAATGCACTTTTTTCTCAAATTCGTAAATTAGGATTTCTATTACACTGACAATGTAAAGCATCCGTAACTGAGCACAAATTTGAAAATTTAGCTCTGAGAACCTTTTATTGACAAAAATACAGAAATATGAAATCCGAGGCTTTTTTGCTTAATTCTGCTGGACTATAGCCCAGGTTTCAAAATGCACTTTTTTCTCAAATTCGCAAATTACGATTTCTATGACCCTGATAATGACAAGCATCACAAAATGAACACAAATTTGAGAATTAAGCTCTGAGAACCTTTTATTGACAAAAATACAGAAATATGAAATCCGAGGCTTTTTTGCTTAATTCTGCTGGACTATAGCCCATGGTTTCAAAATGCACTTTTTTCTCAAATTCGCAAATTAGGATTTCTATTACACTGACAATGTAAAGCATCCCTAACTGAACACAAATTTGAAAATTTAGCTTTGAGAACCTTTTATTGACAAAAATACAGAAATATGAAATCCGAGGCTTTTTTGCTTAATTCTGCTGCACTATAGCCCATGGTTTCAAAATGCACTTTTTTCTCAAATTCGTAAATTAGGATTTCTATTACACTGACAATGTAAAGCATCCGTAACTGAGCACAAATTTGAAAATTTAGCTCTGAGAACCTTTTATTGACAAAAATACAGAAATATGAAATCCGAGGCTTTTTTGCTTAATTCTGGTGGACTATAGCCCAGGTTTCAAAATGCACTTTTTTCTCAAATTCGCAAATTACGATTTCTATGACCCTGATAATGACAAGCATCACAAAATGAACACAAATTTGAGAATTAAGCTCTGAGAACCTTTTATTGACAAAAATACAGAAATATGAAATCCGAGGCTTTTTTGCTTAATTCTGCTGGACTATAGCCCATGGTTTCAAAATGCACTTTTTTCTCAAATTCGCAAATTAGGATTTCTATTACACTGACAATGTAAAGCATCCCTAACTGAACACAAATTTGAAAATTTAGCTTTGAGAACCTTTTATTGACAAAAATACAGAAATATGAAATCCGAGGCTTTTTTGCTTAATTCTGCTGCACTATAGCCCATGGTTTCAAAATGCACTTTTTTCTCAAATTCGTAAATTAGGATTTCTATTACACTGACAATGTAAAGCATCCGTAACTGAGCACAAATTTGAAAATTTAGCTCTGAGAACCTTTTATTGACAAAAATACAGAAATATGAAATCCGAGGCTTTTTTGCTTAATTCTGGTGGACTATAGCCCAGGTTTCAAAATGCACTTTTTTCTCAAATTCGCAAATTACGATTTCTATGACCCTGATAATGACAAGCATCACAAAATGAACACAAATTTGAGAATTAAGCTCTGAGAACCTTTTATTGACAAAAATACAGAAATATGAAATCCGAGGCTTTTTTGCTTAATTCTGCTGGACTATAGCCCATGGTTTCAAAATGCACTTTTTTCTCAAATTCGCAAATTAGGATTTCTATTACACTGACAATGTAAAGCATCCCTAACTGAGCACAAATTTGAAAATTTAGCTACGGGAACCTTCTATTGACAAAAATACAGAAATATGAAATCCGAGGCTTTTTTGCTTAATTCTGTTGGACTATAGCCCATGGTTTCAAAATTCACTTTTTTCTCATATTCGCAAATTACGATTTCTATGACCCTGATAATGACAAGCATCACAAAATGAACACAAATTTGAGAATTAAGCTCTGAGAACCTTTTATTGACAAAAATACAGAAATATGAAATCCGAGGCTTTTTTGCTTAATTCTGCTGGACTATAGCCCATGGTTTCAAAATTCACTTTTTTCTCATATTCGCAAATTATGATTTCTTTTACCCTGATAATGACAAGCATCACGAAATGAACACAAATTTGAAAATTTTGTTCTGGGAACCTTCTATTGACAAAAATACAGAAATATGAAATCCGAGGCTTTTTTGCTTAATTCTGCTGGACTATAGCCCATGGTTTCAAAATTCACTTTTTTCTCAAATTCGCAAATTAGGATTTCTATTACACTGACAATGTAAAGCATCCCTAACAGAACACAAATTTGAAAATTTAGCTTTGAGAACCTTTTATTGACAAAAATACAGAAATATGAAATCCGAGGCTTTTTTGCTTAATTCTGCTGGACTATAGTCCATGGTTTCAAAATTCACTTTTTTCTCAAATTCGCAAATTAGGATTTCTATTACACTGATAATGTAGAGCATCACGAAATGAACACAAATTTGAAAATTTAGCTCTGAGAACCTTTTATTGACAAAAATACAGAAATATAAAATCCGAGGCTTTTTTGCTTAATTCTGTTGGACTATAGCCCAGGTTTCAAAATTCACTTTTTTCTCAAATTCGCAAATTACGATTTCTATGATATGTACAGTCACAAGCATCCCTAACTGAGCACAAATTTGAAAATTTAGCTACGGGAACCTTCTATTGACAAAAATACAGAAATATGAAATCAAAATGCACTTTTTTCTCAAATTCGCAAATTTCGATTTCTATGATATGTACAGTCACAAGCATCCCTAACTGAGCACAAATTTGAAAATTTAGCTACGGGAACCTTCTATTGACAAAAATACAGAAATATGAAATCCGAGGCTTTTTTGCTTAATTCTGCTGGACTATAGCCCATGGTTTCAAAATGCACTTTTTTCTCAAATTCGCAAATTACGATTTCTATGATATGTACAGTCACAAGCATCCCTAACTGAGCACAAATTTGAAAATTTAGCTACGGGAACCTTCTATTGACAAAAATACAGAAATATGAAATCCGAGGCTTTTTTGCTTAATTCTGCTGGACTATAGCCCATGGTTTCAAAATGCACTTTTTTCTCAAATTCGCAAATTACGATTTCTTTTACCCTGATAATGACAAGCATCACGAAATGAACACAAAATTGAAAATTTTGTTCTGGGAACCTTCAATTGACAAAAATACAGAAATATGAAATCCGAGGCTTTTTTGCTTAATTCTGCTGGACTATAGCCCATGGTTTCAAAATGCACTTTTTTCTCAAATTCGCAAATTACGATTTCTATGATATGTACAGTCACAAGCATCCTAAATGAGCACAAATTTGAAAATTTAGCTACGGGAACCTTCTATTGACAAAAATACAGAAATATGAAATCAAAATGCACTTTTTTCTCAAATTCGCAAATTTCGATTTCTATGATATGTACAGTCACAAGCATCCCTAACTGAGCACAAATTTGAAAATTTAGCTACGGGAACCTTCTATTGACAAAAATACAGAAATATGAAATCCGAGGCTTTTTTGCTTAATTCTGCTGGACTATAGCCCATGGTTTCAAAATGCACTTTTTTCTCAAATTCGCAAATTACGATTTCTATGATATGTACAGTCACAAGCATCCCTAACCGAGCACAAATTTGAAAATTTAGCTACGGGAACCTTCTATTGACAAAAATACAGAAATATGAAATCCGAGGCTTTTTTGCTTAATTCTGCTGGACTATAGCCCATGGTTTCAAAATGCACTTTTTTCTCAAATTCGCAAATTACGATTTCTTTTACCCTGATAATGACAAGCATCACGAAATGAACACAAAATTGAAAATTTTGTTCTGGGAACCTTCAATTGACAAAAATACAGAAATATGAAATCCGAGGCTTTTTTGCTTAATTCTGCTGGACTATAGCCCATGGTTTCAAAATGCATTTTTTTCTCAAATTCGCAAATTAGGATTTCTATTACACTGACAATGTAAAGCATCCCTAACTGAACACAAATTTGAAAATTTAGCTTTGAGAACCTTTTATTGACAAAAATACAGAAATATGAAATCCGAGGCTTTTTTGCTTAATTCTGTTGGACTATAGCCCAGGTTTCAAAATTCACTTTTTTCTCAAATTCGCAAATTACGATTTCTATGATATGTACAGTCACAAGCATCCCTAACTGAGCACAAATTTGAAAATTTAGCTACGGGAACCTTCTATTGACAAAAATACAGAAATATGAAATCCGAGGCTTTTTTGCTTAATTCTGCTGGACTATAGCCCATGGTTTCAAAATGCACTTTTTTCTCAAATTCGCAAATTAGGATTTCTATTACACTGACAATGTAAAGCATCCCTAACTGAACACAAATTTGAAAATTTAGCTTTGAGAACCTTTTATTGACAAAAATACAGAAATATGAAATCCGAGGCTTTTTTGCTTAATTCTGCTGGACTATAGCCCATGGTTTCAAAATGCACTTTTTTCTCAAATTCGCAAATTAGGATTTCTATTACACTGACAATGTAAAGCATCCCTAACTGAACACAAATTTGAAAATTTAGCTTTGAGAACCTTTTATTGACAAAAATACAGAAATATGAAATCCGAGGCTTTTTTGCTGGACTATAGCCCATGGTTTCAAAATGCACTTTTTTCTCAAATTCGCAAATTAGGATTTCTATTACACTGACAATGTAAAGCATCCCTAACTGAACACAAATTTGAAAATTTAGCTTTGAGAACCTTTTATTGACAAAAATACAGAAATATGAAATCCGAGGCTTTTTTGCTTAATTCTGCTGGACTATAGCCCATGGTTTCAAAATGCACTTTTTCTCAAATTCGCAAATTAGGATTTCTATTACACTGACAATGTAAAGCATCCCTAACTGAACACAAATTTGAAAATTTAGCTTTGAGAACCTTTTATTGACAAAAATACAGAAATATGAAATCCGAGGCTTTTTTGCTTAATTCTGCTGGACTATAGCCCATGGTTTCAAAATTCACTTTTTTCTCAAATTCGCAAATTACGATTTCTATGATATGTACAGTCACAAGCATCCCTAACTGAGCACAAATTTGAAAATTTAGCTACGGGAACCTTCTATTGACAAAAATACAGAAATATGAAATCCGAGGCTTTTTTGCTTAATTCTGCTGGACTATAGCCCATGGTTTCAAAATGCACTTTTTTCTCAAATTCGCAAATTAGGATTTCTATTACACTGACAATGTAAAGCATCCCTAACTGAACACAAATTTGAAAATTTAGCTTTGAGAACCTTTTATTGACAAAAATACAGAAATATGAAATCCGAGGCTTTTTTGCTTAATTCTGCTGGACTATAGCCCATGGTTTCAAAATGCACTTTTTTCTCAAATTCGCAAATTAGGATTTCTATTACACTGACAATGTAAAGCATCCCTAACTGAACACAAATTTGAAAATTTAGCTTTGAGAACCTTTTATTGACAAAAATACAGAAATATGAAATCCGAGGCTTTTTTGCTTAATTCTGCTGGACTATAGCCCATGGTTTCAAAATGCACTTTTTTCTCAAATTCGCAAATTAGGATTTCTATTACACTGACAATGTAAAGCATCCCTAACTGAACACAAATTTGAAAATTTAGCTTTGAGAACCTTTTATTGACAAAAATACAGAAATATGAAATCCGAGGCTTTTTTGCTTAATTCTGCTGGACTATAGCCCATGGTTTCAAAATTCACTTTTTTCTCAAATTCGCAAATTACGATTTCTATGATATGTACAGTCACAAGCATCCCTAACTGAGCACAAATTTGAAAATTTAGCTACGGGAACCTTCTATTGACAAAAATACAGAAATATGAAATCCGAGGCTTTTTTGCTTAATTCTGCTGGACTATAGCCCATGGTTTCAAAATGCACTTTTTTCTCAAATTCGCAAATTAGGATTTCTATTACACTGACAATGTAAAGCATCCCTAACTGAACACAAATTTGAAAATTTAGCTTTGAGAACCTTTTATTGACAAAAATACAGAAATATGAAATCCGAGGCTTTTTTGCTTAATTCTGCTGGACTATAGCCCATGGTTTCAAACTGCACTTTTTTCTCAAATTCGCAAATTAGGATTTCTATTACACTGACAATGTAAAGCATCCCTAACTGAACACAAATTTGAAAATTTAGCTTTGAGAACCTTTTATTGACAAAAATACAGAAATATGAAATCCGAGGCTTTTTTGCTTAATTCTGCTGGACTATAGCCCATGGTTTCAAAATGCACTTTTTTCTCAAATTCGCAAATTAGGATTTCTATTACACTGACAATGTAAAGCATCCCTAACTGAACACAAATTTGAAAATTTAGCTTTGAGAACCTTTTATTGACAAAAATACAGAAATATGAAATCCGAGGCTTTTTTGCTTAATTCTGCTGGACTATAGCCCATGGTTTCAAAATGCACTTTTTTCTCAAATTCGCAAATTAGGATTTCTATTACACTGACAATGTAAAGCATCCCTAACTGAACACAAATTTGAAAATTTAGCTTTGAGAACCTTTTATTGACAAAAATACAGAAATATGAAATCCGAGGCTTTTTTGCTTAATTCTGCTGGACTATAGCCCATGGTTTCAAAATGCACTTTTTTCTCAAATTCGCAAATTAGGATTTCTATTACACTGACAATGTAAAGCATCCCTAACTGAACACAAATTTGAAAATTTAGCTTTGAGAACCTTTTATTGACAAAAATACAGAAATATGAAATCCGAGGCTTTTTTGCTTAATTCTGCTGGACTATAGCCCATGGTTTCAAAATGCACTTTTTTCTCAAATTCGCAAATTAGGATTTCTATTACACTGACAATGTAAAGCATCCCTAACTGAACACAAATTTGAAAATTTAGCTTTGAGAACCTTTTATTGACAAAAATACAGAAATATGAAATCCGAGGCTTTTTTGCTTAATTCTGCTGGACTATAGCCCATGGTTTCAAAATTCACTTTTTTCTCAAATTCGCAAATTACGATTTCTATGATATGTACAGTCACAAGCATCCCTAACTGAGCACAAATTTGAAAATTTAGCTACGGGAACCTTCTATTGACAAAAATACAGAAATATGAAATCCGAGACTTTTTTGCTTAATTCTGCTGGACTATAGCCCATGGTTTCAAAATGCACTTTTTTCTCAAATTCGCAAATTACGATTTCTATGATATGTACAGTCACAAGCATCCCTAACTGAGCACAAATTTGAAAATTTAGCTACGGGAACCTTCTATTGACAAAAATACAGAAATATGAAATCCGAGGCTTTTTTGCTTAATTCTGCTGGACTATAGCCCATGGTTTCAAAATGCACTTTTTTCTCAAATTCGCAAATTACGATTTCTTTTACCCTGATAATGACAAGCATCACGAAATGAACACAAAATTGAAAATTTTGTTCTGGGAACCTTCAATTGACAAAAATACAGAAATATGAAATCCGAGGCTTTTTTGCTTAATTCTGCTGGACTATAGCCCATGGTTTCAAAATGCACTTTTTTCTCAAATTCGCAAATTACGATTTCTATGATATGTACAGTCACAAGCATCCCTAAATGAGCACAAATTTGAAAATTTAGCTACGGGAACCTTCTATTGACAAAAATACAGAAATATGAAATCAAAATGCACTTTTTTCTCAAATTCGCAAATTTCGATTTCTATGATATGTACAGTCACAAGCATCCCTAACTGAGCACAAATTTGAAAATTTAGCTACGGGAACCTTCTATTGACAAAAATACAGAAATATGAAATCCGAGGCTTTTTTGCTTAATTCTGCTGGACTATAGCCCATGGTTTCAAAATGCACTTTTTTCTCAAATTCGCAAATTACGATTTCTATGATATGTACAGTCACAAGCATCCCTAACTGAGCACAAATTTGAAAATTTAGCTACGGGAACCTTCTATTGACAAAAATACAGAAATATGAAATCCGAGGCTTTTTTGCTTAATTCTGCTGGACTATAGCCCATGGTTTCAAAATGCACTTTTTTCTCAAATTCGCAAATTACGATTTCTATGATATGTACAGTCACAAGCATCCCTAACTGAGCACAAATTTGAAAATTTAGCTACGGGAACCTTCTATTGACAAAAATACAGAAATATGAAATCCGAGGCTTTTTTGCTTAATTCTGCTGGACTATAGCCCATGGTTTCAAAATGCACTTTTTTCTCAAATTCGCAAATTACGATTTCTATGATATGTACAGTCACAAGCATCCCTAACTGAGCACAAATTTGAAAATTTAGCTACGGAACCTTCTATTGACAAAAATACAGAAATATGAAATCCGAGGCTTTTTTGCTTAATTCTGCTGGACTATAGCCCATGGTTTCAAAATGCACTTTTTTCTCAAATTCGCAAATTACGATTTCTATGATATGTACAGTCACAAGCATCCCTAAATGAGCACAAATTTGAAAATTTAGCTACGGGAACCTTCTATTGACAAAAATACAGAAATATGAAATCCGAGGCTTTTTTGCTTAATTCTGCTGGACTATAGCCCATGGTTTCAAAATGCATTTTTTTCTCAAATTCGCAAATTAGGATTTCTATTACACTGACAATGTAAAGCATCCCTAACTGAACACAAATTTGAAAATTTAGCTTTGAGAACCTTTTATTGACAAAAATACAGAAATATGAAATCCGAGGCTTTTTTGCTTAATTCTGTTGGACTATAGCCCAGGTTTCAAAATTCACTTTTTTCTCAAATTCGCAAATTACGATTTCTATGATATGTACAGTCACAAGCATCCCTAACTGAGCACAAATTTGAAAATTTAGCTACGGGAACCTTCTATTGACAAAAATACAGAAATATGAAATCCGAGGCTTTTTTGCTTAATTCTGCTGGACTATAGCCCATGGTTTCAAAATGCACTTTTTTCTCAAATTCGCAAATTAGGATTTCTATTACACTGACAATGTAAAGCATCCCTAACTGAACACAAATTTGAAAATTTAGCTTTGAGAACCTTTTATTGACAAAAATACAGAAATATGAAATCCGAGGCTTTTTTGCTTAATTCTGCTGGACTATAGCCCATGGTTTCAAAATGCACTTTTTTCTCAAATTCGCAAATTAGGATTTCTATTACACTGACAATGTAAAGCATCCCTAACTGAACACAAATTTGAAAATTTAGCTTTGAGAACCTTTTATTGACAAAAATACAGAAATATGAAATCCGAGGCTTTTTTGCTTAATTCTGCTGGACTATAGCCCATGGTTTCAAAATTCACTTTTTTCTCAAATTCGCAAATTACGATTTCTATGATATGTACAGTCACAAGCATCCCTAACTGAGCACAAATTTGAAAATTTAGCTACGGGAACCTTCTATTGACAAAAATACAGAAATATGAAATCCGAGACTTTTTTGCTTAATTCTGCTGGACTATAGCCCATGGTTTCAAAATGCACTTTTTTCTCAAATTCGCAAATTACGATTTCTATGATATGTACAGTCACAAGCATCCCTAACTGAGCACAAATTTGAAAATTTTGTTCTGGGAACCTTCAATTGACAATATGAAATCCGAGGCTTTTTTGCTTAATTCTGCTGGACTATAGCCCATGGTTTCAAAATGCACTTTTTTCTCAAATTCGCAAATTACGATTTCTATGATATGTACAGTCACAAGCATCCCTAAATGAGCACAAATTTGAAAATTTAGCTACGGGAACCTTCTATTGACAAAAATACAGAAATATGAAATCCGAGGCTTTTTTGCTTAATTCTGCTGGACTATAGCCCATGGTTTCAAAATGCACTTTTTTCTCAAATTCGCAAATTACGATTTATATGATATGTACAGTCACAAGCATCCCTAAATGAGCACAAATTTGAAAATTTAGCTACGGGAACCTTCTATTGACAAAAATACAGAAATATGAAATCCGAGGCTTTTTTGCTTAATTCTGCTGGACTATAGCCCATGGTTTCAAAATGCACTTTTTTCTCAAATTCGCAAATTACGATTTCTATGATATGTACAGTCACAAGCATCCCTAACTGAGCACAAATTTGAAAATTTAGCTACGGGAACCTTCAATTGACAAAAATACAGAAATATGAAATCCGAGGCTTTTTTGCTTAATTCTGCTGGACTATAGCCCATGGTTTCAAAATGCACTTTTTTCTCGAATTCGCAAATTACGATTTCTATGATATGTACAGTCACAAGCATCCCTAAATGAGCACAAATTTGAAAATTTAGCTACGGGAACCTTCAATTGACAAAAATACAGAAATATGAAATCCGAGGCTTTTTTGCTTAATTCTGCTGGACTATAGCCCATGGTTTCAAAATGCACTTTTTTCTCAAATTCGCAAATTACGATTTCTATGATATGTACAGTCACAAGCATCCCCAAATGAGCACAAATTTGAAAATTTAGCTACGGGAACCTTCTATTGACAAAAATACAGAAATATGAAATCCGAGGCTTTTTTGCTTAATTCTGCTGGACTATAGCCCATGGTTTCAAAATGCACTTTTTTCTCAAATTCGCAAATTACGATTTCTATGATATGTACAGTCACAAGCATCCCTAAATGAGCACAAATTTGAAAATTTAGCTACGGGAACCTTCAATTGACAAAAATACAGAAATATGAAATCCGAGGCTTTTTTGCTTAATTCTGCTGGACTATAGCCCATGGTTTCAAAATGCACTTTTTTCTCAAATTCGCAAATTACGATTTCTATGATATGTACAGTCACAAGCATCCCTAAATGAGCACAAATTTGAAAATTTAGCTACGGGAACCTTCTATTGACAAAAATACAGAAATATGAAATCCGAGGCTTTTTTGCTTAATTCTGCTGGACTATAGCCCATGGTTTCAAAATGCACTTTTTTCTCGAATTCGCAAATTACGATTTCTATGATATGTACAGTCACAAGCATCCCTAACTGAGCACAAATTTGAAAATTTAGCTACGGGAACCTTCAATTGACAAAAATACAGAAATATGAAATCCGAGGCTTTTTTGCTTAATTCTGCTGGACTATAGCCCATGGTTTCAAAATGCACTTTTTTCTCAAATTCGCAAATTACGATTTCTATGATATGTACAGTCACAAGCATCCCCAAATGAGCACAAATTTGAAAATTTAGCTACGGGAACCTTCTATTGACAAAAATACAGAAATATGAAATCCGAGGCTTTTTTGCTTAATTCTGCTGGACTATAGCCCATGGTTTCAAAATGCACTTTTTTCTCAAATTCGCAAATTACGATTTCTATGATATGTACAGTCACAAGCATCCCTAACTGAGCACAAATTTGAAAATTTAGCTACGGGAACCTTCTATTGACAAAAATACAGAAATATGAAATCCGAGGCTTTTTCGCTTAATTCTGCTGGACTATAGCCCATGGTTTCAAAATGCACTTTTTTCTCAAATTCGCAAATTACGATTTCTATGATATGTACAGTCACAAGCATCCCTAAATGAGCACAAATTTGAAAATTTAGCTACGGGAACCTTCTATTGACAAAAATACAGAAATATGAAATCCGAGGCTTTTTTGCTTAATTCTGCTGGACTATAGCCCATGGTTTCAAAATGCACTTTTTTCTCAAATTCGCAAATTACGATTTCTATGATATGTACAGTCACAAGCATCCCTAACTGAGCACAAATTTGAAAATTTTGTTCTGGGAACCTTCAATTGACAATATGAAATCCGAGGCTTTTTTGCTTAATTCTGCTGGACTATAGCCCATGGTTTCAAAATGCACTTTTTTCTCAAATTCGCAAATTACGATTTCTATGATATGTACAGTCACAAGCATCCCTAACTGAGCACAAATTTGAAAATTTAGCTACGGGAACCTTCTATTGACAAAAATACAGAAATATGAAATCCGAGGCTTTTTTGCTTAATTCTGCTGGACTATAGCCCATGGTTTCAAAATGCACTTTTTTCTCAAATTCGCAAATTACGATTTCTATGATATGTACAGTCACAAGCATCCCTAACTGAGCACAAATTTGAAAATTTAGCTACGGGAACCTTCAATTGACAAAAATACAGAAATATGAAATCCGAGGCTTTTTTGCTTAATTCTGCTGGACTATAGCCCATGGTTTCAAAATGCACTTTTTTCTCAAATTCGCAAATTACGATTTCTATGATATGTACAGTCACAAGCATCCCTAACTGAGCACAAATTTGAAAATTTAGCTACGGGAACCTTCTATTGACAAAAATACAGAAATATGAAATCCGAGGCTTTTTTGCTTAATTCTGCTGGACTATAGCCCATGGTTTCAAAATGCACTTTTTTCTCAAATTCGCAAATTACGATTTCTATGATATGTACAGTCACAAGCATCCCTAAATGAGCACAAATTTGAAAATTTAGCTACGGGAACCTTCTATTGACAAAAATACAGAAATATGAAATCCGAGGCTTTTTTGCTTAATTCTGCTGGACTATAGCCCATGGTTTCAAAATGCACTTTTTTCTCAAATTCGCAAATTACGATTTCTATGATATGTACAGTCACAAGCATCCCTAAATGAGCACAAATTTGAAAATTTAGCTACGGGAACCTTCTATTGACAAAAATACAGAAATATGAAATCCGAGGCTTTTTTGCTTAATTCTGCTGGACTATAGCCCATGGTTTCAAAATGCACTTTTTTCTCAAATTCGCAAATTACGATTTCTATGATATGTACAGTCACAAGCATCCCTAACTGAGCACAAATTTGAAAATTTTGTTCTGGGAACCTTCAATTGACAATATGAAATCCGAGGCTTTTTTGCTTAATTCTGCTGGACTATAGCCCATGGTTTCAAAATGCACTTTTTTCTCAAATTCGCAAATTACGATTTCTTTTACCCTGATAATGACAAGCATCACGAAATGAACACAAAATTGAAAATTTTGTTCTGGGAACCTTCAATTGACAAAAATACAGAAATATGAAATCCGAGGCTTTTTTGCTTAATTCTGCTGGACTATAGCCCATGGTTTCAAAATGCACTTTTTCTCAAATTCGCAAATTACGATTTCTATGATATGTACAGTCACAAGCATCCCCAAATGAGCACAAATTTGAAAATTTAGCTACGGGAACCTTCTATTGACAAAAATACAGAAATATGAAATCCGAGGCTTTTTTGCTTAATTCTGCTGGACTATAGCCCATGGTTTCAAAATGCACTTTTTTCTCAAATTCGCAAATTACGATTTCTATGATATGTACAGTCACAAGCATCCCTAACTGAGCACAAATTTGAAAATTTAGCTACGGGAACCTTCTATTGACAAAAATACAGAAATATGAAATCCGAGGCTTTTTTGCTTAATTCTGCTGGACTATAGCCCATGGTTTCAAAATGCACTTTTTTCTCAAATTCGCAAATTACGATTTCTATGATATGTACAGTCACAAGCATCCCTAAATGAGCACAAATTTGAAAATTTAGCTACGGGAACCTTCTATTGACAAAAATACAGAAATATGAAATCCGAGGCTTTTTTGCTTAATTCTGCTGGACTATAGCCCATGGTTTCAAAATGCACTTTTTTCTCAAATTCGCAAATTATGATTTCTTTTACCCTGATAATGACAAGCATCACGAAATGAACACAAAATTGAAAATTTTGTTCTGGGAACCTTCAATTGACAAAAATACAGAAATATGAAATCCGAGGCTTTTTTGCTTAATTCTGCTGGACTATAGCCCATGGTTTCAAAATGCACTTTTTTCTCAAATTCGCAAATTACGATATCTATGATATGTACAGTCACAAGCATCCCTAACTGAGCACAAATTTGAAAATTTAGCTACGGGAACCTTCAATTGACAAAAATACAGAAATATGAAATCCGAGGCTTTTTTGCTTAATTCTGCTGGACTATAGCCCATGGTTTCAAAATGCACTTTTTTCTCAAATTCGCAAATTACGATTTCTATGATATGTACAGTCACAAGCATCCCTAACTGAGCACAAATTTGAAAATTTAGCTACGGGAACCTTCTATTGACAAAAATACAGAAATATGAAATCCGAGGCTTTTTCGCTTAATTCTGCTGGACTATAGCCCATGGTTTCAAAATGCACTTTTTTCTCAAATTCGCAAATTACGATTTCTATGATATGTACAGTCACAAGCATCCCTAAATGAGCACAAATTTGAAAATTTAGCTACGGGAACCTTCTATTGACAAAAATACAGAAATATGAAATCCGAGGCTTTTTTGCTTAATTCTGCTGGACTATAGCCCATGGTTTCAAAATGCACTTTTTTCTCAAATTCGCAAATTACGATTTCTATGATATGTACAGTCACAAGCATCCCTAAATGAGCACAAATTTGAAAATTTAGCTACGGGAACCTTCTATTGACAAAAATACAGAAATATGAAATCCGAGGCTTTTTTGCTTAATTCTGCTGGACTATAGCCCATGGTTTCAAAATGCACTTTTTTCTCAAATTCGCAAATTACGATTTCTATGATATGTACAGTCACAAGCATCCCTAACTGAGCACAAATTTGAAAATTTTGTTCTGGGAACCTTCAATTGACAATATGAAATCCGAGGCTTTTTTGCTTAATTCTGCTGGACTATAGCCCATGGTTTCAAAATGCACTTTTTTCTCAAATTCGCAAATTACGATTTCTTTTACCCTGATAATGACAAGCATCACGAAATGAACACAAAATTGAAAATTTTGTTCTGGGAACCTTCAATTGACAAAAATACAGAAATATGAAATCCGAGGCTTTTTTGCTTAATTCTGCTGGACTATAGCCCATGGTTTCAAAATGCACTTTTTCTCAAATTCGCAAATTACGATTTCTATGATATGTACAGTCACAAGCATCCCCAAATGAGCACAAATTTGAAAATTTAGCTACGGGAACCTTCTATTGACAAAAATACAGAAATATGAAATCCGAGGCTTTTTTGCTTAATTCTGCTGGACTATAGCCCATGGTTTCAAAATGCACTTTTTTCTCAAATTCGCAAATTACGATTTCTATGATATGTACAGTCACAAGCATCCCTAACTGAGCACAAATTTGAAAATTTAGCTACGGGAACCTTCTATTGACAAAAATACAGAAATATGAAATCCGAGGCTTTTTTGCTTAATTCTGCTGGACTATAGCCCATGGTTTCAAAATGCACTTTTTTCTCAAATTCGCAAATTACGATTTCTATGATATGTACAGTCACAAGCATCCCTAAATGAGCACAAATTTGAAAATTTAGCTACGGGAACCTTCTATTGACAAAAATACAGAAATATGAAATCCGAGGCTTTTTTGCTTAATTCTGCTGGACTATAGCCCATGGTTTCAAAATGCACTTTTTTCTCAAATTCGCAAATTATGATTTCTTTTACCCTGATAATGACAAGCATCACGAAATGAACACAAAATTGAAAATTTTGTTCTGGGAACCTTCAATTGACAAAAATACAGAAATATGAAATCCGAGGCTTTTTTGCTTAATTCTGCTGGACTATAGCCCATGGTTTCAAAATGCACTTTTTTCTCAAATTCGCAAATTACGATATCTATGATATGTACAGTCACAAGCATCCCTAACTGAGCACAAATTTGAAAATTTAGCTACGGGAACCTTCAATTGACAAAAATACAGAAATATGAAATCCGAGGCTTTTTTGCTTAATTCTGCTGGACTATAGCCCATGGTTTCAAAATGCACTTTTTTCTCAAATTCGCAAATTACGATTTCTATGATATGTACAGTCACAAGCATCCCTAACTGAGCACAAATTTGAAAATTTAGCTACGGGAACCTTCTATTGACAAAAATACAGAAATATGAAATCCGAGGCTTTTTCGCTTAATTCTGCTGGACTATAGCCCATGGTTTCAAAATGCACTTTTTTCTCAAATTCGCAAATTACGATTTCTATGATATGTACAGTCACAAGCATCCCTAAATGAGCACAAATTTGAAAATTTAGCTACGGGAACCTTCTATTGACAAAAATACAGAAATATGAAATCCGAGGCTTTTTTGCTTAATTCTGCTGGACTATAGCCCATGGTTTCAAATGCACTTTTTTCTCAAATTCGCAAATTACGATTTCTATGATATGTACAGTCACAAGCATCCCTAACTGAGCACAAATTTGAAAATTTTGTTCTGGGAACCTTCAATTGACAATATGAAATCCGAGGCTTTTTTGCTTAATTCTGCTGGACTATAGCCCATGGTTTCAAAATGCACTTTTTTCTCAAATTCGCAAATTACGATTTCTATGATATGTACAGTCACAAGCATCCCTAACTGAGCACAAATTTGAAAATTTAGCTACGGGAACCTTCTATTGACAAAAATACAGAAATATGAAATCCGAGGCTTTTTTGCTTAATTCTGCTGGACTATAGCCCATGGTTTCAAAATGCACTTTTTTCTCAAATTCGCAAATTACGATTTCTATGATATGTACAGTCACAAGCATCCCTAACTGAGCACAAATTTGAAAATTTAGCTACGGGAACCTTCTATTGACAAAAATACAGAAATATGAAATCCGAGGCTTTTTGCTTAATTCTGCTGGACTATAGCCCATGGTTTCAAAATGCACTTTTTTCTCAAATTCGCAAATTACGATTTCTATGATATGTACAGTCACAAGCATCCCTAAATGAGCACAAATTTGAAAATTTAGCTACGGGAACCTTCTATTGACAAAAATACAGAAATATGAAATCCGAGGCTTTTTTGCTTAATTCTGCTGGACTATAGCCCATGGTTTCAAAATGCACTTTTTTCTCAAATTCGCAAATTATGATTTCTTTTACCCTGATAATGACAAGCATCACGAAATGAACACAAAATTGAAAATTTTGTTCTGGGAACCTTCAATTGACAAAAATACAGAAATATGAAATCCGAGGCTTTTTTGCTTAATTCTGCTGGACTATAGCCCATGGTTTCAAAATGCACTTTTTTCTCAAATTCGCAAATTACGATTTCTATGATATGTACAGTCACAAGCATCCCTAACTGAGCACAAATTTGAAAATTTAGCTACGGGAACCTTCTATTGACAAAAATACAGAAATATGAAATCCGAGGCTTTTTTGCTTAATTCTGCTGGACTATAGCCCATGGTTTCAAAATGCACTTTTTCTCAAATTCGCAAATTACGATTTCTATGATATGTACAGTCACAAGCATCCCTAACTGAGCACAAATTTGAAAATTTAGCTACGGGAACCTTCTATTGACAAAAATACAGAAATATGAAATCCGAGGCTTTTTTGCTTAATTCTGCTGGACTATAGCCCATGGTTTCAAAATGCACTTTTTTCTCAAATTCGCAAATTACGATTTCTATGATATGTACAGTCACAAGCATCCCTAAATGAGCACAAATTTGAAAATTTAGCTACGGGAACCTTCTATTGACAAAAATACAGAAATATGAAATCCGAGGCTTTTTTGCTTAATTCTGCTGGACTATAGCCCATGGTTTCAAAATGCACTTTTTTCTCAAATTCGCAAATTATGATTTCTTTTACCCTGATAATGACAAGCATCACGAAATGAACACAAAATTGAAAATTTTGTTCTGGGAACCTTCAATTGACAAAAATACAGAAATATGAAATCCGAGGCTTTTTTGCTTAATTCTGCTGGACTATAGCCCATGGTTTCAAAATGCACTTTTTTCTCAAATTCGCAAATTACGATTTCTATGATATGTACAGTCACAAGCATCCCCAAATGAGCACAAATTTGAAAATTTAGCTACGGGAACCTTCTATTGACAAAAATACAGAAATATGAAATCCGAGGCTTTTTTGCTTAATTCTGCTGGACTATAGCCCATGGTTTCAAAATGCACTTTTTTCTCAAATTCGCAAATTACGATTTCTATGATATGTACAGTCACAAGCATCCCCAAATGAGCACAAATTTGAAAATTTAGCTACGGGAACCTTCTATTGACAAAAATACAGAAATATGAAATCCGAGGCTTTTTTGCTTAATTCTGCTGGACTATAGCCCATGGTTTCAAAATGCACTTTTTTCTCAAATTCGCAAATTATGATTTCTTTTACCCTGATAATGACAAGCATCACGAAATGAACACAAAATTGAAATTTTGTTCTGGGAACCTTCAATTGACAAAAATACAGAAATATGAAATCCGAGGCTTTTTTGCTTAATTCTGCTGGACTATAGCCCATGGTTTCAAAATGCACTTTTTTCTCAAATTCGCAAATTACGATTTCTATGATATGTACAGTCACAAGCATCCCTAACTGAGCACAAATTTGAAAATTTAGCTACGGGAACCTTCTATTGACAAAAATACAGAAATATGAAATCCGAGGCTTTTTTGCTTAATTCTGCTGGACTATAGCCCATGGTTTCAAAATGCACTTTTTTCTCAAATTCGCAAATTACGATTTCTATGATATGTACAGTCACAAGCATCCCTAACTGAGCACAAATTTGAAAATTTAGCTACGGGAACCTTCTATTGACAAAAATACAGAAATATGAAATCCGAGGCTTTTTTGCTTAATTCTGCTGGACTATAGCCCATGGTTTCAAAATGCACTTTTTTCTCAAATTCGCAAATTACGATTTCTATGATATGTACAGTCACAAGCATCCCTAAATGAGCACAAATTTGAAAATTTAGCTACGGGAACCTTCTATTGACAAAAATACAGAAATATGAAATCCGAGGCTTTTTTGCTTAATTCTGCTGGACTATAGCCCATGGTTTCAAAATGCACTTTTTTCTCAAATTCGCAAATTATGATTTCTTTTACCCTGATAATGACAAGCATCACGAAATGAACACAAAATTGAAAATTTTGTTCTGGGAACCTTCAATTGACAAAAATACAGAAATATGAAATCCGAGGCTTTTTTGCTTAATTCTGCTGGACTATAGCCCATGGTTTCAAAATGCACTTTTTTCTCAAATTCGCAAATTACGATTTCTATGATATGTACAGTCACAAGCATCCCCAAATGAGCACAAATTTGAAAATTTAGCTACGGGAACCTTCTATTGACAAAAATACAGAAATATGAAATCCGAGGCTTTTTTGCTTAATTCTGCTGGACTATAGCCCATGGTTTCAAAATGCACTTTTTTCTCAAATTCGCAAATTACGATTTCTATGATATGTACAGTCACAAGCATCCCCAAATGAGCACAAATTTGAAAATTTAGCTACGGGAACCTTCTATTGACAAAAATACAGAAATATGAAATCCGAGGCTTTTTTGCTTAATTCTGCTGGACTATAGCCCATGGTTTCAAAATGCACTTTTTTCTCAAATTCGCAAATTACGATTTCTTTTACCCTGATAATGACAAGCATCACGAAATGAACACAAAATTGAAAATTTTGTTCTGGGAACCTTCAATTGACAAAAATACAGAAATGTGAAATCCGAGGCTTTTTTGCTTAATTCTGCTGGACTATAGCCCATGGTTTCAAAATGCACTTTTTTCTCAAATTCGCAAATTACGATTTCTATGATATGTACAGTCACAAGCATCCCCAAATGAGCACAAATTTGAAAATTTAGCTACGGGAACCTTCTATTGACAAAAATACAGAAATATGAAATCCGAGGCTTTTTTGCTTAATTCTGCTGGACTATAGCCCATGGTTTCAAAATGCACTTTTTTCTCAAATTCGCAAATTACGATTTCTATGATATTTACAGTCACAAGCATCCCTAACTGAGCACAAATTTGAAAATTTTGTTCTGGGAACCTTCAATTGACAAAAATACAGAAATATGAAATCCGAGGCTTTTTTGCTTAATTCTGCTGGACTATAGCCCATGGTTTCAAAATGCACTTTTTCTCAAATTCGCAAATTACGATTTCTATGATATGTACAGTCACAAGCATCCCCAAATGAGCACAAATTTGAAAATTTAGCTACGGGAACCTTCTATTGACAAAAATACAGAAATATGAAATCCGAGGCTTTTTTGCTTAATTCTGCTGGACTATAGCCCATGGTTTCAAAATGCACTTTTTTCTCAAATTCGCAAATTACGATTTCTATGATATGTACAGTCACAAGCATCCCTAACTGAGCACAAATTTGAAAATTTTGTTCTGGGAACCTTCAATTGACAATATGAAATCCGAGGCTTTTTTGCTTAATTCTGCTGGACTATAGCCCATGGTTTCAAAATGCACTTTTTTCTCAAATTCGCAAATTACGATTTCTATGATATGTACAGTCACAAGCATCCCTAACTGAGCACAAATTTGAAAATTTAGCTACGGGAACCTTCTATTGACAAAAATACAGAAATATGAAATCCGAGGCTTTTTTGCTTAATTCTGCTGGACTATAGCCCATGGTTTCAAAATGCACTTTTTTCTCAAATTCGCAAATTACGATTTCTATGATATGTACAGTCACAAGCATCCCTAACTGAGCACAAATTTGAAAATTTAGCTACGGGAACCTTCTATTGACAAAAATACAGAAATATGAAATCCGAGGCTTTTTCGCTTAATTCTGCTGGACTATAGCCCATGGTTTCAAAATGCACTTTTTTCTCAAATTCGCAAATTACGATTTCTATGATATGTACAGTCACAAGCATCCCTAAATGAGCACAAATTTGAAAATTTAGCTACGGGAACCTTCTATTGACAAAAATACAGAAATATGAAATCCGAGGCTTTTTTGCTTAATTCTGCTGGACTATAGCCCATGGTTTCAAAATGCACTTTTTTCTCAAATTCGCAAATTACGATTTCTATGATATGTACAGTCACAAGCATCCCTAACTGAGCACAAATTTGAAAATTTTGTTCTGGGAACCTTCAATTGACAATATGAAATCCGAGGCTTTTTTGCTTAATTCTGCTGGACTATAGCCCATGGTTTCAAAATGCACTTTTTTCTCAAATTCGCAAATTACGATTTCTATGATATGTACAGTCACAAGCATCCCTAACTGAGCACAAATTTGAAAATTTAGCTACGGGAACCTTCTATTGACAAAAATACAGAAATATGAAATCCGAGGCTTTTTTGCTTAATTCTGCTGGACTATAGCCCATGGTTTCAAAATGCACTTTTTTCTCAAATTCGCAAATTACGATTTCTATGATATGTACAGTCACAAGCATCCCTAACTGAGCACAAATTTGAAAATTTAGCTACGGGAACCTTCTATTGACAAAAATACAGAAATATGAAATCCGAGGCTTTTTTGCTTAATTCTGCTGGACTATAGCCCATGGTTTCAAAATGCACTTTTTTCTCAAATTCGCAAATTATGATTTCTTTTACCCTGATAATGACAAGCATCACGAAATGAACACAAAATTGAAAATTTTGTTCTGGGAACCTTCAATTGACAAAAATACAGAAATATGAAATCCGAGGCTTTTTTGCTTAATTCTGCTGGACTATAGCCCATGGTTTCAAAATGCACTTTTTTCTCAAATTCGCAAATTACGATTTCTATGATATGTACAGTCACAAGCATCCCTAACTGAGCACAAATTTGAAAATTTAGCTACGGGAACCTTCTATTGACAAAAATACAGAAATATGAAATCCGAGGCTTTTTTGCTTAATTCTGCTGGACTATAGCCCATGGTTTCAAAATGCACTTTTTTCTCAAATTCGCAAATTACGATTTCTATGATATGTACAGTCACAAGCATCCCTAACTGAGCACAAATTTGAAAATTTAGCTACGGGAACCTTCTATTGACAAAAATACAGAAATATGAAATCCGAGGCTTTTTTGCTTAATTCTGCTGGACTATAGCCCATGGTTTCAAAATGCACTTTTTTCTCAAATTCGCAAATTACGATTTCTATGATATGTACAGTCACAAGCATCCCTAAATGAGCACAAATTTGAAAATTTAGCTACGGGAACCTTCTATTGACAAAAATACAGAAATATGAAATCCGAGGCTTTTTTGCTTAATTCTGCTGGACTATAGCCCATGGTTTCAAAATGCACTTTTTCTCAAATTCGCAAATTATGATTTCTTTTACCCTGATAATGACAAGCATCACGAAATGAACACAAAATTGAAAATTTTGTTCTGGGAACCTTCAATTGACAAAAATACAGAAATATGAAATCCGAGGCTTTTTTGCTTAATTCTGCTGGACTATAGCCCATGGTTTCAAAATGCACTTTTTTCTCAAATTCGCAAATTACGATTTCTATGATATGTACAGTCACAAGCATCCCCAAATGAGCACAAATTTGAAAATTTAGCTACGGGAACCTTCTATTGACAAAAATACAGAAATATGAAATCCGAGGCTTTTTTGCTTAATTCTGCTGGACTATAGCCCATGGTTTCAAAATGCACTTTTTTCTCAAATTCGCAAATTACGATTTCTATGATATGTACAGTCACAAGCATCCCCAAATGAGCACAAATTTGAAAATTTAGCTACGGGAACCTTCTATTGACAAAAATACAGAAATATGAAATCCGAGGCTTTTTTGCTTAATTCTGCTGGACTATAGCCCATGGTTTCAAAATGCACTTTTTTCTCAAATTCGCAAATTATGATTTCTTTTACCCTGATAATGACAAGCATCACGAAATGAACACAAAATTGAAAATTTTGTTCTGGGAACCTTCAATTGACAAAAATACAGAAATATGAAATCCGAGGCTTTTTTGCTTAATTCTGCTGGACTATAGCCCATGGTTTCAAAATGCACTTTTTTCTCAAATTCGCAAATTACGATTTCTATGATATGTACAGTCACAAGCATCCCTAACTGAGCACAAATTTGAAATTTAGCTACGGGAACCTTCTATTGACAAAAATACAGAAATATGAAATCCGAGGCTTTTTTGCTTAATTCTGCTGGACTATAGCCCATGGTTTCAAAATGCACTTTTTTCTCAAATTCGCAAATTACGATTTCTATGATATGTACAGTCACAAGCATCCCTAACTGAGCACAAATTTGAAAATTTAGCTACGGGAACCTTCTATTGACAAAAATACAGAAATATGAAATCCGAGGCTTTTTGCTTAATTCTGCTGGACTATAGCCCATGGTTTCAAAATGCACTTTTTTCTCAAATTCGCAAATTACGATTTCTATGATATGTACAGTCACAAGCATCCCTAAATGAGCACAAATTTGAAAATTTAGCTACGGGAACCTTCTATTGACAAAAATACAGAAATATGAAATCCGAGGCTTTTTTGCTTAATTCTGCTGGACTATAGCCCATGGTTTCAAAATGCACTTTTTTCTCAAATTCGCAAATTATGATTTCTTTTACCCTGATAATGACAAGCATCACGAAATGAACACAAAATTGAAAATTTTGTTCTGGGAACCTTCAATTGACAAAAATACAGAAATATGAAATCCGAGGCTTTTTTGCTTAATTCTGCTGGACTATAGCCCATGGTTTCAAAATGCACTTTTTTCTCAAATTCGCAAATTACGATTTCTATGATATGTACAGTCACAAGCATCCCCAAATGAGCACAAATTTGAAAATTTAGCTACGGGAACCTTCTATTGACAAAAATACAGAAATATGAAATCCGAGGCTTTTTTGCTTAATTCTGCTGGACTATAGCCCATGGTTTCAAAATGCACTTTTTTCTCAAATTCGCAAATTACGATTTCTATGATATGTACAGTCACAAGCATCCCCAAATGAGCACAAATTTGAAAATTTAGCTACGGGAACCTTCTATTGACAAAAATACAGAAATATGAAATCCGAGGCTTTTTTGCTTAATTCTGCTGGACTATAGCCCATGGTTTCAAAATGCACTTTTTTCTCAAATTCGCAAATTACGATTTCTTTTACCCTGATAATGACAAGCATCACGAAATGAACACAAAATTGAAAATTTTGTTCTGGGAACCTTCAATTGACAAAAATACAGAAATGTGAAATCCGAGGCTTTTTTGCTTAATTCTGCTGGACTATAGCCCATGGTTTCAAAATGCACTTTTTCTCAAATTCGCAAATTACGATTTCTATGATATGTACAGTCACAAGCATCCCCAAATGAGCACAAATTTGAAAATTTAGCTACGGGAACCTTCTATTGACAAAAATACAGAAATATGAAATCCGAGGCTTTTTTGCTTAATTCTGCTGGACTATAGCCCATGGTTTCAAAATGCACTTTTTTCTCAAATTCGCAAATTACGATTTCTATGATATTTACAGTCACAAGCATCCCTAACTGAGCACAAATTGAAAATTTTGTTCTGGGAACCTTCAATTGACAAAAATACAGAAATATGAAATCCGAGGCTTTTTTGCTTAATTCTGCTGGACTATAGCCCATGGTTTCAAAATGCACTTTTTCTCAAATTCGCAAATTACGATTTCTATGATATGTACAGTCACAAGCATCCCCAAATGAGCACAAATTTGAAAATTTAGCTACGGGAACCTTCTATTGACAAAAATACAGAAATATGAAATCCGAGGCTTTTTTGCTTAATTCTGCTGGACTATAGCCCATGGTTTCAAAATGCACTTTTTTCTCAAATTCGCAAATTACGATTTCTATGATATGTACAGTCACAAGCATCCCTAACTGAGCACAAATTTGAAAATTTTGTTCTGGGAACCTTCAATTGACAATATGAAATCCGAGGCTTTTTTGCTTAATTCTGCTGGACTATAGCCCATGGTTTCAAAATGCACTTTTTTCTCAAATTCGCAAATTACGATTTCTATGATATGTACAGTCACAAGCATCCCTAACTGAGCACAAATTTGAAAATTTAGCTACGGGAACCTTCTATTGACAAAAATACAGAAATATGAAATCCGAGGCTTTTTTGCTTAATTCTGCTGGACTATAGCCCATGGTTTCAAAATGCACTTTTTTCTCAAATTCGCAAATTACGATTTCTATGATATGTACAGTCACAAGCATCCCTAACTGAGCACAAATTTGAAAATTTTGTTCTGGGAACCTTCAATTGACAATATGAAATCCGAGGCTTTTTTGCTTAATTCTGCTGGACTATAGCCCATGGTTTCAAAATGCACTTTTTTCTCAAATTCGCAAATTACGATTTCTATGATATGTACAGTCACAAGCATCCCTAACTGAGCACAAATTTGAAATTTAGCTACGGGAACCTTCTATTGACAAAATACAGAAATATGAAATCCGAGGCTTTTTTGCTTAATTCTGCTGGACTATAGCCCATGGTTTCAAAATGCACTTTTTTCTCAAATTCGCAAATTACGATTTCTATGATATGTACAGTCACAAGCATCCCTAAATGAGCACAAATTTGAAAATTTAGCTACGGGAACCTTCTATTGACAAAAATACAGAAATATGAAATCCGAGGCTTTTTTGCTTAATTCTGCTGGACTATAGCCCATGGTTTCAAAATGCACTTTTTTCTCAAATTCGCAAATTACGATTTCTATGATATGTACAGTCACAAGCATCCCTAACTGAGCACAAATTTGAAAATTTAGCTACGGGAACCTTCTATTGACAAAAATACAGAAATATGAAATCCGAGGCTTTTTCGCTTAATTCTGCTGGACTATAGCCCATGGTTTCAAAATGCACTTTTTTCTCAAATTCGCAAATTACGATTTCTATGATATGTACAGTCACAAGCATCCCTAAATGAGCACAAATTTGAAAATTTAGCTACGGGAACCTTCTATTGACAAAAATACAGAAATATGAAATCCGAGGCTTTTTTGCTTAATTCTGCTGGACTATAGCCCATGGTTTCAAAATGCACTTTTTTCTCAAATTCGCAAATTACGATTTCTTTTACCCTGATAATGACAAGCATCACGAAATGAACACAAAATTGAAAATTTTGTTCTGGGAACCTTCAATTGACAAAATACAGAAATATGAAATCCGAGGCTTTTTGCTTAATTCTGCTGGACTATAGCCCATGGTTTCAAAATGCACTTTTTTCTCAAATTCGCAAATTACGATTTCTATGATATGTACAAATTTGAAAATTTAGCTACGGGAACCTTCTATTGACAAAAATACAGAAATATGAAATCCGAGGCTTTTTTGCTTAATTCTGCTGGACTATAGCCCATGGTTTCAAAATGCACTTTTTTCTCAAATTCGCAAATTACGATTTCTATGATATGTACAGTCACAAGCATCCCTAACTGAGCACAAATTTGAAAATTTGGTTCTGGGAACCTTCTTTTGACAAAAATACAGAAATATGAAATCCGAGGCTTTTTTGCTTAATTTTGCTGGACTATAGCCCATGGTTTCAAAATTCACTTTTTTCTCAAATTCGCAAATTATGATTT